>CM053622.1:176653388-176670523 GCA_028646595.1 Phalanger gymnotis
TACATAATGATACGCATGTGTCCCATGTTGAATTGCTTGACTTCTTAGGGAGGGTGGATGGGAAGGGAAGAGAGGAGAGAATTTGGAACCCAAGGCTTTAAAAAAATAGATGTTCAAAAGTAAAAAAGTATTTTTTTTAATGCAACTAGAAAATAAGATGCACAGGCAATGAAGCATAGAGATTTATCTTGCCCTACAAGAAAGGAAGGGAAAGGGGGATGGGAGCGGAATGGGGTGACGGAGGGGAGGGCAGACTGGGGAACAAGGCAACCAGAGTGTACGCCGTCTTGGAGTGGGGGGGGGGAGGGAATGGGGAGAAAATTTGTAATGCAAACGCCTGTGAAAATCAATGCTGAAAACCAAACATATTAAAAATAAATTAAAAAAAAAAGGAAAAAAAAGACTTGGGGAACAGAGATAGCCAGCTCTCTGAGAGCCACATAGAGTTTAAGCCTTACTCAAGAACAGCATTGGGGGAGCACATAACCAATGGAATAAGCCTTTGACTGAAAGCGCTTGGTCCCCAGTTTTAACAGGATCAGTATTAGTTCCTTCTGGTTAAATATTTTACCTCAATTGGGTTTTCATTGCTTTGCTGCAAACCTTTTATTCCCTTATTTTTGCTTCTTTTGAGCTACTTTCCTTTCCATCACTCATACTGACAGGTTAGGTCCCCAGAGGGTGACTGACTATTGCTCCTCTCAGGGTTCTATCACTGAGTAATCCTGGAGGAGTTGAGGATTTCTAATTCGCTTGCTCATGGATCCCCATCTGGTATGTCCCTGATTCATTATCAATTAGCCTGCCAGAGTTAATTAGCTTTTAGAAAGCAGTATTTCTAAGGTTGTATAAGAATAGTTGGTACAAAACTAATTCCCCCCAAATTCTGAGATATACTCCCTTAGAAGTACCTGCTCTCACAAGTCCAAGGAAAAGTGGTCTCAATTTAGAGAACTCATGTGGCCAAAGGGCAATCTCACAGCTTCTGGGCTTTGGAAGCTACTTTTTCCCTTTGTGGAAGCCTCATGAAGTTCCTCTGTGTCATTCTCTGCTTGGATCTGTGCATTTGTGGAGACCATAGCTGCACTCATTTCTTCTTCAAAGAGGTTATGCTCCCTTGAATCTGTCTTTCTTTGATGTGTCTAGTTTATCATCTCTCGACTTCCTGTAAGATGCATGCTTTGTTACTGGTCAAATCTTTTTGATAACATAAACAGGAGAGAGTGGGAAGAGTGTGAAATTCCTTCTGGGAATACTACCTCTTTCCTCTGATATTTTCAGGTGCTCCAGAAGCTTGAATCCTGAAGCAATGATTGGGATTCTCTTGCTGTATGGCCCTACTCTGATATACATAGACTTAGAGATATATCTGGGGCAGCTGGATAGTGCAGTGGATAGAGAACTGGACTTGGAGTCAGGAAGATCTGAGTTCAGATCTGGCCTCAGACACTTAATATGTGTGACCCAGGGCAAGTCACCAAACCCTTATTTGTGTCAGCTCCTCAACTCTAAAATGAGAACAGTCTAGAGAAGGAAATGGCAAAGTGCTCTGGTGTCTTTGCCACATATTAGACACAACTGAACAAAAACAACAATGAGAAGTTTATCTAAGTCTTTCAACTCATACCAATACATTTCCTCGGTATCCTCATCTGAATTTATCCAGTGGTTCGAAAGTATTGCATTCCACTCAAATTTATTTAATCTTTTGATTAATTCAATGGAGATATACAGGTCTTAATCATACCTAGTTTATGCTTTTCCTTGATTGATTGATTATTTCAAATGAGAAAGCTGGGCCTTTTGGAACAATTGAGGTGGGGCACCCCTCTTACACTTTTTTGACTCTCCAGCTCACTTTTTTTTTTCTGTGGCTATTCAAAAACTTATTTCTCTTTTCAGTCCTTCAGTGACTCCTCAACCCCTTTGTCCTACTTAGCAGATGTCCTGGACTCCTATTTTTCTGTGAAATCACAGGCTGGATGATGAGAAATCCCTCTTAGTCTGTACTTACTACTTCAAAATGCTTGATTTCTATTCATCCTATTCTCCCTTTAAAGGAGAATATTAAAACTATTAAAACTTTGAAAAGGAAATGATCCTCCTTAGCAAAGCAGCACATCTTTTCATTTCCATTTTATTCCCTTTCAACTTGTTCAAGAGATTGTCTTACTTCTCTTATGTTTTCAGGCTCTCCCCATATACTGGCTATTTCAGATACTTAAATGTCCAGTTAGGTTTAGCCAATCCACTCAAAAGAAAACAACAAAAACTCTCACTTGACCCTCTCTAATCTTAAGCTATCTCAATGTCATCATCACCTACTCATATATGAGCTCCTTGTAATCAGTTCCAGTGCCACCACTTTAAGCTGACATTTATATTTTCTTCAAAAAGTTTGCAAATTGCTTTATATCTATTATGGTATTTGAGCCTCACTATTTTAACTCATTAAACTAAGCACTAAAAATATTTTTATCCTTATTTTACAAATTGGGCAAATGTTTCTCAGTGAGATTAAATGACTTGTTGGTTGTCACACAGCCGTTAAATATCAGAGACAAAATTTGAACCCTACTGTTCTTGTCTCAAAAATCCAACACTCTACCCATTATTGTATTTTTTTAAAAAAATTTCCTCTGTTTACCTTTTATGCATCTCTTGAGTCTTGTATTTGAAGATCAAATTTTCCATTGAGCTCTGGCCTTTTCATCAGGAAGGTCTGGAATTACCTTGAATGTCCATCTCTTTGCCTGAAAGATTATGCTCAGCTTTGCTGGGCAGTTGATCCTTGGTTGTCATCCAAGCTCCTTTGCCTTTCGGAATGTCATATTCCAATCCCTCCAGTCTTTTAATGTAGAAGCTGAAAGCTTCTGTATGATCCTGACTGTAGTTCCACAATATTTGAATTGTTTCTTTCTGGCTGCTTGCAATATTTTCTACTTGACCTGATAATTCTGGAATTTGGCCACAATATTCCTTGGAGTTTTGAATTTGGGATCTCTTTCAGAGGGTGATCAGTGGGTTCTTTCCATGACTATTTTACCCTCTGGTTTGAGGACCTTGGGGCAGGTTTCCTTTATGATTTCATAGAAGATACTATCCAGGCTCTTTTTTTCACCATGGTTTTCAGGTAGACGAATAATTCTTAGATTATCTCTCCTGGATCTATTTTCCGGTTCATTTGTTTTTCCAATGAGATACTTTACATTTTCTTCTATTTTTTTCATTCTTTAGATTTTGTTTGACTGATTATTGATGCCTCATAGAGTCATTAGCCTCTATTTGTCTAATTCTAATTTTTAACAAATTGCTTTCTTCAGATACCTTCTGCATCTCTCTTTCCATTTGGCTAATTTTACTTTTCAAGGAGTCATTTTCTCCTGTTAGGTTCTGTAATTTTTCTTTTCCTCTCCCATTTGGCTTTTAAAAATCCTCCTTGAGCTCTTCTGGGAATGCTTTTTGGGCTTGAGACCTGTAATGGCAAGTGAAGTGGGACTTTTTGTTGTCTTTTGTTTTGGAGTGCTTTTCAACATGAAGGAAATCACGTACCTTTGAGTCTTGCCTTTGTTTCAATCAAGAGTCTTTGATTGAATTAGGAGTCTTTGATGACCTGCTTAAGTCACAGGGAGGCTTAGGTCACATGGGTTTGACTTGCATGGTTGTGATGCCCTCTGACCCTGAAGAAGTGTATATATGTACTCTGATGTTAGCATTTTGCTTGAGGCTCACTCACTGGAAGAGCGTAGTGTGATTTGACCAGATGAGATTCTGGGAAGCCATTAAGGAGCCCCTGGCTTCTCTCTCTGGTGACTATGTATGTAATGTCTTGATCAGATGGCTAGAAGCCTGTCTGTTGATTTGTGTTATTTTGCTCTGTTTATATAATTTCTGCTTGTAATTTCTATTTGTGTTTCCTCTGAAGTTCAGGGTGCTGACTTTTTCCCCTGAACTAACTATGTTTAATTAAAGTAAGATTTTAAACCCTTTAAAGTTGTTTTCCTTAGAGAAGCAAGTCAAAGAATCTGTGCTAGTAGCCCTCCTGTGTTGGTGTTATTGGCCTTACATAGCCACAGTAGTGCAAGTAGCATTATTGTTACAAAAGTGGTGTTAATGTGATTAAAGATCTTCCCTGCCCATTCAATAGGGCCTTTACTTACATCCCTTACTTACCAGGTGTGAAGCCCCTGGCCCATACCCTTTCACTAAATAGGCATGAGGCCCCAGGCCCACACTCTTTTGCTAATTAAGTTACAGGAGGTGTGAGGCCCTGAGGGCCTTAAGGAGAAGTGCTAAAACCAGAGCCAATTGTATGTGCACTGAGTTCTAGCCAATCAGATGTACAAGCCAATCAAAGATCTGAGTTCTAGCCAATCAGATGCCAGCTAGAACTTTATATAAAGAAAGCCCAGAGTGTGAGAGAAGTAGAATTAATAAGCAGGCATCAAGAAGACATTGAAGCAGCAGACATCGAGAGGGTGTTGAAGAGCAGACATTGAGAGAGCAGACATTGAGATAGAGCCAGCATTGAGAAACTGCAGAGTGGAGAGTGCAGACCAGAGAGTCACAGAGATCGAAGAAATGAGAATCTACAGCATTGAGAGATTGGAGAACTGAGAATCCAGAGAATCCAGGAGACTGCAAGGACTCTCGGAAGTGCAAGAGCTTTCAGAATTGTAGGAGAGGATGCAGGCAGGTAGACAGTTAGGCTTCATGAGTGATTATTTACTGGAAGGCACTAACTGGGGGGAAGGTTACAGGATGACTTTGTTCCTTGCTGTAATGCTGTGTTATAATGTCCTTGTTGCTACATTGAAGTGGGCTTACTGGTTTTGGAACATAATTACTGCTATGTCAAATAGGAGTTATTGGTCTTGGGATCTGATACTCTGGTGTCTAAATAAATATTACACTTCCTCTGCCTTCTACACAGAGAGTTTTTCACATTTTGCGATTCCAAACTATACAGGCATGCTCATGTCATCCTCAAGGTCATGAATATTGCCTGATACAAGACCAGATCATATTCCCTTTTGAGGTTTCAGATGCGGGTATATTTTCAATGAATTTGTATTTTGATTTTTTTTTCTCTCCTCATAATACAATTCTGTGGTCTTTTTTACTTTTCTAGTTTGGTTCTTCATGATGGTTGCTTTTTTCTTGACTTTTGAAATGGATCTCTGCTTCTGGGGGCCAGGGGGCTCTGTCCCAAGCTTCTTGTTTTGGGAACTAAGGGCCTGGTTACTGGCTTTGTGTGCTGTGGCCTCTGGTTTTATCAACTAGAAGCAACATAATGCTGCAGCTCCCCTGGTGCTGAGCTGGAGCTGTCTGGTGTGTGCCAAGGTCAAGGTTTGTGAAGTCTTTCTGAGTTTCCCCTGGGGTTATACTGAAGCTCACAGCATGAGATGTAGGGGAGGTCTGGCTGCTGGAAGTCTCCTCTTCTCCTAGGGATTTGCTATAGCTCAGGTGGCCTCAGCCATTGTCTTCACTGGTGTCTGCCAATTCCCCTGGCTGTGTGAAGGCACTCTTGGGGTCCTGGTGTTGATGTTTGCCAGCTACACAACCCTGAGGCTCAAGTACTCTCACTGGTCCACTGAGGTGGGGCTTGCTGGAATGCCTCCCTTCCTAGACTGGTCTCCTTCCACCACTGAAAGAGGCGCCTGTCTCCCTAGCTTCCCGAGCTAAAAGACTGGTGTGCGTCTACTTTTGGCTCCACTATTCCAGGGTTTTTCCTAGGGCAATATTCTCTGGGTTATTCAAAAGAGGGATGAGGGCACTTACCTGGTATCATGGCTCAGGAAGTTCTAGAACGTGACTTTGAAATGTTCAGTCTATGGGCTAACAGCCCCAGGAGCAGCTGTGTGGTAACTGGCTCTGCTCTCTGTCTCACCTAGCTCCAACAGACTCTGTCTAGCACTGGGGATCATCACTGGAGATCATCACTGGGGCCAGTGATTTAGCCCACTGGGCCTGCTCCCAGTCTGGTATGGTTGTGTGTAGTTCTTCATGCTCAGCACTCTTCCAGCCTGGTGCAACAGAACCTTCGCATCGACCCTCTGGACTCTCCTGGGCTAGAAATCTGCCACACTCAGTTTTCTAGTGGATTCTACCTCTCTCAAATTTGTTCAGATTCACTTTTTTAAAAGTATCTGGAAGAATTTGTGAGAGAGCTTGGGTACATCTCTGCCCCATCATCTTTCACCCCACCATCTTGGCTCTGTCCCCCATCTACCCATTATTTTACACTGCTCTTCCCTTCTATTTAAACTGATAGCTCCAAAATTTCCAATAATCTTTTAATAATTAAATCCCATGAACCCTTTAGTCTCTGCCTTCTGCTCGTTCCTTCAGGTTTTGATATTGTTGCCCACTACCTCCTGTGTATTCCCTCCTCCACTAGCCAATAGAGGACATTGTTCTGTCTTGGATGGTCTCCTTCCTGTACAATTGTTCCTCCTTAGTTTTGTTTTTCACATCATCTTTGTCTTCTCCTTTTAGTGTAGGTGCTTTGTACATCTTTATCTTGTGGTTTGTCCTCTTTTTTTTTCTATACATGGTCTCCTGGAGATATATTTTTTAATCCCTCATTACTTTATGCAGCTATTTCCAAATGTCTTTTCACTCCTGAACTCTAGTGATGCATCATCAACTACTTGTTGTATAGTTTCTCCTAGATATCTCTTAGGTATCTCAAATTCAAGATGCTGCAAATGCCTAGTACATTTTGGGAGGCACAGAGGAAAGAAGGAGCATCAGGATCTTTGTAAATGGGAACTACAAGTACAGAAACACACAAATTCAGATTGCCAAGTCATTTGCGTTTAATAATCCTAGAGATTTGCCTTGCACATGGTAGGCACTTCATTTTGGTTGAATTGATGAAGAGGGATGTTACTGAGTGAGGTACCATTGTTCCACTAAATCATCTTCTAATAAAAATTTTTGCTTTTATCACTTTTGGATCATTTTATTAGCCAGTTTTGAATATAACCCAATTTTCTGGGACAGGGATAATTTCCAAGTGACTTTAACTAGGCTTTACAAAATGTCTTTAGTTTTCCTGAATTATATTAATTATTGAAGGAGCCAGTGTTCTTTAATCACATTTCATTGACCCAGTGAATACAGAACAAAAGGTCATTAGTACTCTTTTCCTGCTTCCAGACAGCACAAAGCTATTCTAGAAAGCTGTGTTTTTTCAGTTAGTGTTTCTTAGAACAGATATTTCATAACTTCCTTAATGACCACTTTACCTCCTCCACACTCATCCAGAACTGAGTGCACACAAATGACTTCCTTTTTATGTATTTCTTTACTTTGCCTTGAACTAGCATTAGACTTAGTGAACTAAAGTCAAAATCATTCTCTCCTTTTAAAGAAATTTATCACCACTGCTGACTGCTTTTAATCCCTTTCCTAAGTGAATTTTCAGAAATAAAGTGGTTTCTTAATTTATTCGACAATTGTTTTTTTTAAATCTTCACATATACATAATATGAAGCAGCAAATTCCCCCATGATCAGGTTTTCTAAACACACTGTAACCCCCTTATCTGCTTTTCATCAATAGTGTTTTTACAATGTCTTCATTACCTCCCAATTATCCAAGCTTCTTTTCCTTATTTTTCTTGTTAAAGACAGGTTTAAAAAAATAGTCCAGGAGCTTAGCCATTTTAGAATCATTATTGATTTTCCCCCTCCTCATTTATTAATATTCTTTTTTCCCCTGGCACATGTGTAATGGCCCTGCTTATTTCCTTCAGTTCCTTTGGGTAGAATTAACTCATTCTGCTTTATCATTGCTATTACTTTTTTTCTCTTCAGGCCTTAACCAGATGTACAATACATTTTTTTTAAAGTTATCGCCTACATTAATCGTTTCATTATAAAGTTTTATAACTTCAGACCTTACCACCCTGTGTATGCACATGAAAGAGTATCTTTTCTTGTATTGCTCTTCCCCTCTCACTCCCATACTCCCATTTCTGTTACCAACAGGTCCTTTCATGCCCTTTTCAGAGTTATATGGAAAAGGGTGCCCTTAATATTTGTCTAGGAATTTAGTCAGAGCAAACATAGAAGGGAATTTTTTTCTTTAGTGTTTTTACTCAATAACATGTTGTTCCTAGACCCACACTTTCCTCTTAGTTTGAATTATTTTTGAGTAGGTTAATTATAGATTAATTACCAAATCTGTATTGATCAAAGTATTTATTTTGCCTCCATAGTTCTGATGAAAAGCTTGCTGCATATCAGTGGCACAATTCCATTCTTTCATCTGAACAGGAGACATGATGTTCCTTAAGTCATACTCCTTTTTCTTCCCAATCCCCTGATATATGTAGGCAATGCTATTGTCCTGCCCTATCCTAGAGGTCACTCAAACATATACCTTCTGTTAGATGTCTCAATGTCTCACTTCTGTTGTTGCTTACCCTTCTATTACCATTGGCATTACTTAGTGTTGCCCTATACATGACTGGTCTAAACTCCAGCAGGTCTTCCTGATGGTAATTGTCCTGTTCTGTTTACATATTGGTTAATCAATTCTAACTTTGGTTATCTTCAATTAACTTCTTTGGATTCTACATTCCTGTGGTCTTACTAAGATCCTATGAATCCTGTTTTAGTTCTTTTTTTGAAGGACCCTCATTCTTCTCTATTCTGACTCCCTTTGTATCCTTAAGACAACCATATAGTTATACATTCTAAAAACAAATCTAACTAAATTATCACAAACATCAAGACACTTTTTACTTTACATTTTTGTACATGAGCTAGACCTTACCAAAACCTAGCTCATGCCATTCCCACATATAGTTCCTCAGTTCGCAGAGTCACTACTGCTTAATGCCTTGGCTGATATGACACTTCTCTATCTTTCTTCAAATGCAGTATAATTTTTAATAAACACAATGAATGAGCCCTGTTCTGTGGAATCTCTAAGAGTCAATTGTGCTACTATCTTGTCAATAGTATTCATTCATACACAAAATCCAATAGTTCTCAACATGTCAATTTGACTCCTAACAATTTTAAAATTAGCAAAATCCATTGAATTTTCAACAGGTTACATTCCCTGGGAATTACATTGCCCAGGAAATGATGGTAAGTCAGGTTATAAGAAAAAATATCCTTCAAAGGCTATTCTTAGCAATACTTCAATTTTAAATACAGGCGTAATCAAAAGTCAGAAAGCCACATGGTCTCATCGGAACCTACCCAGGACTTACTCACCTCTGTTTAACATTCTGGCTAGAAAAACACAATATATGTAGATATATTACTCCTTTCTTTTGTCTATAGTGCTTCTTTCCCCAAAATTCATATCTCTGGCTATGTCCAGAGATAACCTTGAAGAAAGCAAATTTAAACTATTATCTTTCCAGCAGTAATAGCCAGGTAAGAAAATAAAATTCTGATCAGGGCTAGGGAAACAAGAGGGAAAATATGTCAGTAAAGGTGGAGGTTGGAGAGGATCTAGTTTGGACTCGTCTGTCATCCAGAAGAAAACATATACTTACTAATATGGCAGGGTGGAGACAATAGGAAGATTTTTTTTTCCTAATTTCCACTTTCTCTACATAAATCTAGGTACAGAATACTAAGGACATAGCTCTGCAGGCCCATATTTTCCCATACTTCCTTCTACTCTACTCTCCTTCCTTTAGAAGGGAAAGAACTTGGTTCATTATGTGAACTATCTGGCTACAACCTCCTTTTCACATCCCTCCCCAAAACAAACCTTGTTCACATTAGAAAATAGGATGGATAGGTTGGGGGAATCAAGGGCTTAGGTTCACCTGACCTCATTTGTTCAGATCTCAGTGAGATCGTGTAACATATTTAATGAAGAAAATTTAACTGAATAGCTAACCCTTTACCCCATGTTGAGCCAAGCCAAGATCAGCACTGTATATAAGTTGCTTTTTACCCTAATAGTATTTTAGTAATTCTTCCTGTTCATTAACTTGTTCATTAACTCATTAAATACATTAAAGTTCTCAAGGCTTCTGAGATGAATAAATAAAGAAAGTTTAAGTTCAATTTTTGGTTTACGCGGTTGGAAATAAAGCAGAATAGACACTAAAGTGTTTATACACACATACACACACATGTGCACATACACACACTTGCAATTTGGTGGAAAAATGCTTAAGCAATTTTTAAAAAATAAAATAAAAATTAATTCTTGCCCAATGGAAACCACCTCACAAAGAAGGACTTTACATATAGTTACTCAAATCTATATCCTCCTCATCTAGGAGGTTCACTGAGGAGATTTTGTTTGTTTTGGGATTTTTTTCCTCTTTTTCTTTTTTCTCTTTTCTCAGAATATCTCTGAAGAGATCAAAGCAGGAAATTGCTTGGGCTTGTCAATTGATTGTGGAGTGAAGAGACTGATGGGGCTAAAGGCTAGAGATCTCTATCCACAGGCCATGTGGATTGAAAGGCAGTGCAATGGGACCTCTCCCTCACTAACTTGTGCTGCTGACCTTCTTCTCAACCTTGACCTAGAGGCCAGGTGCCATCTCAGGAAAAGTGAGATAAAGTGCATAATGCAGCTTGTACCAATCAGAGGAAGGGCCTCCGACCTATGTGACCACTGCCTCCGTTTCACTGAAGACCTCATTTTGAGCCTCCTACACAGCCGCCACTTGGAAAGGCCTGCCATGCATCTTCGTGAATCAGTATTTCTGATGACTAGCAATGCTGAGCTGGTGGGATTTTGTTTTGTTTTTTGATTAGAAAGTGCTTCTCCCCAGGGACTTGGAGAACCTTGCCTCAGAAAAGGTCAAACAGCTTGCTCTGTGTCAACCAAGTAAAATATACAAAAGAAAAATGCTGATAATGCTTATTGCTTCCCTTCTGGGGCTTCTTCTTCTGTTTTCTGGTCTGTGTTTTTTTTAGACGACATCACTTCTTGGCCTTTGGGTGAAGATCAAGAGTATGTGGGTGACATTTTAAAGTGTATTTACAAGGGTTGAAATGTCATAATTCTTCAGCAAGGATGATAACTAGCTTATCTATGTCAATACTTAACAATTCTGGATATTTCGTCATTAGGATGAACTGATCTTGCAAGTTTGGGTCACTTATCAGCAATTAAAAATCTTGGGTACAAAATCTCTGGAAACATCAGGATACTTAACAAAAAGAATTGGCAGAAATCCTTGCAAATTCAGAAATAGTGAGAGCAGGAAGCAGTTGTCTCAGTTTCAGAGAGCCTAATTCAGGATTGTTATATTTAATAGGAATAGGGGATGGATTTAATATTTTATTGGTAGGGGGAATTCCTGGGTAAGGAAACTCCATCTCCCAAAGCAGAGCAGCATCTTCTCTGCAACAAATGTCTTAGAGAATTGGCTAGAGCAGTGGTGTCAAACTCAAATAGAAAGGTATGAGGGAGGGCATAGGGGAAACACAAAATTATATGTAAAGATCCTTATTGGTAGCATAATGATTTAGAAAACCATATTAACATTATCTATGTTCTATTATATTTTTATTTATTTTGTTAGACATTTCTCCAATTATATTTTAATATATTCGAGCTACACTCAGGAGTGTGGGTCATGTGGTTGATGCCTCTGGGCTGGAGCAATGAGTGGTTAAGTGGTTTTATCAAGGTCACTTAACCAATGTGTATCAGATGTGGGATTTGAATCCAGATCTTCCTGACTCTGAGACTGGCTGGCTGGCTGGCTACATCATGCTACCTCTCTTTAAAAAAAAAAAAAACATGTATTAAACTCTTCTGCATGAGACATTATGTTCAGTGCTGGAATATAGAGAGCTACATGGTACATGGTATTGCTCATACTCTAAAAACTTAGTCTAGATGAGGAGGCAGAATATAGACATGTAATCCCACTTTGCAGGGGGATGCATTCCAGGTCTGATGTTTCATTGATGTAGGGAACTCAATGTGGATGCTCCATCCACCAAGGTGTAATGACAATCTGTAAGTGAAAGACCTTTCCTGCTCATTGTATAGGTCTCAGATGGGGCCAACAAAGAGAGGCCTGATTAGAGGCCTTTCACTAACAAGGTGTGAGGCCCCATGCCCACACCCTTTTGCTAGTTAAGCTGATGTGGGACTGAAGCCCTCAGGGCCCTAAAAGGAGTTGCTAAGACCAGAGCCAATGGTATGTGTACTGAGTTCTAGTCAATCCGATGATGGCTAGGACTGTAAAAAAAAAGAGAGAGAGCCCAGAACTGAGAGCAACAGAACTGATAGAAGCAGAACTGAGAGCAACAGGATTCAGAAACAGACATCAAGAGGATATTGAGGAAGCAAGAGCTATAGAAATCAGAATTCAGCCCTAGGAAAAGGAGCAGAACTTGGAGCCTACAGAGCTGCAGAAGAGAGTGATGAGCAGAGAGTTAGGATTTGTGAATGACTGTTTACAGGAAGGCCCTAGCAGGGGGAAAGGTTACAGGATGACTTGGCTCCTTGCTATAATATTGTGTTATAATCTCCTTGTTGCTACATTGAGGTGGACTTACTGGCTTTGGAATATTATTGCTACTATATGGAATTGGAATTACTAGTCCTGGGATTGGATTCTCTCATGTCTAAATAAATGTTATACTTCCTCTGCCTTTTACCTAGAGAATTTCTTACACTTCGTGATTCCAAACTATTCAGGCATGTTCATGATCATCCTTGATGTCATGAATTTTGCCTTACTGGTATACAGGGTAGATTAGCAGCTCTGCCATAACTTACAGTCTCAGACAGTTGCCTGGGGTATGGAAAAGTAAAGTAAGTTGCCTGTGGTCACAATGCTACCTGACTATAGGTCAACCTGCTTTTTCAATATGCCAGACTACCTGTCTCATAAAATACTTAGTGATAATAAAAATATATATATATCTTTTGCTAAATTATTGTCAAAGATAATAATGCCATAAGTGTTTTATTCATTTCCTTATGTGACTCTAATGGGTGTTCTAGATCTTTTCCTCTCTCCTCAAGGCTTCAACTCTAACCCTATTTTACTTAAAAATCTCAGGCTGCCCAAATTGACTATCTCTACTCCCAATTCAAAATGTTTCTATGTCCTCTCCTATGCCTCTAGTTATTTCTCTTATTCCCTTCCTCCAGGATCAGAGTATAAGGAATCCTTTCTCCTTTCCTAGGATAGTCCCCACACCCACACCCACCTTAATCCTATTTCATCCCATCTTCTCAAGGACACTGCTCTATCTAAATCAAATGGTTAGATAGCATTTTAAAATCTGGGAAATGTTTTCCCCCTATATTGTATTATTTCTCACAGCAACCCTATATGGTCTGTATTAAAGTATTATCCCATGAACTTAATGAGGAAACTGAAGTTTAGAGTGATGAAGTGGTTTGCATATGGTCAGACAATTAGTAATTTTCAGAAGCAATGCTCAGGAATGCTTAAGCAGAGACTCAGCAATTTTACCCTTAACACCATTCATCTCTTACCTTCTTACCTTCAATCTATTCAAACTATTCTTCTTCTGATATAGTGAAAGAACATTGGATTTGGAATCAGAGGACCTAGGTCCTATGCAAGCTCTGTGATGTTATGATCTCACCGGCTTCTTTACCTCTGCCTACAAATATGACTATGAACCCTCTAGAATTAAAAAAATGAAATAAAATCTTACTCTCATAAGCAAGCACAGCAGTATGAAAAGTTAGAAGAGAGTGCAGGTTGGACTGATTTTGTTGGAGAACAGCCAAGGAAACCTCACCCAGAGTCAAAGAATGTCAGAGGTGAAAGGAGCTTCTCAAATCTCCTCCAGTCTCATGGAGCCTCTCAAATCTCACCCACTCCTTCTACAAGATGCCCAATAAATTTTCATCCAGTTTCTTCTTGAAAACCTCTATTGAAGGAGAAGCTAAGAGGTTTTTCTTGTTTTCATTTTTTTGTTTTTGTTTTTACTTGGGAACAGTTCTGCTTGCTAGGAAACTACTCCTTATGAAGCAGGTATACATTAATGGGAGTGTAGCTCACTCTTTCTTTTCCCTTCTTTCTGTTAATTTCCCATGCTGTTCATCAATGAGACAAAAGTGGTAAACACAGCCATAGAGATGAGAAGTTGTGTAGAGAGAGAAAGCAACAGTAAGTCTGAACAAAGAACAAAGAAAGGGAAAGAACTGCTGCCAACCATCAGACCCTCCCACATCATCTAAAGACTCAAGGCTTGAGTATGTGAGTATATGGTTTCCAGAAAGAATGAAGCAAGAGGCAAAGGAAGAACTGGTCTCCCTCCCACAGTAGCATGAGGCAAGGACTTCACAAGTTGGTTCAATGAGGTTGTTTTCTATTAGTTGAACTACCAGGGAGGGGAAACAAGTTTAGCAGGAAAGGTGTCTTATTTTTTTTATAAAGGGCTTCTCTGTTTGTTCTGTCGTATAAACCAGGGCTGTCCAACCTTACATTATCTTAGGGTCGCATTAAAATAAAATAATTATTTGAGGGCTGCACCAAGAATAAAAAATACACTACACTAATAGAAAGCAGGGGAACATGCATCATCAATACGACTGGTGAAAGCATTAAGCGCAAAAGCAAACACAAAACAACAAAGCAACAACACAACAGTATAAAGATAGGTGCGTGCTGAGTAGTCTGCATCATACAGATGGAACGCATCCCACAGACTGATTAAAAATTCCATGTGATATGTTCATGACACTGCTTAAAAACACCAAAGAAAATTAACATCAAGGAGATTATTTATTAGTGATGGAATTAAAAAAATCTGATATACATTCCATGCAAATTATTATTTTATTTTTTCACTCGTGAAAATTAAAACCCCCAGGCAGGCCACATAAAATCACACTGTGGCCCGTGGGCTGTATTTTGGACAGGCCTGACGTAAACTTACGATGTTTAACGTATTTGTTAACTTTGTATCCCACTTCTGACTCCAATGAATGTTAACAAGATTTTTTTACTGAGCCAGTCTCTAACCTGAGAATGCTCAGTGTCCCACAAAGCAGGCCTAGAGAGTAGAATGCTGGTAATCGGGTAGTTTAATTAATCAGTTTCAGAGTGAGAAATGTTCTCTTAGCTGAAGTGAAAGCACAGGTTATATACTTAAATCACAACTGGAGAAGGAGGGAGGTAGATGGATTACAAACAATCATATAGCGGTTTCCCACAAGAAACCCATTAAATAACACGCTACAACAATTCTGGAGTCAAGTTTTTGGGAGGTGTGACTACATCCCTTAAAGTACAGAATCAGAGTTCTGTGATGGGAACAGGTTCTACAGTCGTTGATTTGCTTCACTTCAGGTACGCAGGCAGAAGGTTTGATTGATCAGTTCAAGCTGCATTGTGAATCTGACTCACAAGCTGGAAAAGGCAATTCTGCAAAATCTAATCTATTAATACATTCATTACACATATCATACTGATTATTTTAAAAATTATAAATGCCTTCCTCAATCTTATGATTGTAGTGAAGTTTAATTTTTTTTTTAAGGACATGAGCCAAATAAATGTTCCTAAGGTTTTCCAGATTCAGAGAAAAACAAGAAGATGACATCATTAGTATATAAATGTGAACACAATTGAACTTAGCCAGTTATGTCAGTGGTAAAGGTCGCTTCCTCCAAGATATAACCGAAGTACCAACTTCTGCAAGCAGCCTTTTCAGATCTTATCAACCACTGCTAGTGCCCTTCCCCTGAAACTATCTTGAATTTAACTATTTTGTATGTATTTTTATTTGTTATTTATATTTATTCTGCATGTACTTAGACATGCAAAAACAGCCTTGCTGTCTCCCTCATTAGAATGTCAGCTTCTTGAGAGTAGGGATCATTTCATTCCTCACACCTAGCATAGTGTCTGGCAAGTTCTAGTTGCTTGATAAAATAATATTTGATTCATTGATTGAGACATGGGCCAAATTTACACTCAGATTAAATCTCCCTGTGCAACTTTTAGCAATTAGTCCTAGTTCTACCCTTCGGGCCAAGCAGAATAAGTCTGAAATGCTGTTCATAAAATACTTGAAGAGAGCTTTCCTCTTCCTTGAGATCTCCCTTTCTCCACACTAAGCATTTCTAGGTCCATTATTCATGTGGCATAGTCTCCAGTGCTCTTACCATTAAGCTCCTCTCACTTCAGCTTGTTGGTTTTCTTCTTAATTTGTGCCACCCAGAACTAAACATAATTATCCCCATGCGGTTTGTTCAAAGCATAGTACTGTAGGACATCCTCCTTGCTTATTTTGAATACTATGTCTCACTTAATGTGCCTTAGGTTCACATGAACTTTATTTGCTACCACATATGACATACTCGACTCATTTTCAACCTCAGGTGGAGTGAGATAAAGCTCTACAGGACACACCTGGGAAAAGGTGTGGGCTGATTACATCCACACTTTCACTGTAGCACGTAGTCAAGAGATACTGTAGAGAAGAGCAGCGGGTTAAGTACTGAATCTTAAAATGGGTACACATTTAGTGGACAGGGAAAGGAAATAGAGTGATTCAACAAGACTAAAAATAGTAGCCAAAATTATAGGAGAAGAGCATAGCAAAGTGACAAAGAAGTCAGGAAAAAAAGGTTTCATTAAGGAGAAGTTGTTGACAGCTGTAAATTTTGCGCATTGGTCAATAAAAATTAGGATTGTTATTAGATTGCTTGTATCTTAATGAATGGAGAAGGGGGAAGAGGGAGAGAATTTAGAATTTGAAATTTAAAAAAATTAATGTTAAAAATAACAAATATAATTGATAAAAATCCTTTGATTTAGCAATTAAGAAATTAGTGGCCTTTGAAGGAATAGTTTCTGTAGAGTGGTGGGTATAGAAGTTAAACAGCATGGGGGCAATATATGATAGTGAGTTCTTAGAAAACAATAAATATATGTGTTTATATAAGCACATATAAAATCATTATTTTTTTCCAAATGTGTTTTCAGTGAAAGAAAGAAATAGTAAACACGGAATTTCAAGAAAAAAATTTTAAGTGTTAGTGTTAGAACTATGTTTGCTGGTATAGACATGGAAAGATAATGGGGGATAGAACTTGAAAGAGAGAAGGAAGAAGAAGAAGAAGATGAGGATGATGATCAGGATGATGATGAAGGAGAAGAAGAAGAAGAAGAAGAAGAAGAAGAAGAAGAA
>CM053622.1:176671023-176703661 GCA_028646595.1 Phalanger gymnotis
AGAAGAAGAAGAAGAAGAAGAAGGAGAAGAAGAAGAAGAAGAGGGAGGAGGAGGAGGAGAAGGAGGGGAATAAAAATTAAGGAATCAAGAGCAGAGTCTAGAATAGATAGCCTTGGTACATCTTTTGCTCTTTATTGTTAGCAGCATTATAAACAAAAACTTTTGGGTGTGGAGAAGGGAAAAGGTAAATTCATACTGGATAAATAGAGAATGATGCTTTACTCTTCAAGCCTCCTTATCTCCCACTTACCTCCTATATAAAGAAAGCATTCACTTGGGATTGAGTGGATAGGGAGTCAAGTGAAATTATAAGGGGCTTAAGAACTATTGAAGATCACAATGAAAATGAGCAAAGTTTCTAAAATGTAAAAAGGGACAAAAGAAGAAAAATATATGAATGTGAGGCCCAGAGACACACTTCTTTGAATGGAAGGTTTCAGTGGCAGAGCAGCTCTCAATGCAAAATATGGTCCAATCACTAAATTAAAATAGAATGAACAAGAAGGTCATTACAGTTGAGGAGGATCAAGGTTCAGATGAATCATCCAAGTGGATGTTGATTTCTCTGAGAATGATTATGGGAAATACAATATAGTGGAAAAAATTAAACTGTTTCCTAAATTCATGCCCCCAAATGGAACTGTCCATTGAAGGATAGAGATCACTACATGCAAAGAGTAAAGAAAATGTATATTATAAACAGCTGCAAAGTAATAAACTTGACGATACTTTCTTAAGCAAGAGTACAAATGATAAGTGTCTCTAATAGAAAGAGTCATTGGATTCTATTTCACAGTGTATTTCAGTGTTTAAAAAGACATCAAAATCCCAGAATGAGCAACTTCAGGTTTAGAAATATGAAAAAGTAACATTACAATCATTTATTTGCCATCTACTAAAACTCTATTAATTCCATGTATCCCAGCTAGGTGGTGCAGAGGCTAGAACACTGGAGCTGGAGTCAAGAAAACCTGAGTTCAACCTCAGACACTCCAAGTTGCATGTCCTAGAGCAAGTCACTTAATCTTTCTCTCCCTCAGCTTTCTAATCTATAAAATGGATAATAGCACCTATTTCATAAGGTTATTGTGAGGATAAAAATGAAATAAGACTTGTAAATTACTACATTAATTTTGAAGCACTCTAAATGCATAGATATGTGTATATATGTATGTATGTGTGTATTTATATATGTGTGTTTATGTATGTATGCATGTATTTACTGAATCTGAACTTGATATATGTGGATACATATCTACTGGTGAAGAAAATCCCTCTACCGATGCAAATCAGCACCTCCTCCATAAAACATAGTCTTAGACAGATGCCTTGGGTACAAAGATTAAGTGATTTATCCAGGATCACACAGCTGGCATGTGATAGAGATGGGACTTGAAGTCAAGTCTTCCTGACTCTGAGACCAGCTCTCTATTCATTAGACCTTGTTGCTTCTCTTCTTCAGCAATAGAAAGACGCATAGTTTCTTATAGATATCTAAGGTTATAGCTATCTGAGGATTTTGTAATTACTTGGTGAATCCACACTACAGTATAAAAATCAACAATGAAACAAGATATAATGAACTTTCTGTCCCTTTTATTCCCCTCAAATACCAGACAGGGAACTCCCTTTTTAGCACCCTGCCCCACCCCTCCCTAGCCCCATGTCCCCCTCAGTCTATTAGCCAGGTCTGTGGCTGGACCCTCCTGGTGAGGCCACTGCACCTGCCCCCATCACCTCCATACCTGCCAAGTTCAGCATGGGAGTGTGGCTGCTCAAAAGTGGCACATCCATCCTGTTGCATGACCACCTGGGTATGTTCAAGGTTCTCTATGGCACACTGGCATCAGCTGCCTAGAAGTGCTGCTGGGCTCAGGCTGGGGGCTCCGGAGGCACTTTGGAGGGACCACAGCAGCAGCAGCCACAGCAACAGTGGCAGCAACAGTAGCAGCAGCAGCAGCAGCAGCAGTCCCCCACTGCCTGTCCCACTTGGACCCCTGCTTTGGCCCAGACAGTGCCTTTTGTGTGCCTCACCACTGCTGCTGGGTCCCCAAGGTCATGCTGTGCTTCTGGGACCCCAGCTCTCCCCTCAAGGATCCTCTCCTTGAGAGTGGGAGGGTGGGAGAGAGTAGGAGCTTGGCACTTCCATTATTTATGTGAGACACAATTTTTTTTTAACTCTGACTGTTTTTTGCATGTTCTAGTCTGGGTAGGCAACTTTTTGCAGAGGCTTGAGATTCGGGCCAGAAATTTGAATTTGAATGAGAGGCCAAGTTTAGTGACATGAGGTGGTTAGTGATATGCTATGTGCATTTACTGGCTGGGTTCTCCTGCCTCACTCTTTCCCCTTGGGCATTTCCCTTTGGGAGACAGGAAGGAGAGGATGATGCAGGCTTCTGAGTGCTGGTCCACTACCTTGCTTGGAGGCCCTTCATTGAAATCATCCCAGGGCTCCTTTGGGAATTGGTGACATCCAAGGCAGCTCTATGGTCCAGTGGATGCAGTACCAGGCCTGCAGTTAGAAAGACCTAAATTCAAAACCTGCTTCAGACACTGACTAGCTGTGTGACCCTGGGCAAGTCACTCAACCTCTGTCTGCCTCACCACTGGCCTTTGCCACACCTCAGGTTGAATACCAGGGAGTCAGTCAGAATCACAACTGTACACGGGTTTGAGTTACTTGTTGGTACAAGACTACTCTGCATTGACTTGTCCACAGTAAGCTTGACTACCTTTTGTGAGTGAGTTTCTGTGTGGTCTCTGGGGGGACCCCGAGTTCTCAGTTGCAGAGGAATTTGGGTACTAAGTATTCCCTCACCCTGAAGTAAGTGCAAAAGGTATTATCTGACTATGCCAACTCACACCACCCCAAGCCAGGTAACAGTTTCTGTCTCCTCCCTGTCAGTTAGCCCTGGTATGTGGTTTATTTGAAATCTTGGAGGTCACAGGGTATTGCTCCTTTTGGGGGTAAAATGGAAGGGGCCATACAAAGTCATCTGAACAACCCCCACTGCCGTGAAACACGAACGTCTCTCTTGCTGGACAAATGTGGCTCATATAAAAACTGTCTCTTCTCCTATCATAGGGCAGCCCTGGCAGTACACCTGTGAACCGACTGAGGATATGAAACTTCTCTTCAAAAGAGACAAAGGAACATCATAATCGGCTGATGGTTGAGTGGCTGCATTTCAGTTGCTTTGTTTTTCCATTCTGTCTTCTATTCCTCTGCTTGTGGTTCTGCTTGTGAAAGCATTGTCATATTCTTCCTTTTTCTATCCTTAATTCCTACCCCATGCCTAGAGCTAGGCCTGCTTCCCTTTCCTGACTTTTTTTACACACCTACTTCCCCTTTCCTGACATCCTTCTCTGTGCCTAACTGCCCATGTAGGAACATACACCCACTCCTAGCTGAGTGCCCAAAACTTGTTTGTAAAAACAAGCCCCTACCTTTTCTCAAACTGCTACACCTTCTTTCAGGGCTAGCCTACTGCTTCTGCATCAATAAAGGCCTCTTGACTCCAAGAACTTCTGCTCCCTGAATTCTTTCCAGACAACCCAACTCTGAGCCTTATCTACTTCATCATTATTACATATACCAGGTTTTGTGCTACATAAATTGCCTTTGAAAGTTTCTTTAGCCATCAAATGGATACAGGAAAAAAAAAATCTCCCTTCCCAAGCAGCTCATAGTCTAATGGAAGAGACAATATGCAGTAGTTTAACATTGCACTAAGATTTTTGGGAAACTATGTATGAAAAAAATTTTATATACACACACACACACACACACACACACACATCTGTGTGTGTATATATAATATATAATATACATGCATATATGTAATTGTATATCAGAATCAGAGAGGCCAGCTACAAGGCTATTGAAGTAATACAGTCATGATATGATGAGGCTATGGGTTGGGATAGAAAGTACAAAATTACATGATTAAGTATCATCTGGCCTTTGGCTTTTTTTCTGTTTTTGTTTTGTTTTGTTTTACCATTCATCAGCCACATTACCCTTTCTTTAAAAGAAAGTACCTCTCAGTATACATATTTTAGAGTTGTATTGTATTACCGACTGTATATACTGTTATATTACAGAGAGAAGCAGTGTGGATAGTGGATAGAGACCTTACCTTGGAACCAAAAAGACCCAATTTCAAACTCATGTTGCCTTTTGACACATACCGACTGTGTGACTTCGAGGGGAAGAGGTATCAGTTACCCTTTCAGTACACTGGGGTAGAGGTATCTGACATTCTGAAATAGCATTATAGCCCACAACACTCCTGAGTGTTGCCTGAAACCAGAAATGTGATTGAGAAAAACTTAGTAAAATACATAAAAATTCAATAGAACTTTAAAAATATTAATATGTGGTTTTCTAAGTCAATAAGCCCACATGGATCCCCAGTTGGAGTTTAGAAGGTCCTGTTTCTTTCTGACTTTGACACACCTGCTCTAGGCAACTTTGCATAATTATAAGTTTCAGGTAAGGTGCTAAAATGCATTGATAGAGCTTTCACATTGGGGAAATCTTTACATCGATGAAATCAAAATCTAATTCCTATCCCTATTATGCTGTTGACTGCTGTCAACAGTTTCATAACCCTTGAGGGAGTATTTTTAGCGAAAAGCAAAACTCATGAAAATTTGACAAAAAAAATGGTATTGTAAGAGCATAGCATCTTAAATTTGGAGCTGGAAAAGATCTTAGAAACTATTTAGTTCAAAGACCTCATTTTACAGATAAAGAAAGAAGTCCCAGAGAAGTGGTACATCTTCCCTAAGGTCACAGGCACAGAAAGAAACAGAGGCTTGTTCTATTTAACCTCAGAGAGGAGAAGTAAAATCAGTGGTTGGAAGCTTAAGGAGGCTAATTTAAACTAAGGATCAGGAAGAAATTCGTAACAATTAGAATTGTCAAAAAAAAATACAACAGCCTGCATCACGTGGGGTTCCTACAATGGCTAGATGACCACTTAATCAGGGATATTGTGAAGGGAATTCATTTGTCTGATAAGGGAGTTGGACTAATGACCTTTGAGGTCTATTTCAAGTTCCAAAATTCTGGATTTACCTCCCTAGACCACTTGGAGTTAATCCATATTTATACATATTGTGTCACTTGGGATATCTTTCTTCCTTTTTTTTTTTTTTTGATTTCAAAGAAAGAAGGCAATTGATGGGTACATTGAGGCCCATTTGGGCTATTTGTCACATGTTGTCAGGAAAGAGGTGCTCGTGGCTGACTTCTGTACTGTTTGCCATTAGATAAAGAGACATACAAATGTCTGACTATTTGAACCTTGCAATGTTTCATCCCCAAGAGAAAACGATTGATCTTTTTCATCAGAACATACGTCAAAAACTAGTAGCAAAATACCCAAGATCCCCAGGTTTCAATTCTCCTGGGCTCCCTGTGTGAAAAGAGCGATTGATTTTTACTTTTTAGGGTGGATTTGCTCTTAAATTAGTCTCTTTTTTGCTGCATTTCATTCTATAAAGTTGTGGTAATGGGGAAAAAGCAGAACCAGCAATGCTAACTAGATGGAACAAATGGAATTTTTTTCCCCCTCTGTAGTACTTGGAGAGGAATTCAAAACAAGTGAAACTTTTTTTTTCCCCCTAGGTCTGGGAGTTAAAATGGAGGCCAGTATCTGAAGCCTCATTACCATTGTTAAAGAGTCCCACACTTCTGACAATACGTAGTTTACCTTCATCCTCCCAAAAGACTGAATGAAAATCTTCCTGTCTCTCACAAGGAAAAATCATTAACCCATAGGAATCCCCTCAGGGAGAGGTGTATAACCATCAGCTGCAGCCCTGGGCTTGAGTGAGGCCAAGCACAGCACATACATGCACACAGAGTGCATTCCCATTAGCAGCTGGCCAGTCTCCAAGAAAAGCAACTCTGGCTCACACAGGGCACAGGAGAACTATTATTCATATGTGTTTACAGAAACAGCTGTAAAGGAAGACACGAGTTTACAACGGATGTCAAATACACGTGTTGGCTGTCATGCCTGGCTTACTACTGTGTTGTCACTGTCAGAAAAGGAAAGTTAAAGTGAGGGCTCCATTACTATGTACTCAGTTCAATGACCAGGAGACTCTTTTTTATTTATTGTTTTGCTTTGTTTTTTTCTAAATTCATGTTGGTCAACATAAAAGTGGGCATGGAAGACCCAAGGCCTGAGAGAATTGACATCTGTTTTACAACTACAAAGCCCAAATTTTCATTTTACTCAAGAGGTTTAGAGTTTTAATTAAAACCACAGGATCTGTGGAAAACAATAACCCTAGCTCTTGGTGGCATTTGAAGGCCTAATCTTACCTCCCACCCATCCACTCACCAAAGATGTGGGTAAATAGGCCCTTCTTTCAATTCTTCATATGTTGTTTGCATGCCTGCCTCCTCTGTCCTTGTCATGTTGGTTTCAAGCTTCTCTGTGTCAGACTAGCGGGGGAGGTGGCGGTTGTGGTGGTGGGATTATCTTTAACATTTTCCAAGAGTTTGTCCCATAGCTTTTAACTCTGTCTGTAATTTTGATAAGAGAAAAGTGGCAACACCTCATACAACTGGTGACATGAATCTCAGCTCTGAAGTGGAAAGTGTTACAGTGGAGTCAGAGGTCCTAAGCTCCATCTGGATCTGTCACCTATACTGGTGTGACTTTGGGAGAGTCATTTATACTCTCTAGTTTTCTCTTCTGTTAAATGAGATACTCAGACCAGATAATATCTTAGGTCAATGCCAGTTCTAATTTTTATGATCACAGATAGGATCCTAAGGAGCAAAGGATCATGGGATCCCAAGGTACCTAGATGTGTCTAATGGTGGAATCCTAAAGGGAACCACTGTAAGGGGTGACCCCAATAAGTGAACACAACCCAAATCCTTATATCAATTAAAGAGAGACCAACAGAATTCAATCCAGGAAACTTATCTAGGGTTCATATCCACTTCCCAGGATTCCTCAGGGAACATCTACCTTTGGCTCATATGTAAATAAATTTCTGTTAACTTCAAGTCTATAAGGGGTAGAGGATAGAACAGTTTTATTGAAATACTAGAAAGAACCATGGACTTAGCTATGTTAAAAAACAAACAAAACGACAACAACAAAAAACAACAACCTTCCTTTGTCAAGGCCTACATTCCCTAGAGGCCTAAACAATTGTTGCAGACATACAGTACCTTTGGTAAGTCTTGTTTTCCTTTGGGACCTACATATCTGATGTGACTTAACCATTGGAGTGAAACGTGAGGTCAGTCAGTCAATAAATATTAAGCTCTTACCATGTGCCTGGCACTGTGTTAAGCACTGGAGATACAAAGAGAGGCGAAGGACAACCCTGCTCTCAAGGAGCTCACAATCTAACGGGGAAGACAATAAGCAAACAGTTATGTACAAACAAGCTATTTACAGGACAAATAAGATGTAAATAAGAAAAAGGTTGGGAAAGGCTCTTCTGGTCATTCTTCTAGCCTGCTTCCATATTCTATCTATTTGGTGTGGTCCAAGAACTTCAGCCTCTGCTTCACTGCCCAACATCCATTCCTGTTAAGGTTTGGAAGTGATGACACTCTACTTATAGTCAAGTTTCACTTCTATAGTTACAATTAGCTTCCCATTCCTATGGTCGTTTTCGCATTGCTACTGCTGTCACTCCCTGCTTCCTTAGGGAAGTGTCAGGGAAGATATTTTAGAATGAAAACACCTAGAACAATATACCTAGAATAGTAATACCTAGGACAATAGCCTCAGGACTATTCAACACAATTACAGTTCTTTTGATAGTTGGGTCTATGGATACATCTTTCTGAAATTGCACGGCATAGCAAATAGGGCCCTATGCTTAGAGTTAAAGAAAACCTGAGTTAAATCCTGCCTTTGACATTTACTAGCTATCTCATCCTGGCTGCTTTGTATTGCTTCCACCTTTAGTACATGACTGTATTTGGAGTTTTAATGATGCTTTCTGTTTTCCATTCTATCATATTTCCTGTTCCAGTATCCCCCACTGAAACTTCCCCCATCACAGAGAACAACAAATAAGCAAAGATATAAACAACAACAACCCATGGCCAAAACATACCAAAATAACCATATGTGACAGCATATTCATCATTACACACTTGTAATCCTCTCCTTTTCTACCAAGAAGAGGCAAGCATATTTTATCATTTATTTCTTCATTTTTAAGCCAGAATTTTTTATAATTATTTTCTTGCAGTGAAATAATCTTCTAATACACTCATAAGCCACAATTTGCTCATCCATTCCTTAGTTGATGGGTACTTATTTGGCTTTTCTTTTTTAAAAAAAACACTTTTAGAATAAAAAGGTCTGACACAAATTGCTATAGATATCTTTCTGTCATTAAACCAAATGCCAAGTGGTAAGATTGTAGAGTCAAAGATATGAACAATTCAATTTTTCTTGTAGCATAGTTCCACATATAGTTCCAGAATAGTTGAATTAGTATATAGTTCAATAATGTTAGTAGTGATATTTGGAATTTATATAGCACTTTAAAGTTTGCAAATTGCTCTGCCCATATTACCTGATTTGATATTCACACCTTGTGGGGTAGGGACTTTTATTATTCTCATCTCACAGATGAAGGAACTTAGGTAGAGTGAAGTTAAGTGACTTGTCCAGGATTACACAGGTGTCTGGAACAAGATCTAAACTCAAGTTTTCCTGAGTCTCTGAACTTCTGGGACTCTTACTCATTATGGAGTCACCTACCATGTGGTTACAGTATGCCTATTTTCCCATATTGCCCTCAAATTGACTTTCATTTAATATTATCTTTGACAGTTTGATGGCTAAGATACAAAATCTTTGGGTTATTTTAGTTTATATTTCTCTAAAAAGTGATTTGGAGCATTTTCATATTGTTGATAATTAGTATTTCTTCTTTCTAAAACTGCCCATATCTTTTGGCCACTTCTCTATGGGAGAATGGCTCTTACTCTCCAATAGTTATATCACTTTCAATGTATCTTGGATTCTAAGCCTTTATCAGATATATTTGATGCAAATTTTCTCCAGTCAAAGCATGTATTCTTATTGTAATTTCATTCTTTCTTTTAAAAAAATCTTTGTCAATAATTTTCATGTATTCCCATTTTGATTCCTTTAAACAATTCTTCTTCCAACTCCTCCCACCCCTCTTATAAGATTTAATTTTATTCATGTCATCCAAATTTCATTCTTGAGAGTTTCCCATCAGTCATAGATTGATAGCCCCTACAGAAATTTTTGTTCATTAGATATCATATATCCTCTCTGAAACCTTTGAAACCTTCTTTATATAGGATGTTTCATACTATACCTGCATTTCTTCTAATTTTCTGATACAAATATACTCAAAGACACTCATCATTTCTCCTTTAAAAATCTAGCTACTTATAAACTTCTTACCTACTTAATTTTTTAGTAAGTAGAAATTGCGGCAAACTATTTTGCCTTTTTTTGGATAGACAATGCTGTGAATTTACATCCCTAAAACAGGCCTCCTATTTGCTGGGAAACAGCAACAACCACCACGACAACAGTATATGACAAAGTTGAAGACGTATGATTTCCTGTTCCCCTTTTCAATGTTCAAGAATCTTTTTTTTTTTTTCCTGGAGTATTTGCACCAAGATGCCTCTGTGTTTTATTAACATCATCAAGTCCATGACTTGAGCACAAAGAGGATAGTGGGGTTAGATGCATTAGGAAAATTACACTTCTCGTTATTAGCATGTTATGTTATGGAAATTCGTTGCATTCTCTTTCTCTCTTTTTCTCTGTCCTTACATACACACACATATGTATGTATATATGTGTGTATATGTATGTGTATATGTATATGTATGTGTGTATGTATATATGCAATTTATATACACTCAAGGATAGCTTGAAGAAGGCATCTAAGCAATTGGATAAGTCACTTGTAGTTGTTTAATCAAGCACGGATGGGATGGGATTTGTACCACTGGAGGGAACACTCACATTAATGACATCATAGGGTCCTTGCAGTACTTGAATAAGAGATCCATTCAAATAGTGTTTTACATTTTAAAATTATATAAAGTATCTTTTGGTAGGTATTATAAATTTAATTAAAAGATATAGGTAGTGCAGGGGAGAGAGTAGTAGACCTGGACACAAGAAGACTTGAGTTCAAATTGCATCTCAGACACTTACTTCATAGCTGTGGGACCTTGGGCAAATCACTTAACGTTTGTCTGACTCTGTTTCTTTATTTGTAAAATGAATAATAGCACCCATGGTCAAGAGTTGTTATGAGGATCAAATGAGATAACATGTAAAGAAAGTGCTTTACAAAACTCAAAGTGCTATATAAATACTATCGTTATCATTATTATTTTTTATTGTCTTCATTTTTGCAAATTAGGAAAATTCAAAGATGTTAAGACACTTTCTCATGGTAATATAATCAATAAATGGCAGAACTGAGATTCAAATCCAGGTCTTCTGACTCCAAGTAAGGGGCTCTTTCACTGTACCATGTTTTTAATACAATCTACCCTGAAAAAAAAATTAAAACCCTTAAGAGAGTTTATAGTTATAGATTTTTTATACTGTGACCATGTCTCTATTCATTCCCTTTTTAAGATATATTTCCGATTTAAACATACCTTCTGAGTAAACTTGCTGGCCTCTAGGAACCAATACATGAAACACACATTTTAAAAAATGACAGTTGTAGCTTTTTATTTTTCATAATTAAATGGATATGGATATGTCACAGACACAATTAATTATCCTCAAATTATCATATATGTGTATGTACACACATATGGGTACACATATACATATGTATATACAAATATGTCACATATGTACATACATACACATATATCCTAATAGAATGTACTATTTGCCTCTAAGGAAGTTATTACCCCTGTCTTAGAAATAAGCTTTAGCTAAATCAAAATCAAGTTCTGGCAGAAGTCTGGCCACTCAGCAATAATTATTTTGGCCACAGTAAAATCCACTGAGATTTGTAGTGAGGATTTTAATCTCTCTTAATGATGAGTTCCCACGCCAGAGATTTCATGTTTCTTTTGAACTATAACTCTGACTAATGAGTAGGAGGGGTTGATATGATGGTGATCTTTACAAGGACCAATTCCTACCCAACAATTGCTTTACAAGTATTCGTAAGATCCAAAACTTATCCTACTTATTTTCCTAACCAAAGTATTGAGTTATATCTACTCCCATTAAAGAATTTTTTTGGTTCACCAATCAGTTGTATTTTAACATCGTGTTACATATGTGGGTTTAAACTTGCTTGTTATTGAATAGAATTATCTAGAAAATACAAATGTGGGCTTTCAGGGCATCCAGAAAGTATGGCATTTTGTAGGTACTTAATAAATGCTTATTAATTCATAGTATTAGAAAATTGAGAGTTGGAAGGTCATTCAGTACAATCCATTCACAAAAAATCCCTACTATAAGAGTGATTGATTAAATAATTCTAGCTTAGCATGAGGAAAGTGATTTGTAATCTATAAACATACATATGTCTACAGACAAGAATGATTGTAATGATCTCAAAATTCCCTTCCATCTCTAAATTATATGGCCCTATTCTTGTTACTTAAAGCTATAGGGACATATTGGTGGCAGTCAGACTAGGTGGTGGAAACCAAAGGATGGGATGGGAACACTTGTGCCAGATAACAGCTGAGCAAAGACTTCACAGTCACAAGTCAGGAGTTGGGTGTCTTTATTCTAGACTTTTTTATAAATTACCCATATGAAGGGAGTTCAATTAACAGCTTCATATAGTCTTATAAGCAGCAATTTTAGAAATAGTGCCAGGAAGTAATGAAACTGAAGCCATTATGAAATTGTCACGGCTGGATGCCAAAAATCAACATGTACAAGTAGGTAAAGCTAAATCAATAGCAGTTATTGGAGATTAAAATAAAACCAATAATTCTCCAGCAAGCCTAAACAGTAATGATGTCTATAAACAATATTTAGATGACAGGATAATTTGGCATTTCCTTTCAGTATTCTGGCTGCCCTAACAACTTCTGTGTTCCCTTTTCTGAAAGAATTTTTCATGGTAACTCAAGCTTAATTTCATCATTTTGGATTTTATTTTGTTTGATAATAGCACAGCTTGTCCCTTGAGAAGTCATGTGGTGTTTGGAAAGCAAGTGATTGGTGACCAAGAAAACTTATTTGTTCTATTGCAGCAGAATGAGATACTGGCTCATTGGCTTTTTCAAAGTAGAGGAGAATTGGGTTTACAGGTTTAGGGATGTCTGCAATGTTGCTCTTGGGTAGAAATCATAGAGAACAAAAAATAGTCTCCCCATGTGGGAACACTATCCTGGCTTCTATTTTCTACCATCATCTCAAATCCTCTGTAACTCTTCTCTAGTTGGTCTTAACACAGAGAGGGCAAGGTGCCGAGAAGCTGCAGCTTTCTAAAGATTCAATGTGTACTTTCTATTCATTCTTACCTCTTCTGTCTCACATGTTGACTCTTCAATAGTGGAAGCAGTACACAATTTTTTTTTTCAACCAAGGTAGCTATTGGTACAATGAATATAGGTCTAAGTCTGGATTTAGGAAGATATGAGTTCAACTCCAGCCTCAGACACTCAGTAGCTGTGTACCCCTAGGTCAAGGGTAGGAAACCTGCCCTAGACAATCTCTTTTTGCTCCAAGTACCTCAACTGTAAAATGAGGATAATATTAACACTTGCTTTACAAAATTGTTGTGAGGAACAAATTAGATAATATTTGTAAAAGTGCCTAATAAATGATTATTTCATTTCCTCCTTTTCACCTCTCCATGAAGACCATGCTATGTAAGGAAATATATTTCCCTCATTTCTTATATTTAAATTTAAAGCTTTATTTAAATGGACATTCTTAAATCAGAAGATATAGAATTTTAGAGCTGGAAAAAACCTTAGAGCCCATAGGAATATAGATTTAAAAGTGGAAGGAATCTTGGATTCATCTTAATTCACCTCCTTCATTTTATAAGGTGTTAAAAGATTTGTCCAAGGCACACAGCGAGTAAGTGACAATAAATGGAACCACTGAAAAAATGAGGTTGCTTGGATAATTTATGGTTTTATGATCCGATTGATGTGGGTACCCCAAACTCTGACAATGCAGATCATAACCCATGAATTCCCTCTTTTCATTATATGCAAATCTCATTCATGCCATCCATAAACCTTACATAGAGAATTCACTCAACATGTGTGACCGTGTGTGTGTGTGTGTGTGTGTGTGTGTGTGTGTGTGTGTGTGTTTATTTTTTGGGGGGAAAGGTATGTTCCTCAAAAATCATTTGCTATTTTGTGGATTCCATTGGGTTGGGCAAGCTCTCCCTTGGTTATCCTTTTCTCTTACCACATGATTAAATCACCTTCCTTTACTCATACATCTCTGTAATGATATCTTTTATTCTACTCCTCCTGTTTAATTCTTCATTGCGTCTTTATGTATTGTAGTTTGACTCTCATCATTCACATTTCCAGAGCCTTTTAGATGATCCCCAGTTTTACTTCACAGAGGTTGTGCTGTTCCATGACATTCAGCCATACCCAATCAATGAAAAGAAATATTTTTTCAAAGGAAGGGCATTTGCCTAGTGAAGATATTTGGGTTCGTTAAAAGAATGGCACCATTTCTTTTTCTGTCAGTACGTACTGCATTTTAAAGTGGTCAGATGAAACTATTGTTTACTTTTCATGTAGTAACTGCTGGAAATATTTATAACATGTGAAAAGAATGAATTCAAAAGCATTGATTAAGGCCTTACAATACAAAGCACTATTCATAAGGCTAGAGAAATAAATACAGAATGAAGAGACTGTCTTCAAGGAGCTTGCATTCTATAGGGAAGCACTGAGCAGAGAGGAGAATTGAAATTGAAAAGTGACTAGAGCCACATGGGACTAGATTGACTCAACATGACAATTGAGCAATGTCATAATTGATTTGATTATGGTTGCAGAACTGAAAGGTGTAGAGGATGTGGGGACCATGGAGGATTCCATGGAGAGGATGCCAAGGGAAGGAGAGCATGGCTGGATCTGGTCTTAGGTTGAATGGGACACTAAGGCAAACACTAAACAGCCCAGTGTGTTTCAGAGTAGGAATGCTTACTTTTAAAGAGTCCTCTGAACAAATGTTGGGCAATCAAGTAATACAGTGGATAGAGTGCCCAGCCTGAGATAAGGAAGTTTCATCTTAGTGAGTCCAAATCTTGCATCAGAAACTTACAAGCTGTGTGACCCTGGGCAAGTCACTTAACCTTGTTTGCATCAGTTCCTCATCTGTAAAATGAACTGAAAAGAAAATGGCAAATCCCTCTGGCATCTTTGCTAAGAAACCCTAAATGGGGCCACAAAGAGTTGAACATGACTGAAATGATTGGAGAAGAACAATAACAAGCCAATGTCTTCCAATCAGTGATACATAAATCAGAATCAGTTAATAAATTCTTCCATAAATTTTGTTACCAAGCATCCTTACTTTTTAAAATGTATAAACTTAAAACTTGACATCACCTTCTCCTAGAATGCTGGTACTATTAGCACTGGCATCCTCTCTCTTGGTTCATGAAGCCTTCTTCTGAACCACCATGAGGTTATCAAGAGTAGATCAGTCCATAGTAGAGAGCTTAAGTATTTTAGTAATTAGAAGTATAACTTGGGTTAAGAAAAGCTAACTAAATTACTGATATAGTTTCCTGTATGGTGCCAGCTTTTGGTTCTGAGATTCAATGAGTAAGGCCACTAAGTTTGTCTTTTAATTGTCTTTTAAATCAATGACTAACTGACAAAGCCTAGACCTCCTCTATTAGTTTTACTGCATTTCACCCAACTGTCCAAATCCAACTACCTAGATAGAACAGATGAAAGAAGGGCGGGAGAGAGGGACTGTTGACTGCAATTTAAGGAAAGGTAAAAAGAGATGTTAGCACCTCATAAGAATCTAAAAATCACAAAGCTGTAAAGCTCATAGCCAGAACAGTTCTTCATAAGTTTCCTTGTCTATTCCTCTTGTCTTTCAGCATCTAAATTATTCATGTTCCCATTTTATAGGTGAGATAATTAAGGCATAGGATAGTAAAATTATATCACTTCACATCCCTAAGTTCTAACTAAATATAATATTGGAGCAGTATGAGATACAGTGAATATCATAGAAAGGAGAATCAGGAAGCAGAAAGGATAGTGTGATTGACTTTATAGAAAATGGGAATAAATGAGATATGGGATAAGCTCTCACAAAAACTCAGTGGGAAAACTATAATAAACTCTTATAATCATCTAATTTTCATATTGCTTACATATGCTGCTATACAGTTAAACCATGGTGGTTCTTCATCTGTTTATTTTTCCTTTACATCGGTAGTGAAGAAAGGGGGAGAAGATTACATAAGTTTTAATTGCTACTCAACCAAGTTATTGAGGAGATATTGAAAAACTGGCACATAGTAGGCACTTAATATTTTTAAAAAAAATTATTCCCATACAATTCAATCCAATAAATATTTTTTAATTATCTGCCATATAGAAAGGTTGATGAGAGGTACTGAGCATAAAAAGAAAAAAAAAAGTAGCCACTGCTTTCAAAGAGATTGCATTTTATTTGAGGGTGTTGTGGGATGGGTTTGACTCAGTACTGTCTTCTAGTAGTTTAGTTCTGATATTACAATGAAATAAGGCATTCATACATCATTTGACAATTAACAAAAGATTTGTTTAGCCGTAGTAAGAGCAGAATATTAAACAAGTATATGCATCAAAGACACCAAAGATTAATTTATCTTAGCTTCTCTGCTTCCAAGTTGTCCATGCCCAGCTCTATTATGAAGGCAGAATTTATGATTTCAAAGAGAATCATATATATGTCTGAATGGTTCAGAACCGCAGGATATAAGGAATTCTCTAAGTAGAAGGCAGAAGAACTAAAGCATTTATTCAGGCTCCAAAGTAACAGACCCACTAAGCAGCCTCCCCATTTTGATATTTTGATCAAAAGCTTCCAGGCCCAATAAGTCCACCTCACAAGAGTAACTGGGAGGCCACAGAAAAACATGATGGTATTAAACCAAATCACATTCATGCCTCCCCTCTCTTGGTAAGAAGATTACCCACTGGCCTCAAGTCCTTGCTCAGCACTCTTTGGTCCACACACTGGTTGGCTCTGCTTCGGCTTTGGCTTTATCTTCAGCTTTGGCTGTAGCTGTCTCTGGCTCCAACAGAAAATCAATCTTCAAGCTGTCTTCTCTCCTCTTATAGAGTTTTTGACATCATCAAGTGTCGTCTGAATGACCAGAGCTTATTGATTCTTGAGTTGGCCCCTCCCCTTAGGACCCTGGGAGGTTCACATACACATAGATTAGGTTAACACCTAATAGGGCATGGCTCTGGAGTTAACACCTCCCCTTAGACAGTCCCACCTCGGGCCCCACCTCAGTGATCAATCCACACCCACATAGGTTCCACACCTAACAGGGCTTTGGGCCTGGGGCTTAGCACCTACTAAGGCTTAATGAAATACACTGAGTTACTCAAAGAAAACAAAGGCCATTTTGTTTACCAACACACCAGCCAACCACAGAGTTCCTGGAGCTCCATTAAATCTTAAGGATGATTTTAATATCTTAAAAGACTAGGCCAATGTGTATTGGCTTTAGGAGGAAAGGAGGTTAAGATTTTGCTCCTTCCACAGGGATTGACTCTGTATGAGTGTGTGTGTGTGACTGATTTATTTAATGAGAGAAAATATTAAAGACTAGAGAGATCAGGAAAGGTTTCATGGAGGATACAGCATCTGAACTTGGTCAACAAGGCTTCTGAGAGACATATATGAAGAAGAAGGAAGCAATTGGAAATGCTTGCACTAACACATAGAGGTAGAAAATGGGATGTCTGGTTTAGACAACATCTGTTATTCCTTCTTGGCTGTAGCATAGGGTTTATGATGGCAAGGGGTATAAAATTAGGTTGAAATGGAAGGATCTAGACTGTGGAGAAGCCATACCTACACTATAGCACTTGTTGGTGCTATTGTAAAGGAAATTTATGTTCAGCTAAGGTTGGACTAGATTGCCTTTGAAGATCTTTCTTATTTGGACATTCTGAAACCTGTCTCTTGCTCCCTCACCACCAACAATCCTGCCAGTGAAGACAAAAAAATCTGGTACAGTATTGGATTGAGGTAAGAAGTGAGGATGAGAGCAATTATTGAAGAAGAAAAGAGAATAAGGAGATGAGGGAAGCAAAAAAAAAAAAAGAGGCAATAAGGAAAAGAGCACTCCCGAGGAGAATCCTTACATGCAATAGCCTAGCACTTCCTGTTCCATGACCCTTGCACCCAGCAACTTGATACATCCAGAATTCTCCTCTGTTCACCTCCCACATATTCTCACCACTTGGTGGGTGGCAAACTGCTCTAGTTTTTCTTTGCTTACTTCTTTACTTCTCCATGTTCAAGTTAGGATCTCCTCAGAGGGTAGTTGAGAAACATACCATAAAAAGAAGACTATCTTCTTATTTCAAGACAGAGACTTAATGGAACAGCTTTAAAAAAGCCATGTTAGTAGCATAAATTGAAGCTACTCCCTCCCTTTTCCCCAGAAAAGAGGAGAAAATAAGCATTTGTTCCACAAGTAGCTGAACAAATGTTCACTTCTAGGGCCTTCTGATCTGATGCCTAGTGTAAAATATGAGCTATAAAAATACTTCCATTTACTTTTACCTTTTCCTTTCTTTTCCTGTCCCTCCTAATCCTATATACTATAACACTTTTGAGGCTATAATCTGAAAGCAACGTGCATTCTTTGTAACTATTCTCGTTTCACAGAAGATCTGAAAGAGGATTACAATTCTGCCCCCTCCTGATCCATGTATATGTTTGCTTAAAGAGGTCGTGAGCAGATTGAAAAGGGCATGAACTTTGAATCAGATCTGAGCTCATGTCCCTTACTAGTTGTCTGAATTTCCTCATCTTTGAGATAGCCATAATATCGAGCAGGATGCTTGCAGAAAAACCTGGCAAGATTTACATGAACTGATGCAAAGAGAAATGAGCAGAACCAGGGGAACAGTTTACACAGTAACAGCTGTATTGTATGATGATCCACTGTGAATAATTTAGCCCTTCTCAGCAATACAATGATCCAAGACAATTCTGAAGGGCATATGATGAAAGGTTCTGTCCATTTCCACAGAAAGAACTAGTGGATCCTGAATGCAGATGCAAGATATTTTTTCTTTACTTTTTATTTTCATTTTTTGTCTGTGATTTCTTTCACATCATGACTTACATAGAAATATGTTTTTGCATGACTACACATGTATAACTTATGTCCAATTGCTTGCCTTCTCAAATTGAGGGTCAGGGGGAAGGAGAGAAAAGACTTTGGAATTCAAAATTTGTAAAAAAAAAAAAAGAATGTTAAATTGTTTTTTCATGTAATTGGGGAAAATAAAATGTAAATTAGAAAAAAAGAAATTAAAAATAGTCATACTAAGACACAAACTACTCCATGAGAAGAAGAATGGTGTCATGGTTTGGGAAGCTGCCTCGGAGTCAAGAAGACCCTGGTTCAAATTCTTTCTCTAAAAAATGCTAACAATATGGAAAACTCACTTGACCTCTCAGTTCCTTGGACCTTTCTTAAAGGCTCTAAATTAGAGATGAGTTGCTGGTCTGCATTAATGGAAGTATTGGGGCATAGCAAGAGTGCCCTACTACAATGAAATCACATATCTGGAAACAAAATCACTTCATAGGGTTATTGCAGGTGTCAAATAAATCAAGTATTCAAAAGAATGCTATAAAATGCAAAACATACTATAAATAACAAGTATCATGTGGCTTAACATATGGGGTTTGGAGACTTCTTATCAGGAAGTCATAGCTTTGAAACCTGTCACTGATGCTTTTTTAGCTGTGTAATCATGGATAAGTAATTTAATCTTTCTGAAGATCAGTTGCCTCTTCTGTGACAATGGCTAGGGCCAAACCTCATAGGGTTGTTGTTAAGCTCTTAAGGAGAAGTATGTAAAATGCCTTTCAAATTTAAGGCATTATAGAAATACCAGCTATTATTATCAATGACAAATATATGCTTAACAAGTTTTAAATGTCAACTTGGCTACTCCCAAAAGAGGGCACTTATATGTAATAGATTGGCATGATGAGCAAATGAAAGTAATAAATGTTGGAGGGGATGGAGGAAAGCAAACACATTGATATTAGTGGACCTGTGAATGAATACCATAAGTCTGGAAAGCAATTTGGAATTACATGCAAAAAAGTTACTACACCATGTGTGCCCTTTGACCCAGGTATACCATTGCTAGGTCTATACCTAAAAGTGATCAAAGAAATTGGAAAAAGGACCTATTTGTACAAAAATAATTATAGATGCTCTTTTTGTAGTGGTAAATAACTGGAAACCAAAGGGATGTCCACCAACTGAGGAAAAAGTTATGGTATATAGATGTGATAGAATACTATTATGGTTTAAGAAGTGAGCAAACAGATGATATTAAATAGCTAATGAAAGACACATAAATTCATACAGAGTAAAGTGAATAGAAGCAGAGGAATAGTTTATATTTTATTAATACATTTAGAAGTTTTGAAGACTTTCCAAACTGATAAAGAATAAAATAAGCAGGACAGAACAATTTTTATGATAATCCTTCGAAAACAAGCAATTTTGAAAGTCGTAAGAACTATAATTAATGAAATGACCATTCATGATTCCACTGAAACATGTAATACACCTTCTGACAGAGAGGTGACAGATTTGGGGGTACAAAATGATATATATAAATATGTGTATACATATATGTCATATATGTATACACATATATATCATTTTATATATATGATATGCATGATTATATATTATATATGGTTATATGTGTGTGTGTGTATAAATTTTAGTTTATCCTTTCTTCCCTCTCCTTTGGGATTTGACTCCTGATCAGGGCTGTAATGAAGTAATAGTGACACTCTCCTCAAACAGGGTCACTGAATCTATACCCCAGTTCTGTTGTTCTTTGAAACTGTTAAATAGGGTTGTGTCCTTTTCCCAAGGTATCGTAGCCTAGATTTTCAGAGGCTGGCAGGTCATCCCAATTATTCCTCAGTATTCCTTAGCAGAAAATGGGTGAGCCATTGACAAATTACTTAGAATTTAGGAGAACGTGAGTCCAGATTAGGACTCAAACTCCATTTCAGGTGAAGCTATATTCTAATCATATTCTTCTGAATGCACACTTTGGAGATTTGTTCTCAAAAAAGAATAAAGTCCTGAGAGTAGAATCTGTTGTTTCTACCCTTGCATGCTTAGCACTTCATTCAATGTCCTACACACAATAGGTACTGAATAACTGCTCATTTAATTGAATCATGTCTCTCAACTGTGTTAAGTGGAAGAACTAGGAAGGCCAACGCTCAGAATTCTTACTCTTCCTAACTTGTGTTACAAAATTTATAATCAATCTTAATATTGAAATTGGGACCTTCAATGATGTGATGTTTAAATAGTCAGACTGTAAAATGATGCAGAGACCCTGGGAGTATAGGGCCTGAGATTCCAAATACTAGACTATATGAAATTTATTCTTGAAATTTCATATCATTTCTGAATATCTGGTTAAAGTGATATGCCTTATGTTGTACATATATGGTATCACAGCTTGGGGCAATAGTTGATTGGTGATCTCTAAGCTCACTCGTAGGTATAAATCATAGGACTTTATGATCCTATAAATAAGATCACATAGTTATGAACAGAGACTTTTAGATCTCTTGCCCAGTTGTCGCCATTAAAACATCATGTATATAATATTAGGATAATCATTCTGTAAACCTCTTATTAGGATGTGCTGGTAAATGGTTAACAGTTGACTCTCCTTGGAGAGAAAAATGCACTTAAGACCACTTTTGAGTTTAATCTGCATTATTAACATTTTCCTCCACCATTTTCTTCAGTCTAGACAATTAACAAGACAATAAATCAAGCCGTGGTTTGGGGCTCTTTCCTGATTTGCAGGTGTGAATGCACAGCCTGAGAATTTAACAATTTTAAGATCTTATGACCCATTTTGAAGTGGCTGCCACACCCACCTGCTACACCCACCTGCTACGACATCTTGCTTTCAGTGTGAAGCACTCTCTTAAACAACTGGCCGAGTTCCATTTTGAAAATTTTCTTAAGGTTGTTCAAAAAAAGAGTGGGACTAGGACCATATAAGAGGCACTTCCTGTGCAAGTGAGTTTCATTGCTAAACTTTGCATGTTCATTTTGGCACAGAAGTAGGGGAAAACTGCCTTTCCCATTACAGTTGTTCCCAATCTAATTTGCCAAACCAAAGGATAGTCTGTGTGATCTAATTCTCCATATGCTACAGGATTGAGGTGAAGAACAAATCATCTTAGAAGATCCAATAATTTTGTTTCAATTGATCAGTATCCTTTGCTTGAGACTTTTCAGATAAGTAAAGTAAATTAGGTTGAAAACGAAATGCTTTTTTCTCAAATGTGGCTTTCACAATTTATAGCAGCTTGGTAACCTTTCGTCTCTGCGCTTGAGGCCCACTGGGTGGCATTTACTGTACTCTATCAAAGCCCAGTTCTTTGCAGTTCAGTGAATAAAATACCACAGTTTCTCCCATTGACTGACTGAAATAAAATAATCTATGATGCATGAACAAGTCTAAATGAAATAATAATATCCTTAGCAGTGAAAAACGGATTGGTAATACAGTAATTGAGCAGATTTATTGCCATCTCCTTGAGCTAGCCTGCTGAAACAGCCTGCTATTTTATTTAATCTCATATCAGAGGAATTACTGGCTGGTAATCCATTGTTAAACATCATTTAGAATGATGGATGAAAATGTCAGCTTTTCCAACATAATCAATTCATATCTCATTAGCACATATTATTTATGATTCTCATAATGGGACCTGCAGGGGTCTCCAGGGGGAAATGGAGACCTCAGCTGTTGTTGAAATGAGATGAGATATACTGTAGCTTATGAGTTAATAACAGCATATAAAAAAAATACTTCTCAACAGTATTGATTGTCCTTTACCATTTTACAAATGAATTGAGCCCAAGCCACCCCTCCTTCAGTGGATTGCTTGTATGGCAGCTCTTCACCCAAAGCCAGTGAAGGCTAATAATTCAGTTTAAAAGTATTTTCTTTTTAAAAAAAATGCATAATAGAAACACTATTTTAAAACTTTTTAAAAACCCCAGGAAAGAAATCTCTTGAATGCAAAGTAATAAGAAACACTTTACTGCTCTGTTGCTGTTTGCTAAGGACTTTGGGCACTTTTCTCCCCCTCACTACCTATGAAGACAAATCGACATATTTCTCCGGCTGCAGCCCAGTTGCATTTTCAGGATACTTTCCACCGTGTGCTGCCTCAAAGACCAATGAAAAGCAAACCTTGATTCATGGACTGGATGTAGCTGATGGTGCAGCAGTAATCATGGTCACAGTGTCAACTGCTGCCTCAATTAAACTACATTTGAGAATCATTTTATGCTCCAGCTCATAAACATCAATAAAGGAAAATGAGTAATAAATGACTGTCTAGAGTACAAAGGACCAGCTCATATTTCAGATGAAAATGAAGACAAAATGTAGCTTTTATTTGCCTGTGGAATTCCCATTAACTGCATCACTGACAGGAGGGAGCTGGATCGATAGGTGGCTGGCCGCAGAAAACAGTTTCTGGCTGTTCAGCAGCCAATGCCAAAGGAAAACTGTCATATTGTGATCTTTATCAGGTAATCTTCATTACACCAGACCAATGATATATGTATATGCTGGCCAGCTAGGGGCAGTTCTAAGTCTTGGTTCTATTTGTGGTTGCAGTGTAGGGCGCTCACAAATTATTTGTTTACAGCAATGAAAAATCTTCCATGTTCATCTCTTTTATTCTTTTTATAGGTAATCCATAACTGGGAACTTTCTCCCTCGACTACTTTATTCACTCAGGATTTTTAAGAAAGCATTATATCAAAACTTACCTTCCTTTTCTCTCGCTTTTCTTTCTGGGTAAAGGAAAACCTGCCAAGCTAGTTACTGGGGCTGAGGAGGGCAATTTGTAAGATCTTTCTAGAAGTTCTGGAAGGATAAATGTTCTTCTTTGCTTTCTTCTAAGGTTCATCCGTTAATTGAACAGAAAGAGCTTCTAGCCATCAGAGGGGGAAAAAAAAGAAATAAATGCTTCAGATGAGTTGCAAATACAGCAAAAGTATTTTCTTTTGACATCTATGTGTCTTTAAAAAATAGGATACATTCTATTAGACTAGACTTATTACCTACATTTCAAGAAGAATGTTTTACTTGAGTACCATGTTAATGAACTTGAGAGAGCTCAGAACTGTTTATCAAAATCTGTTCAGAGGAATAGCATTCCAGACTATAAACTATAGGGCAAAGAGTTAAAGTAGAGGAGAGACTGAAGAGAAAGCAGGGCATTCCTTATGAATGAAACGTTCAGGGTAGTGAAATATCATTAATAGTTACAAGAATAATAATGATAACATTTTCCACTTACAGGGCACCTTTGATCCTGAAAGATCCCAAAGTGCTTTGCAAATGTTATTACACCCCTAAGAGTCTTTAGAAGGGAATTAAGCTGGCTGACCTGGTATGCCTTACTAGCTTTGATTTCCTAAATTAAACTGGATAGAATCTCAGACTATAGCTTTTCTCTCAAAGCTTAGATTTCTGATTTTTTTTATTCTTTCCTGAATAAATTTCCTGCTACACATTTTTATGTGCCTCTTTCTTCCTCTTATATTCCTTCCTTCCCTTAACAGCTTAAAGGCAAAATTCCATTCCATTAATCAAAAACACATAATTTCAGAAGTCCTGTCTTCTGTAATATGACATGAAATTCTACTAAACCTACATCTCCAAAGATAGGACTGTGTGGAGAGACATTAAGCTTATAGAAATAGTCCTGAGCCAGGGGAGCTTTTACTGTAGTTGAAAATAATTAGAAGTGTAAATATTGTAATCTTTATAATACAAGAAATCATACTTTCCTCCTGGTACATTTACAAATCATAGTGTCCTCTCAAGAAGTTATCCAGAATGGAGATCTGTCTTTCTTGTTTCCACAGCAGCAGTTGGAAGCCTTGTAGTGGTTTGTTTGTTGGTTGGTTTGTTTCCCCTTGAGGCATAAATGGAACAGTTGAAAGGCTGGTTGGTGCCCTCGCCTTCAGACCTGAACTGGTTTCTTTTGTATTCAACCTTAAGTGGCTTAGTAGTTTAAAATGGCAGCAGTTACATTTTTCAAAGCAAGTATAGGAAACCCAGTAAAACCCCAGAGAAAGAGGGAAGATGGATAGTAAGGTTTTACTCGTAGGTGATCCCCAGGGATTTGAGATATTATCACAGGAAGAATGATATATAAAGAAAAGAAAAACTATTCCTTGTAATCAGTCTTCCATACCCCCACAGGCCATATTAATTATTATAGGAGTCAAGGGATATTGAATTCAGAACCAGAATGTAGCAGTCAAATGGATAAGTTGTGTGTAGGTAGAGGCACTGCTCTCTTTAGGTATACAGGGTTTTCTCTCCTCTGCGATTTTAGGGAATAAATCTAGTCACTGGATTTGTATTCAAATGAGATCTCTCAGCATTGGTATGGCTGCTTTTCTTTCAAGTTACTTCATAAGGAAAATTATTCAGGCACATAAATATGCAGAAAAGAGAAGACTGAGTTAATGATAAGAGCCATTATGATAATCACTAAATGTTTAGACACAGACTGGGACAGGTAGGCAAGGCAAGGCTTTAATAGCAGAAATTGATATGATGAATTTTAGTATAAAGATGCTAAAAATAATGATCAACTTCTGTACCTTGTATTGATGCGGTTTAGGGGATCCCAAAATTATTGAGGTATGGGGTAGAGTTGTCTGGAAAAAATTCTCAGACTCAAGCAGTCTTCCACTCAGGGGGCAAAAAGTTTACTGTAATGCTATATAGCAGGCAGAGCTCTTTAGGGAATTTGCAACCTAACAGGAATGATGCTAAAGCTTATACAGGAAAGACTTAGTGCATTGTGTCCCAACTATGCTAATTAGGTGGTACAGGGCAGGATAAAGGAGTGGTCAGCTCCTAAAGGAACATAGAGTTTCTGTACCTTCCGCACAAACATCATTCACTACTGGCCTGGCCATCATGTTTGTACAAGATAGCCTCCAGAGTTGACGTCTACAGCTTGACTTTTGGAGTGTATATGATAATCATGAGCATCAGTACATTATAGCCCTGCTGGTACAAGATAGTCCTGTCCAAAGAAGGGAAATTCTATATAGGTCAGCTTGTTTTTATAACAGAGAGAGATAGTTTGCCTCAGTGGACCCACTCGTGAGCAATTGCCAGAGATAGGGTCTTTGGGCTGGAGAGAGATATTGTACTAAGGTTGGTTTCTGAGCATCCAATCAGTATCATGGGGATAACTCCTCTAGATTAAAAAAACTGTCTCTCTATAGTTATTCAGTTAGTTTGCTCCATTTGTGATTAAAAATAATGTCTTATAGGGGTATTAGCCTTTAGAAAGTGCTTTCACACTATGTGCTGTGAATTTCTGGAAAATATCTTCTCCCTAGAAAAAGTAACCTTAAAGGTCAAAGAAAGGGAGATACACAATTGTGTAAATAAAGAGACACTTAGTCTGTATTTTGTTTAACAGAATAAGCCTATGGATTCTATCTTGAAGGAGGCCTACACTATCTTGGATATCTTCAATTCTGCCTGGATCTTCTGAAGGAATTAACTGGATACATACACATACCTATATACACATGTATCTATATGTGACACATACATGTATATACACACACAGAGATACTTTGTATATATATGTGCATACATATATGTATATGTGTCTCTATGTATTTGTATATACACACATACACACATATGTATCTTACCCTGCCAGGGGATCTTCATAATTTTCCTAAGGCAATTAAAATGGAAGTGATTCAGTTTCCTGGCATGGTGCCGGTATACTATCCATGTTTCACCGCCATACGACAAGGAGGTCAAAACAGCTCTGTAGACCTTCAGTTTGGTAATCAGTCTAATACCCCTTCTCTCCCACACTTTTCTTTGGAGCCTCCCAAACACTGAGCTAGCTCTGGCAATGCATACATCTGGAAATAAATCTTACTCCACCAAAATGGTTTGATGAGATTAATTACAGGAAACACCCCCATGGAAGAGACCAAATCTTTGGTGACTCCTGAGACAACAAGGTTAACTAGTGAGATCCCGAAGATTTCCCCCTCCCCTACAAATCATCTAACAGCCTGTCCCTACTTCACCTCCAAAAAAGTGGCTGAGCAACTTTACCTGCTAGGTTCCTTTTTCTGCCTATAATATTGCTGTAAGGTTGTGTAAATCTCTATTAATGTTCTGGTGCATTGCCAACCACTTGGCCAACTCCCTATCCACAAGTGCTAATTATAGTTTTTATCATCTAGTCTTATTTATTGGCCATGACAGCCAAAGGGACCTAGGTGGGAAGAATTACTCTGCTAGATGATTTTAGGACCTCTGGATTGTAGAATTCCCCAATGCTCTTCCTAATAACCCTCTGAGATGGATAAAGAAAGCCATATTAGCTGCATTTTATAGATAAGAACATTAAGGACCAGAGAGCTGAAATGTGTCTAGCGAGGAGGTCTTCTGAGTCCAAATTCTACAATATTCTGCTTCCTATTCAGCACTCACAACTTGCTGGTCACAAAGGCTGGGTGAAACCTTAGGTTGCATTCCAAGAAGTGTCAATTGCCTTCTACCCTCTCTCATAGAGCTAGAAACCTCAGAGGCCACTTAGTCCAACACTCTCATTTACAGAGAAGTAAACTAAGACCCACAGATGTCAAGTGACTTCATCATTGGTGGGATTTGGACCTATGGCCTCTGACTTCAGAGATATTTTACTTTTCACAAGTCAGGGAAACATTGACAAGCTGGATTACATCAACTTTCTAAGTACAAGACAGAGGGAATGTGGCTAAGATTGAATCATTTGGAAAAAAGTCTGGGAATTTTAGTGAACTTCAAACTCAACATGAATCAACCAAGAAAACTAGTGCAAGATAGCCCTTATTTCCAGCATATCTATATACTCCCTACATATACTCTCCTATCTGAGTTTTTCTGATATTGTGATACTGCTTTCTCTTTCTTTTCCTACTTGTCTGGTCATTTGTTATTAGTACTATCTTCTGGGTCATATTCATCTCTCTATATTAAGGGGTTCTGTCATGAAAACTCTTCATTTTCCATTACCTCCCTCTCAACTAATATTTTTATGCAGATGACTCCAAGATCTATATTTCCAGCCCTAGTCCTTCTCTGGAGCTTCAGTCCTATATCACCAACTGCCTAATGGCTACTTCAAACTGTTTCTTCCACAGTCCCACAGTCATTTCAAACTCAATATATCGAAAAAAGAACTCATTACATCTTCCCCAGGACTATTTCCTTCAAGGGCATTGCCATCCATCCTGTTATATAGACTGGCACGTGGTAGATAATAAATTGGGGTTGATTGGTTGAGTAATAATTGAAGTGTTATTGAATGTAAATGTCCAAGAAATATTTTTGCTATATGTCACTAATCACCAAGAAAATTAGGTAATTTTCTTGCAATACAAATATTTTTAAACGATCAGTACCAATTAGGTGTCACAGTGGTTATATGTGTGTCTTGGAATCAAGAACAATTAAATTCAAATTTTGCCATCTGAAATTTACTTAGTGGTATGACCTCTATGCCTCAGTTTCACTATCCATAAAATGGGCATATAAATAGCACCTACCTGGTAAAGTTTTTGTGAAAATCACATGAGCTAGCACATGTGACACACTTCATAAATCTTCAGTTGATGTGTAATGTGTGTACACACATATACTAAGTATTACAATTCTATTAATAAATATTATATATGAGAGACAGCATAGTATAGCATATAGAGGGCTGACTTCAGGCTGAGGAAGAACTGTTCATGACAAATACTGGCTTTGTAACCCTGGACAAGTTATTTAAACTCTTAATGTTCTAGGCAACTCTCCAAGGCATCCTGCAATGAGGGTGCTGACTAGCATTAGCAGATTGGGTTTCCTTCCCTGGAACTCTAATACTAATAAAATCACAGGTCTAGGCTCTATCCCTTTCTACTTACAAAGTATAGCACTAATTTATTCTAAATAACCTAAAAGCATAGGCACAGATGAATCCATTTTAAAAAACATGATAAAAAAGTATCTTCAGTTTACTGCATTATTATTTATCATAAAACTGGAAAACCTAGTAGAAACAACAATAGGCACAAAGGAAATAAGACTCCTTATTTGCTGATGACCTAATGGTTCATTTGGAAAATGGTAGTGACTCAGAAAACTTATTGAGAAAATTAATAGTTTCAATATTGTTATTCAGTCATGTCTGATTCTTCATGACCCCTTTCGGGTTTTCTTGGAAAAGATACTAGAGTGATTTGCCATTTTCTTTTTCTAGCTCATTTTACAGTTGAGGAACTGAGACAGAGTTAAGTGACTTGCCCAGGGTCACATAGCTAGTAAGTGTCTGAAGCTGTATTTGAACTCATGAAGATGAGTCTTCCTGATTCCAGGCCCAGTACTCTATCCACTGTGGCACCTTGCTGCGTGGTGTAGCAACAGGACACAAAACAAACCCATAAAATATCAAATAACAAAGTCCACTCTGGGAGAAAGAAAAGCCCTGGAATATCAAGAGAAATAACACGCACACACTCTCTCTCTCTTGCTCTCTCTCTCTCTCTCTCTCTCTCTCGCTCTCTCGCTCTCTCTCTCGCTTACACACACAAACATACAAAACAGTAATAAGGAAAGAAGAATAGATCAGGTAGATCACAAACTATACTATAAAACAATAATCATCAAAAAATTTGATATTGGTTAAAAATGAAAAAGGCTAATGGAAAACAGATAAAAATATAAAAAAAAACTTGAAAGAAATAATTTATTATTTAATAAATCTTCAAATATAAATTACAACATGTACTACAAAAATTCCAAATCTATACATTACATAAAAATTAAAAATTCTATAAAAATTAGAAAACTAGTAATATACTTTTCATAGTTATTGTTAAAGGGTGAATTTTTAATCAAATAATAGATAAACCTAATCCCAAAGGATAAAGAAAATAATTTCAAGTGATATTGAAAATACTTTTGCATGAACAAAATGCACATTCTCTCTTCACCTAACCCATAACTACATTGTTGTTTCTCCTTTTAAGCTTCCTACCCTCTACAATTGAGGTTTGTTTGCTTTTTTTGCCCGTGATTATTTACTTCCCAATTTTCTTCTTTCTCTTAGATTCTCCTCTTCTCTTTCTCTCTACCCACTAGGGGTTCCCTGTTGATTTCATGTATTTCTACATTAAACTCTGGGTTTCAACCTTCCTTCTTCATGAGGTGTCCACTCCTGAATGCCCCCTTTCAATTTTTCCATATTGTTCTGACAAGTCCTCATTATGAAAAAAATCAATTTCACTTCTTCATTTCTTCCCTAATGAATTCCTTTTTCTCCCTCTCTGTATTTATCACATTAAGATACAAAAAAAAAAAAAGGAAAGCACAAACTCTACCAAGTCCTGTATTTGTCTTTCTTTGTTCCCCCTTTGGCTTCTGAAAACAGAGGTTTTGAAGAATCTTTCCAATTGCCACTTTTGCACATAACCATCATTTCACTGCTTCAGATTAACAAATCAGTTACTTTCTCAGTTTCTCTTGTTTTTCATGTTGACTTTTCAAAGATTCTACCTAGCCCTGTTTTTCTCATTCATGAAAATCTGAAAAAATTCCTCCATTTCCCCCTCATAAAATTATACTCAAGTTTTCAGCATAAATTATTCTTGCTTGTAAGGTTGTTTTTTTTTTTTATTTTGGTTCTTGGCATAGCATACTCAATAGCTTTTTTTTTTCCAGTAATATAGGTGATTCTAAGTGTTGCATGAGCCTGATTTTAGTTCCTTGGTACTTGATTTCTTCCTTCCTTCTTTCCTTCCTTCCTTCCTTCCTTCCTTCCTTCCTTCCTTCCTTCCTTCCTTCCTTCCTTCCTTCCTTCCTTCCTTCCTTCCTGTTTTAAGATATTTTCTTTGAATTTATGACTCTGGATTTTGGCCACTATATTGTCGAATGTATTCAATTTGGTGTTTTAGGAGATGACTTGTGGATTTTTTTTCTCCATTTTTACTTTGCCTCAGTTCCAATAGATTTGTGTAGTTTTCTTTTTAGTGACTTTTTGAAATAAGACATCCAGGTTTAATTTTTCAGGTGATAAAGTAATGGTTTTCAGGGAGTTTAAGAATCCAATGATCCTTAAATTCTCTCTCTCCTGTCTTTCATGGGTTGATTTATTAGTAACTATCTACTTGTTGTCTCATTGAATCATTGAGTTTTATTTCCTCCATTCTATTTTTCACGGTGTCATATACTATGGTAAGATTGCCCATTTTTTCCTTCTTCTAAGCTCTTTATTCTTCTTCCAAGTGCTCTAATTTCCTTTCATTTTTCTTTTGAGTTTCTGGTCTTCTTTAGTTTCTTTTATACATTATTGGAATGATTTTTGCTGACCTTTTTTTTCTACCTGGTTTGTTTTCCTCAAGATTATTTCAAATTTATCTTTATCCTCTGAGATCTCACATTGTTATTCATCAAAACTATAGTATTTCTGATTGCTCATATTTTCCTTTTCAGTTATTGGATTGAGTCTTGTTTCTAGGATCATGATCTATCCCCACCTATACCACGTAACTAGCTACAGGTACTGTCACTTATTATACTTCTAGGGAGGGACAATCTTGTATAAGGGCTAAGTTTCACCTTCTGTGTAAGCTAGGAGTTTCACTGCTCTGTACTTCTTGGATGAGAGAACATCTGTCTGGGCCCTATACTTCTCTATATCTTTGGGATAGGATGGCAATTCCGGTCTATTGCTAGGAGTTAAACTCAGTGAAACAAGCCCCATGACTAATCTCATCTGCAGGTTCTATCTTATGGGACTTTCTCCCACTCCTGATAAGAGCTCCCTATTGACTTTTTTCCTTGTGAAGCTACTCAACAGAGGTACGGGATTCAGACCTTAGCCACTTCACAGCCTTAACCTTGGTTATGACTGTTATGGTAACAGGCTAAGACACCTCGTTACAATGGCTCTGTTGTTTCTTTGTGCAGAAACCTACCCAGAAATTCCAGCTCTTTAGGCTTCAGCCTTTGGCTTGAATCCCTAGAGAATCTCTGCTATAAATGGTTCTGACTTCAGCCTGGTGTCCTGGGACACCCATTGACACCCTACCTTTAATTCCCCTGCTATCCTTGGACTGGTTTCCTTGAACCTTGACCACCCTTTTGATATAGGTCCTATACTCTTGTGTTGTTTGTAACATGACAGAAGAACTCAGTGGTGCTTTACTTTAGTTTTTTTCATTTAGTGCAATTCACCATTGTTATTATGGGTTCTTCAGGGGCAGAGATGGTCTTGGCTAGAATCTTTTTGAATGGAAGTGTCTTCTAACAACAATACTGTCCTGTGGTTTTTTTTTATTCTATACAATTTAAGAAATAGGAAGAATGTTGCTTATGAAATGTATTTCCCATGATGACATGTTAGAATCTGATTTGTTTCCTTTTTATATGTCTATTTTTCAGGGTATGAAATGCTTTGGATAAGATTACCCATTTTTTCCCCTCTAAGTTCTTCTTCCAAGTGTTCTAATTTCATTTTTTTTCATTTGTTTCAGACCTTCCTTAATTTCTTCTATCCATTTATGAAATACCTTCTGCCAATAAATTCTTTTTCTCTCCCTTGAAGTCCTGCTCTGGATTATTTCAAAGTTATCTTCATCCTATGGAATTTAACATTGTTATTCTTTTAACCTATAAGAATTTACATAGGGTAAATGATATAAGTTTTGGTGTGTAGGTGACTAATTTCCCATGTTTTTCTGAACTCCATCCAGGTGGCATTCTTCCTCAAATCCTTCTATTTCTTTGGGTGTGATTGTGTTCTTCCTTCATTTTCAAAGAGGATCATGACATAAGGAAAATGATGATATGACTTACAGTTGACTTTGATTTGAGTGAGAGAGGGCTGTGCAAGGTCACCAACCTTGGTTTCTCCTCCAGAGCCATCTGGGTCCAGTGGCCTAATATTCACCAGGATGACTGGAGATGGCCCAGGATGCAATGGGAAACCCTGGCCCTTCTGACTAAGGCCTTTTCAGGTTCTCTCTTTTAGTGAGGTAATGCCCATTCAGTGAATAGGCCTCTTTAAGAAATGAGTCAAAGGTGGCCCCTTTAATTAGAAAAATTAGAAAAAAAAATGAAACTGAGAGACAAAGACCCTCAGGGTTGGTAGTCAAAAGAGAAACAGTTAACATTGACATTCACTCTGAGCCAGGAGGGCCCAAAATATAGCCATTAAGTGGAGCTTGGGCAGGGACCTATTGTGGTCCAGTCTGTGATCTTCAGAGTAGAAAGAAAGAA
>CM053622.1:176704161-176750003 GCA_028646595.1 Phalanger gymnotis
TGGAACACAAGAATAAGACAATTTTTTAATTATCTGATTCCAAAGTGTGTTTGCCTTTGTCTTTACTGTCTAGTAGTTCTGATTTCCCCTTTGATTGATTGCCATGTACTTTAAGGGAAAAGATTAATGTTGGAATAGAAATGAAAGTAGGATATTCACATTCTCCTGAGTTAGATATTTATTTGTGAATGATGAAAAGGGAAACTACTTGTGGATTAGTGACAATAATAATAAAAATAATAATAACAACAGATAATTATCTGGCATTTTAAAACTGGCAAAGTGCTTCCTAGAAATTATTTTCTTTAAGCCTCACATCTACCTCCTGAGGTAAGGGAATGGGAAGGGAACAAAGATTTATTAAGTGCCTACTATATTCCAGAAAATGTGATAAGAGTTTTACAATTATTACCTCTTTTGATCCTCATAACAGCCCTCTGAGGTAGGTGCTATTATTATCTTCATTTTTACAGTTGAGTAAACTGAGATAGACAGAGGTTAAATGTCTTTCCCAGGGTCACACAGCTAGTAATAAGTATTATAATTATCCCTATTTTACAAAGAGTTTCAAGTAATTTCTCTTTGGTTACATAGCTAGTATTTTTCAGAGGTGGAATTTGAACCCACATCCTCCTAATTCTAAAGCAGATGCATTGTACACTATTAGCCTCCTAACAAACCTGATTACACCCAAGGAGATTACAGTCTAGAAGGAGGATAAGACACCAATGTAGATACTTAAAATACACCATATTGAATGGCAAGTACATAAAATAATTATCAAAGTGTTCTGTGAAGTCTAACTCTACATAAATATGCATACATATATACATACACACACACACATATATATATATATGTATAAAATATATTGTACCATGCATTCACACATACACACACATATAGGTCCTATACCCTTCTGCTGTCCATAATATGATAGAAGAACTCAGTGGTGCTTTACTTATGTTCATTTCATTTAGTGCAATTTGCCATTTCTTGCATATGTGTACACACACATATATTTGTTGTTCAACGTGATTATGCTTCATTCTTTTTGAGACAGAATGATCATAGTTTAGGTTAAGAAAAGTGGAACATGAGAATCTGACAGTGAGATTTTTGGAATGTAACACATGTCCTCTCTGAATAAAGTTTGCCTTACAGTAAATGACACAGATGTAGGTAACATTAGACACGACACAGTTAACTGGAATCAGCACCTCTATATACATTAGCATTATCCAGTTACATACAAAGTCTGGACACAAACCAAGAAACCCACCCTATACTCTATACATCTGTGAATCCTCTATACATTACTCAGTTCTATTTGTATTTTTGAAAAGTTTTTATTAATATTTTCTGATCCTTATATCACAAGAGTTATCCTATATATCCCTTTCTCTGCCCCTCCCAGAGAGCCATCTCATATGAAAAACCGTATTTTTCAGAGAGGAAAAAAGTCATCACAACTGATGGCTTACACTGGACAAATCTGAAAACATGTGCAGTATGTACCATCTGTGGATCTCCTACCTCCACAAAGGGGTGGGTTAGAGATGTCTTCTCGTCTTGCTTCAATTAAATATTGTTTGATCTTTATTCTTTTGTTATATTTACTTTTGATGTTTTGCTACATCATTTTTTTTCATTTACATTGTTGGAGTTACTATGTGTATTGTTTTCTTAGCTCTGCTTACTTCACTCTGCATCAGTTTATGTAGATCTTTCCATGCTTCTCTCTATCACACACATAATTTCTTACAGCAGAGTAATATTCCATTACATCCATGTACTGCAATTTTTTTAGCCATTCCCCAATGGATGAGAATCTACTTTTTCCCCCCAAATTCTCAGTGATCACAAAAATGGTTGCTATAAATATTTTGGAGTATATGGGGATTTTTTTTCTTATTAATGGCTTCCTTGGAATATAAACCCAACGATAGAATCTCTTGTTCAAAGAGGATAGACATTTTAGTCACTTTATTAGCATAATTTCAGATTCTTTTCCAAAATATTTGTATCATGGCACAGTTCCACCAAAAATGTGAATATGCCTATTTATTAACAATCTGTCCAATCTTAATCGTTACTATTTTTTTGTCATTTTTGCCAATTTGCAGGGTGTGAGGTAAAACCTAAGGGTTGTTTCGATTTGCATTTCTATTGTTATTAGGATTTGGAGCATTTTAAAATTATGGTTGTGATTATTTTGTAGCTCTTTTGAGAACTATTTGTTCATATTTTTTGTCGATTTAACTACTGGGGAATGACTATTAATTTATATACGGCACGTTCCTAAAGTCTGGACATATAGACAAAAATGCGTATTTTCAAGAAATGAAATGAATGAAATTTTTGACATTTTATTTAATTGGAATATTAACAAATAACATCTTCGATATGATTTCCATCATTTGCAATGCAAAGGTTGATTTGCTTTGCAAGATTCACATACACTCAATGCGATAACTCCACATTGTTGTCAATTTTAGCACATTCACTCTTTATGCATTCAATCAAGTGTGTTGCATCTGTGACTTTCGTTGAGTACACCTTCTCCTTTAGCATACCCCAGAAAAAGAAGTCAAGGGGGCTAAGGTCTGTCGATATTCCAATTAAATAAATAAAATGTTGTTGAAAATTTTTGTCTATGTGTCCAGATTTTAGGGACACCTTGTGGTTTCCATATACTATTTATTTATTGTTTATTTATCTTGGATAGCAAATTCTTATTAGAGAAATTTGATACAAAAATTTTCCCCATTTGATCACATGCTTTCTTATTCTAGATGTATTAATATTGTCTGTGCAGAAGCTTTTCATTTTCCTGTATCCTCTTCTGCTGTAGACACAGTATCATGTTCCTTCAGTTACTTTAGTCTTTCTTTTTTAAAGGTGGCTCTATTCCCACTGGCTCTCTTTCCCTCACCCCCAACTCCTCTCTTCTCATATGGTCTTATATTTTCTTCTCTTCTCCTTCCACTAGTTCTTTTCCTTAGTTCTTAAATTTCATTTTTCTTTCTTTGTACAAAAAGAATTTATCCTATTTCCTTCATAATACATCCTCTCTTTCTGTCTACTTTAGATTCTCATTCTCTGATTCATGATCTCTAAAATTATCTGGTCTTTTCATTTCATTTTCTCATTTATTCCCTCATAGACTCTTTTTTTTCTGGGTTCACAAAGATCACTCTTTGATCATTGCTAGCCCTTGATTTGACCCTGGCACATCATGCACTCCTCTCTATCACTTGCTCCTCTCCCCTAAACTTTAATGTAGTCTTACAAAAGAAACATTCACCTGTGGACAGTGTTGCAAGGTTTTCCCCATACAGCCCTGTCTGCCTTTTCCCTTTCATATCTTCCAGATTTCTGCTTAGATCTCAAAAAGAAGCCTCTTGTTGATCTCTGTTGTCATTCTGTTGTTCTTACAGTCTTTGCTTGCTGCATTTATTCCTTCCTCCTCCATTTGTGTTGCTTGGGGTATCACACAGGCTAATATTCTTTTCAGTTCTGGTTTTCTTTCTAAAATTGTTTCAAACCCTTCTTTATCATTAAATGTCCATCTTTTGTTCTGTATAGTTGAGTTCAGATTTACAGGAAAAGTCATCCTTGGTTATATCATGAGTGCTGTTTCTCTATGTAACACATATTTTTTTTTACCAGTCTCTGCTCTTCTAGTGAATATAGAAATCTTGTATAATTTGAATGTCCTCTCCTTTGTATTTGAAGGTCTTTCTCCTGATGGCTTTCAGAACTTGTTTCTGACTCAAATTGTTAAATTTAACCATTATGATTTTTGGAGTTTGAAGCCTTGTTTGTTTGTTGTCTCTTTAGGTGATCTTTTAATTGTAATTCTTTCCATTGAAATTGCATTTTCTATATTAAGCAGTTTTGGGCAGTTCTCTTTTGTCATTCTCTTCATTATGATGTTCAGGTTGGTTGTTTTTGTCCTGTCCTATTCTCCCAAGAGATCTATGATTCTTAGGTTTCTCTCTGTACATCCTACTTTCAAGTTCAGTATGTTTTTTTTTTTGCATGGGGAACATATTTTATTTTAGTTATTACTTTTTTTTTGCTTTTCTTCATCTAGGTTGCCTTTCACTTCTGTATATCCTCATTCCCAATCTATTTCTCTCTCTCTCTCTCTCTCTCTCTCTCTCTCTCTCTCTCTCTCTCTCTCTCTGTTTCCTTTAATGTTGCTTACCATTACAGATTTTGGTTTTTCAAATCTGTTCATTATTTTTTGCTGTTCAGAAGATAAATTCTGCTCTCATAATTCTCATTTCTCTTTTAGCCACTTAGCATAGAGGGTACCACAGTGTAGGGATGGGTTTTGGTTTAAGTCTGTGTGGTGTTCTTGGGTCTCCTATTTAAGCTTGAAATTTCCTGGTAGCATAGGAGGTGAAGAAGGGGTGCTGAATGAGCTCTGGGTAATAGCATGTTGTGTTTCCCCATTCTCCTCAAAATCCACAGGGTCCTTGTCTCATTAAATGTTGGATCATTTTTCTTTATTTTACAATATTTGTTAATAGATTCCTGAACTCCCTTACTAGATCTAGAGGCCATATTTCCTTCTGTTGTTACTGTTTTTCCTATTGATTTTTCTGATTACATTAAGGTCTGATTTCTGCCCCAGAAACTTCTACCCACCACTCATAATTCTACCCATTGCTCCCTGTTCTGTCCTATGGGTCCAAGCAGAACAAATTTTCCAAATGATAGGCCTTCATCTTCTAACTCCTATCTTTTCTAAGCTAAATATCCCTAATTCCTTCAAGGAATTTTCACAAAGCCATTAAGTACTTCCTTCTCTTGTCCTGATTCCCTCCTTTCAGGCAAAGAAGAAAGCAGTCTCTTGACCCCATGAAGAAGTGGAAGCTGGATTTACAGGAAGTAGGATGAATTCAAAGATGCAAGTCTATTTTGCTTCCAACTGTGCCTACCTACCAAAGATGATATCCTTGCACCAACAATGCATCAGAGTCCTCAATAGTAAGATAGACTCAATCTGTCACATTGAGGGTAATCCCTATTCTGTATTTGAACCAGTTTTAGAAAGATGTACTCTTGGGCAACTCTATAGAATTGAGGAGTGCAATCACATATTAACTTAAGAGACTTAACAGCTTTAGAAAATTCACTGTGATTGAGACTTTAAGAGAGAGAGAGAACAGAGGAATTTGCGTCCTAAAGAGAGATGTATCTTCTACTTTAAGATGCTTGGGAGCAGTGACTACTCCTCTTCACTTAGAACAGAAGTTCCCATACTTATTTAGCCTACTGCCCCCTTAAAAAATTACTCAGTACCCCCCTGGAAATCTACTTTATTTAACCTTTAACAATCTTTTTGAAATTTGCATTATTTCAAAATGTATATCTATATATCAAAATATGTATATATACATATATTTTTAAATGACATTTTAAATTTAATAATTTATCATAAATTTGTGAGGGTTTTTCCTGCATTACAATTTTGATGCAATATTGCATTATATAAACTTTAGTATTATATTGTAAACAAGTCATTATACACATATTCCTGACAATGCATGCACGACACACTTGCCTACCAACACTTGCTTATTGAGATCTGTGAGTGGACTTGACCACTGATCAGTTATAACTTGCATTTTTGTGTTTATTTGGAAAATAATGTAATCGTTATGATTTTAGCTCTGTTATACAACAGATGAAACATGTGAATGATTTTTCAAATTTTTCTTCTCTTCTTTTTATATGCTTCCAACACCCCCTTATTTTTATTCAATGCCCTCTAATTGCATTCAAGGCTACTACTGCACCCCTCCATTGTTCCAGGGGCCAGTATGACTCACTTTGGGAACCTCTAGTTCTTGAACATTTGGTAAGATGCCCTGTCCCAACAAGGGCATGGACTGTCATAGTGGTTGGCAGAAACAGGTGATTATTTCTCCTAGGCCCCATCTTCCTGCCAAGTGCTGGAGGTCCATGTTCAACAAATACTCTGTCAAATGAGCTGAAGATAGGTGGGGACAATGGGTTCCAGTAGAGTGGGAGCTGCAGGGTCCTATATGGGAAGGTTGCCTGTGCAGTGGGCTGTTCCTGTCTGACTTCCCTTCCTCTCCCCAGCTAGAAGTTCCAGAGCCATGGTGGCTGCAATGGAAATGGTGGGGTTAGGGATTTCCTCTTGGCCATTGGTGGGGCAATAAGGAAGGTGCTGGATGCCTCTTATCTCCCCTGGAGCTCTAGCACAACCAGAGCTGTAGGTAGAGCTATGATGGGAACCTGGGCTCCTGGAGTTTCCTTACCCCAGGGGTCTTTAGGGTATCCTGGACACTGACACTCTCCTGTTGGTTGAAGGTGGCACAGGGGTCTTCCCATCATCAGCACTTTAGCAGCAATCTCATTCACTCCAACAGGGCCAACTCTATTCATCCTGATCTGTATCTTGCCACTGTACCTAGATGGCTCTGTAGAAGAAAGTGAGGCTGGTGACTTTGTACAGCTCTCCCTCACTTAACTCCAATTCACTTGCAAGTCATGCACTTTCCTGATGTCCCGGTCTTCTTTCAGAATGAAGGACAAACAACCATGACAACAACAATGGAGAACATTCAATCAGCTCATGCCAACAAACACAAAGGACGAAAAGCAAAGATGGTCTTTGCCACCTCTTTGGCCAAGCTGCATCATGACGTCATAAAAAGACAGGAGAAATTTGGTACTGGAAGAGCAGCTGTTCTGGAAAAGATCAGGATCAAAACTGTGGCATACACCTCCAACAGCAATTTTACCTGCAGCAGCAGCAGCAGCAGTTACAACAATGCTGAGGAAGGACAGCCATACATGATGGCTGCAGCACCAACAATACCCGACTCTGCCTCAGCAGTCAGCAGCATAGTGTCTTGTGTTCCTAGGAAACCACCTGTAAAAACATTGCCCCAAAGATGGCCAAGACTATCAAGATATTCAAGAATGGATTCTTCCAGAGATAAAATGCTCCTGTATGATGGGAAAGAGGGGGGGCTGGTGAGGACAAAAGAGGGAAGAGAAAGAATGAAGCTCACAGAGGAGTCTAGGATATTTTGCCCCATGAAGCCAGTCGCTACCACATGCATCTCCAAAACCTGCCTAAGGATTGACACAACCACTTCCCCAGGTTTAGTGCCTGCAAACTGCCTACATACAGCCCCTGCTTCCCTGCCCAGAGAGCACTTGAGACTTTAAAAGGAAAGATGTGAACCCTTGGACCACCCAAGGATTTTAAGGTCAATTCAACTTTGTTAGCAAACCTCTTTGTAAGTGATAAAAAATAGTTTTAATTAATAAATATTTACCCAAATTGTAAAACAAACAAACAAACAAATTTTTAAAAAGCCATTAATTAGGAAAGTGGATAGAGTCCTGGACCTGAGATCAGGAAGACCTGAGTTCAAATGCAGCCTCATATACTTATAGGTGTATGATCTAGATAACATACTTAACTTCTGCTTCAGTTTCCTCATTCATAAAATGGGAATGATAATAGCACCTACTTCCCAGCACTGTTGTGAGGATCAAGTGAGATAATACTTTTAAAGTACTTAGCACACTGCATGGAACATCGTAAGTGCTTATTTCCTCCTTCGCACTTTCAGTTTCCTCATCTGTAAAATGGAGGAATAATACCCATCTTTCAAAGTTACTGAAAGGATGAAATGAGATAATATTTTAAAAGTGCTTTGCAAACCTAAAAACACTCTGCAAATACCATCATCTCCTCCTCCTCCTCCTTCTTTTATTAACATCATCTTTATTATTAGGCACAGTATCTAGTCCCTTCACTATCCTATCTTCCTTATAATTTCCTCTGTATAGTCTGCAGACTTTTAATGTCCTTCCTAAAAATGTCATTCCTGCAAATGAATGTAGCATTGCAGATGTGTTAAGATTAGGGCAGAATGTGCCTCTTACCTTCTTGGTATTCCACCTCTCTTTAGGTAGCCTATGATAACATTAGCTTTTCTGCCCTGCATAATACACTATTGATCATTCTGATCAATTTACTAAAACTCCCAAACCATCTTGAACACAAATATTTGCATAGCCATGTCTTTTTGGAGCAAGGATCCACCCTTTCTCTGCAACTAAGGTCAGTTTTCCCTAAAAGACAGGGAAAACTGGTTCATGGTACATAATTGGCTCCTCCTCCACTTGCTTCTTGGTTATCTGAAGGCTTAAAGCACACAATTAAAAAAAAACCCTAAAAAAAATCTCCAATTAAATACCAAATTGGAAATCCTGACAATCAAAGGAGAAATTAATAAAATTTAAAGTTGAAAAACAATTGAACTGATTAATAAAATTAGGAGCTGGTTTTATTTAAAACAACAAAATAGATTATATTAGGAGAAGTATTGGTATACTTGACCATATCAATAACAAAAACAACAAAAATGATATGATTATCTCATTAGATGCAGAAAAAAAGGTTTTGACAAAATACAACACTCATTCCTCTTACAAACATTAGAAAGCAAAGGAGCAAATGGAACTTTTCTCAAAATGATAAGTAATATCTATCTAAAACCAAAAGCAAGCATTATCTGTAATGGAGGTAAGCTAATAATCTTCCCAGCAAGGCCAGGGATGAAGCAAGGATGTCCATTGTCACCACTATTATTTACTATCATGCCAGAACTGCTAGCTATGGGGATAACACAAGAAAAAGAAATTTATGGAATTAGGATAGGCAATTAGGAAAAAAACTGTCATTCTTTGCAAAAGATAAGAGGTTATACTTTCACAATCCTAGAGAATCAACTAAAAATTAATTAAACAATTAACAATTTTAACAAAGTTGCAGGATACAAAATAAAATCATATAAATCATTAGCATTTCAATATATTAAAAACAAAGTCCAGCAGGAAAAGAGAGAAAAATTAATTCCTTTTAAGGTAACTTCAAACATATATAACATATTGGATTGCTTACTATTACAGGGAGGGGAAGAAGAAGAGCATGAGAAAGGGATAAAATTTGGAACTCAAACTTTAAAAAAAAGTTAAAAATTGTTTTAATATATAATTGGGGGAAATAAAGTATTACTTAAAAAATAATCGTGGACAGTATAAAATACTTGGGAGTCTACTTACCAAGATAAACACAGTGATTTTATGTACAAAATTACAAAACATTTTTTCATACAAATAAAGACAGATTGAAATAATTAGAGAAATATGAGTTGCTCATAGCTAGGTTGAGTTAATATCAGGAAATGATAATTCTACCTAAATTAATTTCATTGTTCAGGGCCATACCAATTTACAAAAGTTTCTTTTAAAGAACTAGAAAAAATAACAAAGTTCATTTCAAAGGAGAAAACATCAGGAAAATAAGGGAATTAATAAAAGAAAAGTGAAGTAAGGTGGCCCAGCAGTACCAGATCCCAAACCACATTACAAAGTGGTAATCAACCAAACAATTTAGTACTAAGAATTAGAGAGGTGGATCACTGGAATAGATTAGGTATATAGTAGTATATGTAGTAATAAATGACCATAGTAATTTAATGTTTGGTAAACAGAAAGATTGAAGCCTTTTTAGGACAAGAACTCAACATTTGACAAAAATTTCTGGGAAAACTGGAAAGCAGCTTGGCAGAAGCTAGTTATACACCAACATCTCAGACCATATACGAAGATAAAATCAAAGTGGGTAGATGATTTAGACATAAAAGATGATATAAGCAAATTAGTACAGCAGGGGACAAATATATTTATTATATCTTTGAATAATGGAAGGAAGAATTTATGCAAGTGATAGAAAGGGTCACAAGACTTAAAATTGATAATTTTTATTGCATTAAATTTAAAAATTTTGCATAAACAAAACCAATAGAAAAGAAAGCAAGAAACTGGGGGGAAATTTATAGCATTTTTTTATAAAGGCCTTATATCTCAAATATGTAGAGAAATGAGTCAAATTTATAAGAATACAAATCATTCCCCAATCGATAAATGCCCCAAAGATATGATCAGGCAGTGTTCAGAAAAAGAAATCAAAACTGTCATATAAAAAAATGCTCCAAATCACTATTGATTTGAGAAATGCAATTCAAAACAACTCTGAAGTACCACCTTATACCCATCAGATTGGCTAATGTGACAGAAAAAAATGATAACTGTTGGAGGGATTATGGAAAAATTAAGACACTAATGCCCTGTTGATGGAGTTATGAACTGATCCAATCATTCTGGAGAGCAATCTGGAACCATGTCCAAAGGACTATAAAATTGTGCATACCCTTCAACCCAGCAATACCACTGCTAGATGTGTATATCCAAAAGATCAAAGAAAAAGGAAAATCATCTATTTGTACAAAAACATTTATAATAACTCTTTTTGTGGTGGTAAAGAATTCAAAATTAAGGGGAAATCCATTAACTGGGAAATGGTTAGAATAAGTTGTGGTATATGATTGTGATGGAATACTATTATACTATAGGAAATGACAATCAGGATTCTTTCAGAAAAACCTGGGAAGGCATATGTGAACTGATACAAAGTGAATTAAGCAGAACCAGGAGAACACTGTACACAGTAACGGTGATACTGCATGAGGATCAACTGTGAGTGACTTAGCTATTCTCAGCAATACAATCCAAGATAAATATGAAGGACATGATAAAAAAAATTGTCCATCTCCAGAGAAAAAATTAATGGAGTCTCTAGATTAAAGCATAATTTTTTCACTTTATTTTTCTTGTATGTTTTTTGTAACATCACTAACATAAAAATATATTTTGCATGATTTCACATGTATAATTTATATCACATTTCTTGCCTTCACACTGGGTAGGAAAGGAGTGTATAGGAGGGGGAACATTTGAAACTCGAAGTTTAAAAAATATTGAATGTTTAAAATAAATAATAAATATTTATTTTAAAAAAACCTTCCATAGCTTTCTAGGTATACAATACCTTCCAGGAGCTTTCTAGTTTGGCTTAAAACTAGATTATAAAAAACATTGTGTTGCTTTTTACTTTAAGGTAGCTGAAAAGTTGTCATAGATTATAGTAATCATTCTCAATTTTTTTCATCTCAAGACTGATTTATGCTACTAAAAATTGAGAATCCCAAAGAATTTTTGTTTATGTAGGTTTTAATAACATAATAATTATGTAGATAATAATAATCAGTGTATACTGTATTGGAAATTAAAACTGTCACTTTAAAATATATTAATTCATTTAAATTAATATGTTACATGGGTTTACAAGTAATAAGCCTGTGTATAATATATGATATTTTAATGAAAAAATAACTGTATTTTTAAAAGAGAAGAACTTAGTTAAAAGAGTGTTTACCATATTTATTTATTGCAAATCACTTTAATATGTATTTAAGAGAAGATAGCAGAATTCTTTTATCAGCTTCAGCATTTAATTTGTTGCAATATTTATTTTGGTTAAAATATTTTAAGAGTAAAATAAAGTCTATATCATTATGGAAAGTTTTACCTTATAGACCCAAGGGTCCTCACACCACACTTTGAGAATAACTGGATTATGGCAAGAGAGAAACTATCTAGGAATCTATCACATGATCTAATTAAGTGGAAGGTAATAGGTGGTACTAAATCACTGAGTTCTAAATATGTTCTCTGTCTCTCTGTCTCTTTGCCTCTGTCTCTGTCTCTGTCACTGTCTCTCTCTCTCTCTCTCTCTCTCTCTCTCTCTCTCTCTCTCTCTCTCACACACACACACACACACACACACACACACACACAGTGAGCTAGTTTTATTTTCACACCCTGAATAATCTGGTGTCAAAGTAGGCCCACATAGACTCAATCTAATTCCATCAATTTACAGGAAAATTTCTGTCTTGTATCTTTAGTTTCTGTTGGGAATTATACTCTGATTTTTTAGATGTCATTTTGATGACTCATATGTTTCTACTGGGCTGGAAAATTTCCTTAACATTTATGTGCTAGTGTGGTCTCAGTAAATACCTCTTCCCATATTGCTCAAACAAAGTTGTCTATGCATTTAGTCAGCTTCTATCCATTAAACAACCTATTGCTCATTGTTTAAAAAAAACCTAGCTAAGAAATTACTGGCTTAGAATTACACTTGCTGGAAGAATCCAGATACAGAATTTTACAGGGAGAATTTTCTTTAATAGATTTATCGAAAAAATGTGGACAATATCTTTCTTATTTCAGCATTGTTACATAAATTCTTTCCATTAAGAGTCATTTGTCTTCATATGAATTATTCAATTGGAAAGGCTTCATATTTGAACCCAGATATACATGCTCGGCGTCTATCATCCCAAAAGGGGCCTAAAGAAATTCAGAAAGATTCAATACCAGAAAGCAAGAAAGCAGGTGATTTTTATTTTGTCTACAACTAATTAGGCCATTTCCTAATATGTGGAAGTGTTGCATTCTTCATTAGTGGAAACACTGGCCAAACCGATGATACCAACCATTTTTAAAAATAAAATTAACTTGTACTCTAATTTTTTTTTAAATGCTAAAATTTTAATTCATTTGCACTTTACATAGAACATATACTCTCTGTTGTCCTAGTCTCCCTTTTCACTTAGTGAATGTGCAATTTTTTATTTTAAAATCACACATATTCATTGTATCATAGTTGAGAGTAGAGAAATTTTGTATATGATATACTATTAATGCAGAATGACTTCATAAATCAGTTCTACACAAGAACATACAATGCTTTTAGCAAATTTCCAAAGTTTCATAAAAGCCATAAATCTATTTTTATTTAATCAAATAAGACAGGCTATATCAGAGATCCCGTCTGTGCCCTTCTGACTTCTATAGACAGCAACACTTGTGATCAGACTGAGGCTAACTGATGGAGAAAATGATGGATTCTATCAATATAGAAGTGTTCTGATGACAGTCATTACCAGCCTGTGACATTTTTAACTGCTTCTTGACTAACAGCAATAGTAAGTCCTAAATTTACAATGGAAAAGAAGACAGAGCAGACGTTTTTTCATTCTCACCCACAATTTATTAGGCTTGAGTTTTCAGTAGTCTTGAGACTTGGAGTCTTCTTCCTATGATAGGAGAACTGAAATGCTACTTTATGCCCTTTGTCACATTGAATCCTGACTAGTTTCCTAGCTAAGCAAATCTTTTTATCTTGTCTATACACAATTTCCCCAGGCTAGATTCAAATCCTTTACTCAAAATGACCAAGGTTAAACTTTTCCAGCCTTCCTACCATTGATCTAGTATTACTATTCCAGAAGACATCACAATTTTTATAGAAGGTATAATCAGTGATATTTTAAGTATATTCAGTCATGTCCATGAGAATAACTTGGGTCTATTGGAAGAGAGCATTAGGGAAAGGGTAAGGATCCTTTCTCCTCATCTTATAATGAAGAGACATTGAGTAGTGCTGTCAATAAAACACTAGAAACTGCTTCTCCTTGAAAAACTAGGCAATCTAGCCATCATCAACCTTATTGAACACAGAATGCTACCTATAAGTATTCAATACACAAATTATGATTGGAATCATCTACAGAAAGTTTCAGAAATTCCAGGAACATCATTGATTTAGAGGTAGGCAATTGACTTCATATAAAATTCTTAAAACCCAAACACTCAAAATCTGCAAAGATTTTCTTTAGAGAAAACAAAGAAAATACTCTCTTGTAGTTGAGTGCTCTACATATCATAAAAGATGTGTGGCATCCCATCAATATCTAATTGTATTAGATATTCTTTAGGGGATCCTGGAAAACAGATGGAAAGGGCTCTTACTATTGATCAACATTCAGAAATTCAAGTGTTCATTGTTTACTGAACTGGTCAATTACCATTGAATTTTTCATTCCAACTTAAAATGAAAAATTAACACAAATCAAGACATTTTATATAATGTGTGATTTGATAAAGAGAAAGGACTAGAATTTGAGAGTTACAGACTATATGCAAATAAATGTAGGGGTGTGGATTTAAATGAATAAACATCAGCTTAACTTTTTTTTTAACTTCATCTCTCTTTGTCCCCTTCTATCAAATGACACAGAAGGTGAACTGTGTTTTTGAATCTCTTATTCCAACCTCATAATTGCTTCTTTCAAAGTCAGAATAGTGAAAGCTACCATTAAATGTTAATATTATAAGATTTTGTGCCTTTTGATCTCAGGGAAATTCAGATGTAAAAATAACTACGGACAAGAAGACACTCAGAATCCTTTCTTATTAAAAAAAAGTGTTTATAATTTTAATATAATGAGTGATGAATTTTTACCTCAAAAAATCTGAGTTTCCAGAATAGAAAATACAATTGAAGAACCAAGGACAATATATTGTGTTTCCTTTCTAAGAGAATCAGCCTTTCTCAAGAAGTGTCACAGATTATTCAGTAAAAGGAATTAAGCAGAAATTTTCACATAAAATCACATCAAAAATGAAAGAAAATATTTTACCATAAATAGAATTTCAGGTAACATATAGGCAGGGGTGTGCTGGAGTCTATTTGAACCAGAAAGTCAGGTTGTTAAATTTTCTCTGTGAACATATACACCTCAGAAATTGACAAAGATTATAAATCAGGGTTTGGTTTGCTGCTTTGCTTATTTTGTAGATTTAATAAAGTGATAGAAAAATGCAGATTCTCAATACAGATTAAATTTATAAGTGTGTCATGGGTTCAGTTTTTGTTTGTTCATTTGTCTTCTTTTGGAGAACTGGGTGTTTAGCATTTATAGAACACCCATGTACATAAGACTGACTTTTGGTTATCCATGCTATCAGAGAGGAACAAGAGTGTGGGTAAAACAGAAAGAATGGATAATCCACAAATCATCATGGTGATCTTTGCTTTAGAGAGTTCTATGGCCACTGCTTTGCATTCCCTGCATAAAAGATAACTAACATCCAGAGACAAGTAGCCAGTGAAAGTGCTGGGTGACAGGTATTTCAGATTGACTTTAAGAATGTGACACAGGTCATCTACCTGGTCTGGTCCTTAGATGTCTATATCTCAGCAGGCCAGTTCCTTTAAAATGCAAGGAGGGGGTGGGGAAGGTGAATTGATCAGCATACTTCACCCATCTGTTTAAATGAACTCACTTGGTTTTAGGTAGTTTTTTTATTGTCATCTTTTAGAGGTTTATACTCTAACTGACCTGCTTCCTGACTGCTGTTTTTCTTTGTTCTTTTTTTGTTATAATTCCATTTGTTTTTTTTTAGCTCACCTTTTTTTTTTTAACTTTTTGGGCTTTTTTTGGAGGGGGGAAGGCAGGGCAATTGAGGTTAAGTGACTTGCCCAAAGTCACACAGCTAGTAAGTGTGTCAAGTGTCTGAGGATGGATTTGAACTCAGGTCTTCCTGACTCCAAGGCCGGTGCTCTACTCCCTGCACCACTGAGCTGTTCTAGATCACCTATTTTTATTAATGCCTGAATTCAATTCAAATTGAATCCAAGTCAATTCAAATTCAATTGAATTCAATGAATATTTATGCGTATAGTGCCTACTATGCTCCAGGCACCAGATTTAGGTGTCTAGGATACAGAAACGAAAATGTAAGATGATCGAGGAGATTAAAATACTGGGGAGGGAGGAAGAAGGAAGCCAAGTGAATACAAAATATATGGTCAGTTTGTCAATGAGCATTTGCTAATCCCCTACCATATGCTAGGCACTGTGCTAAGCCCTGGGGATTTTGCATTTGAACCTGGAAATTAGGGAAAAACTGGAATTTATTGAGTGGGGGTGACATAATCAGACCTGTATTTTAGGAAGATCATTTTGACAGCTGAGTGGAGGATGGACTGGAGTAGTAAGAACTTGAAGATGACAGGCCAACCAAAAGGCCATCGCAATGTTTGAGGTATAAAACCAGCATGGTGGCAGTGTCAGAAGAGAGAGGGAGACATACATGAGAGATTTTACAAAGGTTAAATCAAAAAGATTTGGCAACAGATTGGATATGGGGGTGACATAGTAACAGAAATATTGTAAAAATGATCAACTATGGAAAACTTAGCTTCTCTGATCAAGATGTGATCTAAGACGATTACAAAGGACTCATGATGAAAAATGCTGTCCAACTCCAGAGAGGGAACTGATGAATTCTGAATGCAGATTAAGCAACTCTTAAATTTTTCTTTATTTATCTTGTTTTTTGTCTGTTTTCTTTTGCCATATGGCTAATATAGAAATGTTTTACATTATTTCATATGTATAATCAATATTAAATTGCTTGCCTTCTCAAGGAGGTGGCAAAGAGGGGGAGAATTTAAAACTCAATTTAAAAAAATCAACTTTAATCTCTTTTTACATGTAATTGGGAAATATTTAACAAAATAAAATGTATTTTTAAAATCCTTTGGATTTTTTTCAGCAGCACATGTGTAAGGACAAAGACAAGGGATGGTGGGAACAATCTAAAGCTGAAGTTTGGGCAATAGGATAGAGGGAACTGAAATCAAGAGAAAGTTACCAAGAAAGGTAAAGGAGGAGAATTTAGCCAGGGCAGGGGTGATGGCCTAAAAAAGTACTGAGAAATGGAACGGTTGGAACAGCATTTGGTGTCACAATACAGAGGGAGAGGTGGAGTGCAACAGATTGTCATCAAATAAGAAGGTGGTACTAAAGTGGCACATTTGTAAAGTACGAGGGCTTCTAAACAATGGAGTTGATGAGGAATGGTACCTTCTAGGTTTTGGGGACAGAAAGTACAATGGCAAGAAAATGGAAGATGGCATGTCATGTAGATAGCAAATATCTCTTCCTGTTGGCCATTTGAAGATATTGCCCTTAACTTACAAAATAGATAATCTTCATGTGAATAATTGAAAGTTCATTGTCTTCAAATTCAATAATTATGTCAAATGTTGAACTCTTCAGCTTTGTCCCCTAAATAGGCCTCTCCTCTCCACTTCTATAATTCTGTTCATTTCATCACTATTTTCTTAACAGATCAAAATCTTCTTTGACTTTTCCTTTTTCCTCACCCACTGTAACAAATCATACCAAAACCTCACCCACCATCTCAAATCTATTCTTTTTCCTCTCACATTGCTGCCAATCTCATTGAAACCTTCATCACTCTCTCTGCCTGATCTCATATAATTACTAAAGTAGTCTTTCTGAACCACACATCTGACACTGTTATTATTTTGGTCAAAAAACCTTCAGTGGCTCCCCATTGTCTATGTTATTAAAATATAGGTTCTTTCCCTGTTGATTCTGTGAGCTTCCTTATGCTGTGTGATTCTTTTTCATGTTCTCTCAAAAATCCTTCAAAGAAGATACTCCTTGAAAGTAGGATCAAAGAGGATACCTTGAAATCTTCCTCTAGGTGTTTTAACATTGAGTGGCTCTTCTAACATTTAGTGAGTATCATTGGAGTACAAACACTTTAACTTCCCACTCTTGCTACATGATCATCCCACCTTCTTTTCTGATAATCCATCCTATGGACCATATGTTTTCTGCTACTTCTTCGTGGCAAATCTTCAACTGTAATATTTCTGAAGTTTGACTACACACAAAACATCTCTCCACTTTTCTTTGGGTCACATGCCACATTCAAAGGGGGTTATTGTTAAGCTAGAGGATATCTAGAGGTGGATGATCAGGATTTTAAGGGTACTCAAGCCTTTCCATACAACAATTGTTTGCAGAATTTGGGGATGCTGTTTAGCCTAGAGAAAAGAAAGACATAGGTCAAATGATAGATGCCTTCAAAAATGGGAAAAATTGTCATGTTGTTGAAGAGGGAAGAAGAATTTTAAAGTTCAGCATGGTTTCAGAGGATGCAACCATTATTAAAAACAGAAGTACATGAAAACAGATTTCAGACTATAGGAAAGCAGATTTTGGACCAATATAAGGTCGAGGTTCCTATACATTAGTATAGCCTGAAATTACAAGTAACTCTGTTTTGATATAGTGAATTCTCAGTTATCGGAAATATTCAAGCAGAAACTAGGTGAATATTTTTGGGGTGATAGAGAGGTGATGGAGACAGTGAATTGAAAGTTGGATTTTATGACCTCTAAAGTTACCTACAAATAGAGAGAGAGAGAGAGAGAGAGAGAGAGAGAGAGAGAGAGAGAGAGAGAGAGAAAGAAAGAGATTTCAGGAAACAACCCTAAAACTCAGCTGCACAAATTCCCATTTTCCCCTTCTTTTACTACTTCTAAAGGATATGTCAACACAAAGTAGAATCTTAATAGCTTTGAAGGTTTTCAATAGACTTGTAATTTGGCTTATAAACCAAGTCACTGTGTCCTAGATTTACAGTAACATGTAATCTTTAAATATACTGTATATCACTTTGCTGATGGTCATGCAATTAATGGTTTGGACACAAAGAACAATGTACTAAAAAGGAGTTAATTTGAAAAGAGACTCTAAAGTGTTCAGAAAAATTTAGAACAATTCACAAGATAGGAAGACATCATTTCATGATTTAAAAAAATATATTCCTTAAATCTTTCTTAAAAATTTACCCCTACATACTTTATTTTTACTTAAGTTTAGGAGTTTTCCTTTGTGGAAACCACAATTTGTTGATTTCACTGAAGCAAGATGATTAAACTATAATACAATTACTTAGGAGTCAGATTGACTCCACAATATCTATTCTCCAGAGAAAATCTAGTAAAAAAAAAAGTCAAATTCTTCTGGCTGCATCACTCCAATATTTAGGCATTTAGAAATCTTTAGGTTCTTGATGAAATTTCTCTATTTTTATTCAGATTGTTTTATTGGGCAGATATAACCTCAATTAATTTGTTAGCCTAATCTCAAATACTACTTTGTTCTCTGCTGTGTATGTTTGGGTACATCTGGAAAATTTAGTCCAGTGTGCTTGGCAATTAAGTTAAGTTTGCCCATCTTTAATTACACTCCTAGCAACTCATCCATGGAACATATTGGAGGTAATATGTAAGAAAGAAGGAGAGCCTGTGGATACATTAGGCGTTCAAGCAAAAAGAACAAAAATAGGAATTTATCAGCATAGTAGGTCAAACCAGATAATTTCTTCTAAGGGGTGGTGGAGTTGGAAAGGAAGGAAATTCAGCTGGAAATGCAGACACAATTGTACAGTTCTGTACTAGAGAATATGAGTACCAGTTTAACCAATATTACTAATCTGAAATAAAACGTATGTCCTTTTTTCAGGATATTAATTTCTTTCAAGAAAAATTCCATTTCCCAAGACAAAAAATGCATCAGTCTTTCTTAAAAATAAATATTTTGGATTATAACCCATGTTTGGATATTTTACCCCATGGCATTTCAGGTAAATGAAAGTTTTTCATAAGTTTCAGAGAGATAATTTCTATGTTTTAAAACCATTTAGTCTCAGGAGTTCTAAGATTTTTTCCTATTGTACCATAAAGGCCAACAAAATGTAATATCATACAGTAATTTTTATAAAGAAAAAGTAATGTTTCTATAAATATATGATAAATTACATTCCATAAATATATGGTGTACATATATATCACAAATGAAACTAACTAGTGAGATAGAATCAGGTATAATGGTACCAGCAGTAGGTTAGAGATCAGGCAAGAAAGGATAAAAAGCTGATACTGGTATAATTTCAAAAACCTACAAAGAATGAAGAATTAGACATCTTTTCCATGTTAGCTGGAGTAATAACATTTACAATACTATAAGAACAAGAACAACTCACATTTACATATTGTTTCAAGGTTATAAAGAATTAGAAAATAGTATTATCCAATATGGCATCTGGGAAAGAATGGCTGCCCACAGTTGACCAGCAGCTAATCCAGAGTCATCTTATGCTTTACTAGATCTATTTGCCATCACAAAGCCCTGTACAATAACCAAATCTCAAATGAGCGCTGTTGCTAAAACAGAGTTAATCTCAGCTCTGTCACACCCTCATTAACTTCAATATGTGGAACCACTACAGTTGCCATTATAGTATAGGCAGCTGTCCTTTGACCAGCCTCAGTGTCCATGTTTGCTCTGAAAACTCTTTTAGCACTATGTTCATGACAACATACATTGTCAAGTCACAATAGCATATATTATATCTAGGCAGCTAGGCAACACAGTGGATAAAGTGCTGGGCCTGTAGTCAGGGAAGCCCTGAGTTCAATTGTCAATTAAGAAACCAATTTTGTGACCCTGGGCAAGTCACAAATCTGTATTTGCATCACTTTCCTCATCTGTAAAATTGGGATAATGAGGATCAAATGAGTTAGTAATTGTAAAGTGCTTAGCATTTTGTTGGTGATGGCCTGAAAAAGAACTGAGATATTGAACTACATAAGAACTACATAAATGTTAACTTTCTCTTATCTAGTTTAATCTCATTAAACTGAATATGAAATAAGTGTCAGATTAATTTGCCCCTTTAATTTGTCTGTTGAAATGTTATTACATGTAACAGGATTTGGTTTGGCAAACAATCTTTTCCAATATGTTTCATGCTTAACTTTTTAAAAAATATTTTTAAGAATGATGGAATCCTTTAGAACAGTGAAAAACCTATTTTAAAGATGAGGAATCCAAGTCCTAAACTAGCAGTAGTAGTAGTAGTAGTAGTAGTAGTAGTAGTAGTAGTAGTAGTAGTAGTAGTAGTAGTAGTAGTAGTAGAAGTAGTAGGGCACAGGAAGAGAAGGCTGGGGTGGGTGTGGGGGAGAGTAACAATGACCAAAACTCACAGATAAATCTAAACTCAAGGCTTAGGGGACATTTTAATTGATTTATTTAAGCTCTCACAGCTACTTCATTGTACAACTCTTTATTTCCATCAGACCAGTGTTTTCCAACCAGTGTCACCTAAACATGTGATGTATCCTTGGAGAAGATAGGAATTGAAAAAAGCCTCACAAGCTGTCTAGCCAGGAGTCACTGCTGCCTCTGCCTCTCCTGGCCTCCACTTCTCTCCTCTCCCCAGTCTAACACCTTACCCCCAGGGTAGCCCTCCTCCTAGAGGAAGAGGGTTTTTGCTCATTTTCCTTTTTGATGTGTGCTCCTCCCTAGGGTTTTGCCTAGGCTCCTGTTTTAGCGTATCCTAAGATCCTAGGAACTGGTTTTTTTTTTCCTTGTCACTTGCTTCTTGTACTGAATAAGGAATTCACTAAAACACATGTCCAATAAATTTGCCAGCCATGCCTCTCCCCCTACCCCCCAAAACATCCAAACTTCCTTCATTTCCTACTGGCAATTTTTGGCCAAGAAGATGGAGGATGAAGAGGTTTTTGTAGAGAAAAGAGGGATGATTAGAACACATTTACAGATAATAAGGTTGGGAGGAAGGAGACAAGTCAATAACCTGAACTATATAGTAACCAGTATTATCATTTAAATGGTATAAAGTAATTTGCATTCAAAACTATGTAGCATTATCTGAGAAATTAGAAATCAGAACTAAGGAAAGTATTTTTCCTCCAAAGTGAGTGCGATATTCACTTTAAATCACTCTACTAATATGTTAATTGATGTCCTTTACATAGTTGTTTTTTTAAGGTGTTTCTAAATTATACTTAACTAATCATTTTACATTTTATTCTTTTGAATTAAAAATGCTTTGAGATGCAGTTTTCAGTCAATCTCTTAGTATCTAGCCCAATTTCACTGTGAGCATCTTTTTAAACCAGGAATGGATATCTGAATGATTTCAGTTCTAGCTAGTGCAGCCATCTCATATTGCATAGAAATTAAATTTGTATGAATTTGAGTAGTGTCTTCTCTATTTTTTACAGCACTTGTTTTATATCAGCATATGTTACCCTAGTTAAGCAATGACAATGAAATGCCAGCTTTTTAAAATGCTGCTACAGTTATTAGTATAGGCCAAAGATTAACAATATCACTTGTTTTTAAAAAACACCTTCCAGTGTCAGTAAAGCTAAGTCTATAGAGGCTTTGGAGATGCCACCACTCCATATTATACTTGAAGACAAAAAAATCTACCTGTAACAATTAATTGTATTTGGCAAAAGGTGAGATATTTAACAATAGAATTATGAATGTCCAAAGCTGGTTTATGTACTGTTACTATTAAAATAAAATAGACTATTAGATATTAAACCATACTTTTTACCTTTTTTAAGGGAAGTGCTAAAAATGTATTTTATGATGGCTTAGGTGCTCATACTATCAGACTGTAAATACTCACCACGATTTTTCAGAACACCAAACAGATTGTAGTTTCTTTTTGCAGGCTGCAGACTCTAATCTTCTAGATTGATGCAATGCTGCCACCATATGGTAAGGACAACAAAGACGAGCAGATTAGAAACTAGTTTTCAATAGGACTTCGCTAATTCCTATATAAAAGGGACTTTTAAAGTCCCACAGTCAAGCAATATGTGACCTTGAACAGAAGGGGAGAAAACACACACAATAAGGGCAGTAAGCACACATTTCAACAATTTGGATAGAGGGAAAATTCATTCCTTCGGCAGCAGGCATTTCTCAGATTTTATATATTAGAGTTCTAAGACATTATTTTCTTCAAAAAATTTCCCTGAAATTTTAATCCAAGACAACATTCAAAGCTCAAAGCCAATCAGAAGAGCTGTAAAAAATGTTGACTGTGCTACTGGAATGACACTGAAACTAGTATTCTAGGAAAATTCAGTATTCAGAGCTAAATTGCTTATGGCTTCAGGCAGCAACTTAGTATTGAAGCTGTGAGTTAAGATAACAATAGCCATAATATTCTTAATTAGAATACAAATCTGTTATTTTTGTATTGGAGAATATGCTTTGAAAAATAATTTTCAAGAGATAAAGCAGCATTATTGGCCAAGTTCATTTTAAAAAATGGTGCTTGAGGCTTGAATATTGAGAAAGGTAGGTTTTTAAATTCCTTCATGAGGACTGAAATGTCTATAAGTGTAAATTGGAGTTTACCTTTTATTTAAAAAAAAAAAAGCACCTAGATATCAGACTTGCCAATAGTATTACCTTGCCCCTGGCAGCCTGTTATATTTACTAGCATTAAGGCTTTTGTGAAATTACTTGATTCTGTACATTGAAACGTGCTGCTATTTGGAAGCCAAATATTTCTTTTAAAGCAATATAGAAAGGACCAATTTTCCAGAGAGACACTTGGGAGAGGTGGTACAACACCCTTCTAAGTTCAATGGGCAAATGTCTTTTCTCCTTTAGTTTGCATGCATAAATTCAACGTGAAACTACTGACTTTTGGGCATTTTAAAAAATCCTAGTTATGCCATTTTTTATTTTTGTTACTCATGAACAGATTTTAAATATTAGGAATTAAGAGGCAAATGAGCTTACTTACTTTGATGACTAGCTTTACTTGACAAGTATTTTAAAACATTCACTTTTAGCTTACAAACCTGGAATATTGTTTGTTTGTTTGTTTGGCAAACCCAAACTTTATCCATCATGAAGAAGTAACATTTCTGCACATTTTGAACATTGAATAGAAAGAAATGTCATCAACACAGGTTATTTCCCTTCGATGATAAAAATAGACATGTATAAGTTTTTCTGGCAATGCCTATGATCCACCTTTATATAACACTGAAATATGTAAGTACATTATATTGTTTCTTAGTCACATTATTCTACCAAGTATATATGCTATTTTCCAAGATTACATATTCACTATCCCCCTTACACACATATATTTAATTTTTTATTTTAGAAATAATAAAATTTGATATACATTTATATTTGTGTATGTAAATTCATATATGTGTGTATAAATAAACATAATATAGTCAAAGTTCATGTCTTTTAAAAAATATTTTCATGTCTAGCTAGATTAACACTGTGATTATCACTTATCCAACACAGCTATTTGCCTTGGTTGTAATGTTGTATATTTCATTTGACTGGGTGCTGACTTCTACAATTGTGATTCTGGTCAGGATGTGTTTCCTTTCAAGTCCTTACCAGCAGGTTTCAGTCTCTGTGTCTTTCCCCTGACATGCCAGTTGGAAAAAAAAAGGCATTTCAAACATTTTGGATCCTTAATATCATTAAGTGAACTTTAAAATTCAAGCAAAGAACCATAAGGTAATGAAAATAGCACTTTCCCACTACTGTCTTGGGGTCAATAAGAATATGTCATATAGTTGTTATTTCACAACTAGGGAAACCAAGGCACCAGCAATTAAGTGCTTATAAGGACAGTGATTCAGAGGAAAAACTGACACCTTGTATGCTAGAAAAAGAGTCCAAAGTCCAAATATTTTTAGTTTGTGATATGATCTGTTCTTTACTCTGAATTTCTTTTCTCTTGATTATTTAAGTCAACCTGTAATGTTGTTTCAATGTCGTTTTTTAAAAAGTTTTTAATAATGTAACCATCAGGTAAATGTACTTGTCATGACTGAATTCAATGGATTATAATGACCTTTTATCTTTATTGCAAAGCTTTAGATCATGGTAGGCAGGGCTGGTTTAAACAGCTCCAGATCGTGAATGTTTTCTAATTGAAAGTCTTCATCAATCTTTAAGGACAGCATTATTATCATTGTTGAATGGGTTCTACCTCTTGCTCTTCCTTCTCTGAGCCATTTGTTAAGTAGGGTCATGGATGTGTGTGCACATGAAGGTTAAGGGAATGGTAACAGCTGCAGGCCAGGTATACACCTTCAACTTTTAACCAGCATCTCCTAAAAATACTCACCTCCAGTCTTTTCTCAAGGGACTATAATCCCTTGAGCTGTAGTCCAACTCCAGTAGTAAAGACAGGATGCTTAATTGTCACTGACTGTTTAATAACACACATGAAGCTTAATAACTCCATATATGAAAAATCTTCACTTTATGCCCAGTAGTTAATGCATTTCCCCAAAACATTCATTAATAGCAATAATAGTACATGGAAGCACCAAGGTCAATATATTCATGAAATTGCTTAAATTCTGATTATGCCCCTTTGTAAAAGAAAAAAAAATCAATTATAATAAGTCGACTAATTTTATTATTAATTATTTTGTATGCATACATATATACTTTTGTTGTCTATATATGGGATTACTTGTGAACTCACAGGCATATGTATCAAATATACATATATATGCACAGAAACATATATATATATATGCATATCTCTGTATGTATATGATTGGGAATTTGTTCTGTTTCATTTCTTAAGATTTTTCATATGCAGAATAAACTATAAGAAATAGCCATGTGGAAATTGGGTGCATTTTAAATGTTAGGGCTCAAAGATATATTTCCATTGAATAGAGTAATTTCATTGCTGGAATTGCGAATCTAGCCTAACCATAAGAACATGAGGAAATTAATTTCCATTGCATTTTATTTTATAGATTTTCATCTTTCCCTTTATTTAATCGGTCTCAGTGTCACTAATTGAGGTAGCACTTGCCCAAAATAAATATTTCTAGCTGTCTTAGCTGTGGTTGCATCATTGTGAATAATTCATAAGACAAGAATGCAGAGTTTTTAATTGATAGTGATTAGTGAACTTTCTAAATCTGTAAAACTTCAACGGGCTTAAGCTTCCAATAAATGCCAGAGTCTATTTTTACTCTCCAGCCTCTATTTAACAGAAAGGCAAATGCATCAGCCTGCAGCTGCTGATGCTGCAAAGACCAAAAAAGGTCTTTTATTCCACCTACAGTATGGTAGGAGGGTCATTCTGCATCATCACTCAGAGACTGTAGTGTGCATTTTTGACTTGGCATTCTCAAATTAAAGGGAAAACAGTGGACTTTCCAGCAAAATGGTACTTTGAGAACTGCCAGCTTTGTATCACTAGTCATTGGAGAGAGTTGTGGTAGATTGAGGAATAGTTTGTTGTTAATACTACATTTTCCTTGCTTAAATGACAAGCTTTGCACTTAATAATTAACACCAGGGAATAAAGGAGACAAATTTCTAAATATTTTGGTATACTTTGGGTAAGCTGTGATGGGGACATTTAATGTGGATAGGCTGTTATATATACTAATATGCAAAAAGGACTTCTTTAAGCAATGATAAATCTCTTCATTCTATTTTATTTAAAAGTTGGCCTGCATTTCAGTTTCAAATCTCCTTTATTGAGATTAGTCATACATTTAAAAATACCTAAAGTTAATATGAGATCTTTCTTTTTCAGCCCCTCCCCCCCAAAGAAACTATTAAAATTATATACTTTCCAGAATCTGAGGAAATCATTTTAGGATTTTAAAATGAGTTATTTAAGTCATCCTCTTAAAATTTTTATTTCAAAACTACATATTCCTTTTATTTTTCTTTTTTTTTTGTAAAATCTGGAAACAGTAAATCCCACTGGGAATGATATTACCTATGTCAATAAGAAATTTTTTTTGCATCCAAAAATATCAGAGAAGTAGACTCATTAGTTATCAAGAATTAGATGTTCTTGTTTAAACATTTGAGGAATATTCATTAGGAAAGAGCTCATTTCTATTCAAGTTCTACTATCTGAAATAGCATATTCACTATATACAGGAAAAAATACATAGTTATTAAATAAATCAATTTAATGAGGTAAATCATATTTGTAATCTTCTATTCTAACCTTTATAAGAGATACAAAGCAATGATAGAAAATACTAAAATATTATCATTTTTCTATTATTTTCCCATGAAAAACATAATTTTTAACATTATTGATTGAATGAATGAATAACCTCATCTAGGGTCTTGCTGTGCTGCTCAGCAATCTATCTCTTCTATCCCTATCAGCTCCTTATCTCATTCACCATAAAGTCTATATCTCACATTCTCTATTTTATTCTTCCCCAATCCTTTGTTTAAATCATTGGGATCCTAATTCAACTGGGGGCTCAGGAGCTATAAGAGAGAGAATCTCATTGTTTTTAAAAATATTTTTATAAACTCCCCATGTAGGGTAACAAGCAGAATGAACTCAGGCCTCACTATCCCTCTTCCCCTGGAGTGCTCCCCCTTCCTCAAATTCCCCACTTCTGTTTTTTTTCTGACAGCCTACTCTGCTCTTGAGCGATGTGTGGAGTGGGCTATGGTCTAAGGGAAAGTGATACTCCACAGCATCTGCTAAGTAATGGGTGGTGTGGTCCACACAAATATTATCCAACAGAACACATCTAGTTTTTTCTTAGCCTAAATAACTCTAACCTCAAAATCCATTAGGAAAAAAACTTTCCTTTGAACTTCATATTCTTTTGAGTATTGTTTTATCTCTTCTCCTTTACTGCTAAACTGTTTTGGTTGGATAGGGGGACCAAGCAAACTTAAACAGCTGTCTGTAGTCAACAACTCTACCTCCTCAATACCCACTTTCTCCTTAACTCTGATCTACTGTAGGAAAAATGCTCTTTAAAGGGTAATCACTCACATATTTCCTCTCCAGTGCATCTTCCGTGATGCTGCCAGGACACGCACACACACACATTTGTACATATTTATATATATATACATACATACATACACATTATACGCAATATAGAATAAAATATATGTATATACACATATGTATGTATGCACAGGCATATAGATATATGTATGTACTACATATATTGCATATGACAAAAAAGCAACTAGGTGACTTAGTGGCTAAAGCACTTGATCTGGAGTCAGGAAGACAAGTTCACATCCAGCCTATCTATGTGACCCTGGGCAAGTGACTTTTCCATTGTGTGCCTCAGTTTCCTCATCTGTATGATTGAGAATGATAATAGCGCCTGTATTTTAGTGTTATTATGAGGATAAAGTGAAATATTATTTGTAAAGCATTTTGTGAATCTTAAAGCACTATGTAAATATTTGTTAACTATTATTATTTCCTAACATCCTTAGCTAATAGTAAATACTGTACTTTGTATATATTTTTATGCAAATATTGTTTCCTGCCCATCAGATGTAAGCTCTTTGAGGACAAGATATGTTTTCTGTTGTTTTTGTACACCTAATGCCAGACACTACTAGACATTTAGCAAATGTTTGCTAAATGTAAATAAATAAGGAGGAGTCAGTTTGGATTTTAGGTTTTTGTAGCTTTAATAAATAAGAACCTCAGGCAGTCAAAGTTTTTTATGGGCCCATGAATGCCTGCCACGGTTTAGCTGTGGTCCATGAACTAGGAGTTGAAAACATTGGTGTGTATCACAAATTAATGTTTGTTGTATTTAAATCAAATTGGTCCTGAGACAGATTATATCACCAAGAGACACTGGATTGTGGAAATTCTGCTTGTTTGTCATTTCAACTCTATAAGCATTTACTAAAGACCTACTATGTCACTGTTAATGTCAATTATTCCACCTATTATATTTTTCCGGAGCTAATTACCACAGGTGGTGAATGATGAAATTTGACATACAGTCAGAGTCCAAGACACTGGCTTTACTGAAATTTCCTTGTACATAGCAGACCGAAGGCAAAATGGAAGGAGGGAGCCGCATTAATTACCATTCTGAACAATTAGTTTCCTGGAAATTAGGACACCTAGAATACTTCTTTCCTGCCCTCCCCATCATTACATTTCCTTCCACCTTCTCTTGACATCCTGATGGGAAAAGGACCATTTCCCCTCAGCTTCTCCCCACCACCCTGTCAGAGAAGGATTTCTCCTTCCCTCTTAACCTCATTTCACTCAAGATCCCTTGATCTACCTCCTTCCCCCCATCACTAGTAATAATAGCAAGAAGGTGCTTCTTATCATACCAGAAATTGTATTCAACTCACCACCTAACAAATTACTTTGCACATAAGAGATGCTTAATAAAGGGCTGTTGAATGAATGAATGAATAAATATGCAGGGGATATTTGTAAGTCATTTCTTCTTATATGAGAAATTTTCTGCATAAATAGCTTGAAACTAAGTGTTTTGAACTAGAAAACAGGAAAAATAGGTCACAACCATGGAGATGAAGCTACCATAGGCAGATTTAAATGCACACACAAATACATGCCATCCATATATTAAAAAAAATTTAATCAATATTCTTTTATTTCTATACTGATAGCAACTATCATTGATTTCTCTTTCACATGATTCTCAGATCTTTCTCTTCTACATTTGAGTCCAGGCCCCAATCATCTCCTTTTTAGGTTGCTATAATTGTTTCCCCTGTTTTCCACTTTTAGCCAGTCATTCTTATATGTATTTTCATCTTGTCAGTCTCCTTCTTGAAAATGTAAAATTTCCCCAAATTCTATGTATAGTATCAAATCTAAACTCCTTTGCCTAGCAGTCATGACTGACCATCACTGGTCTCTTCATAGCTTTTGAATTCATCTCTCACTATTTCTTAGTTTGGTTCCTTTGCTCTAATAAAACCCATCTTCACACTATCATCCCACATATAACTTACTTCTTCCTGCCTCTGTGTCTTTGTTCAGCCACCCCTTTCCACTTTGGAAACTATCTTCATCATTTCCCAACTGTATTGCTTACTTCCTGAAAGGTGCAGCTCAGAACTCTCTTCCTCAAGGAATCCACCTTGATTAATGACATCTTTTATATGCATGATGATATTTGGCTCTTAAGACAATCCCATGATGGAGGTGCCATAGGTATTATTTTCATTTTACAGGTGAGGAAACTGAGGCTCAGAAAGTAACTTCCCCATAGTCTGACTGCTAATAAGCACCAGAGGACAGATTTGAACTAAATCCAGTTCTTCTTTATTCCAATTCCAGATCTCTATCCACTATTCTCTTCTTTTTTTTTCCTCCTATTCTACTCTTGCTCTCTCTCCCTTGCACTCTCTCTCTCTCTCCCTTGCGCTCTCTCTCTCTCTCTCTCTCTCTCTCTCTCTCTCTCTCTCTCTCTCTCCCACTCTCTCTCTCTCTCTTTAGCTTTACATACTTTTACAGTTGGATGGAAATCTACGTCCTATCATCTCACATCCATTCTCTCTCTTTCGTGGCCACATCTTTATCCACTTCCTTCCCTCCTTGCATACTAATACCACAAGACTCCAAGCTCTTATCCTATTTTAATTTAAGACTATTTAATTTAAGACTCCTAACTGGTCTATCTCTCCAGCTCCACTCTATTCTTTCTTTAACCCATCCTTCATATAGTTGCCAAAATAGTAACCCTGAGGCAGAGGTTTATCCATGCCATTCCTGTGCTCAAACGCATTCAATGGCTCCCCGTTGCCTGCAGAATAAAATACAAACCTCTCAGTATTTAAGGTTCTCTGTAGTCTATCTTCTATATACTTTATCTCATGTTGCTCCATTTTATACCCTCTACTTTGTAGCCAAATTGGACAATTATGCATTCTAAAACTCAGTATTTTTTCCTCTGTCTCTGTTCCCTGTGCTGAGAATATACTTCCTACTGCCTAATTCAACTCTAAATTCCTTTCTTCCTTGAAGGTATATTCACTGTGCCACTTCTTCCCTGATCCCCCAGCTCGAAATTATCTTTGCTATATTAAAATTTTCTTATTACACTTCAATTGGATATCTTCCCTCCATCCCCAGTCACTTCCTATATTGTATTAAACTCAGGTAATGTGTACGGGTTATATCGCACCTTCAGCCAATACAATGTAGCTTCCTTGAAAGTAGGGATTTTTGTATCCTCTCTACCCAGCTCAGTGACTTCCTTGTAGCACGTACTACCTAATGGATGTTTCCTGAATGCAGGTATACCTGAGTGTTACAGTTCACATCCATCATTTTACAGAGAAAGCAGTTGAGGTATAGAGAGATTAAGTGACTGACTCATCAGGGTCATACAGCTGCTTGAAAGGCTACTTTTAATCATTTGTAGATCATTTTATCAGAGCATATATTCTTGCCCAATCAAGAATGGAAAGTTCCCTGAGAAAAAGGACTATTTCTTTTGTTCTCTGCACTCCACCATTATTTTTCCTCTTCCTCTCCATAGTATTTCCACAGGGCTTCCTTCAGGAACTCAATAAGTTCATCTTAATTCAACCAGTATTAAATTGGAGGGGAAACGCGAGAAGAAACAACATGCTATAGAGATACCAACACTGACTAACCACTTCTCTTCCCCTACCCAATTTTCACTGTGAAGAATTGTATTTACAAATACTAGCTGAAGAGCATTTGATAGTCCATTTTGCAAAGATGTTGCTACATGGTATATCTATTGTATTTAGAGAGAGTCAAAATATCCCTTGGTAACAACAGATCCTCAAGGAAGAAGTACAAGAGCGTGTTATAAGAAATAAAAGAATTACTAAATTCTCTGGAGAACCAAACCCATGTGTCTTTACCTATCCCTGGAAGGAAGAGAACCACAGAGCAAGGCTTTGGGTCACTGAACCAGGGGTGGTCTAAAAATAATCCCAATCAAAAGGTAAAGAAAGAGTTAGAGGTTCCAAAGGAAGAAATCTGATAAAATTAAAGTGTAACAGACACTTCAAACTGTGTGATCTGACCTAATAAGTTATTAATAGGGAACCATTACTCCTCATACATTTTTTATTAGGAAGGCATTGCCTTTTTGTCAAGATTAGTGGATTATAAAATATTTGTGCTACACAATATAAATGACCCTACCTATTAATAAGTCTCGAGAAAGATATGCTTAAATTGAATTACATTAAGAAGAGAAGTGCCAACAGAAAATTAGGCATAATTAATGGGAACACATAAATAAACCAGAGATGGAGGGAAAAGGACATTCTTCTCATTGATCATCTGGAGGATTAATTGCTGATATGGCTCTAATGACATACCAACTATTACTGTTTTCATAAGGGCGATTTCATAGAAGATGAAATTCATGTAGCTATGAATATGTATTGTAATTTATAGCTGGAAGATAATTGTGTTGATCACCTACCCCTAATTAGTGGGCATAATTCTGAAGAGCTAAAAGCTACAGCTTAAAACACAATATCAAACTAGGGCTCATTAAATTCTGTTTTGATGAAGCTAAGCAATGACTTCACAATGATTCACATCTGAGCTGCTCCCTGTGAGCTTTTCGTGGGGCTGCCTAGGACAATCTTTGCTGAAGGTATCAGCATGGGCAGTATTGCTTTGTTATTTTCCATGGGCAAGAACCAGTGATACACTTAGTGCAGCAATACCTTGGAAATACAGGAAATTATTTTTCACATCTCATTCACATAATGGATAATGTGAATTGAGTTACACAGTGAATGAGCATCCTGGATCGTCTCCATTTCCCGATATCACAGCCAGGCTTCCAATGTGCTATTGCAGGACGGAAGTAAACACTTTAGATCCCATGTTTTCTAGTGCTCTGGAGCTTAAAGGATTAACCATTTATCAGCAATTTAGATATTAATCTCTTCTGTTACTTTTGGGTGATTTCCTTTTGCTACAAGTAGACAGCATACTGTATATTGTCTTCTGTGCCCACAGTAAGCAATTCTCATTGAAAAAGAAATGTTCAACAACCAATTTAAAATAATTGCCAGAGTAAAACAAATAAGGCTAATCAGGGTTTGCGCTTGCTAGCCCAAATTATCGACACAGAGAGGGAAAGAGATACATAAAAGTAATGTTAGAGGGCCAGAGAAAACACACTTAAGACAAGCTAGAGCACAAGGAAGTGAGCTCAAATTTTATTTGTCCCTACTGTGACTAGGTACTGTAGAAGCCTGCATATCATGTGGGGAGTTATTGTGTGCCATATGTGCAGTGACAGGGAGAGACATCAGGGCCTGCTTCACAAACAGCAATGTCCTTAATTAGCTACTTGTGTTGGGGACATTAATAGTGATTGACCTTCATCTTTCTCTAACAAGTTTTTTGAGGCATGATGTATTTTCCATAATCATTTGAAAAGGGTTGCCAAATAGAAATAGGATTCTTTAAATGGGTAATTGCTAGAACTATAGGGCTTCAGATTGAGCAAAGCTCATTTTAATCACTTATAAACTGTTCTCTTTCCCATATCCATCTGAATGATGGAATTTCAGAACTGGGAGGGACCTTGTACTACTGCAGAAGTCTGCTCTTCACATGAGAAGTCATTAAATGACTTATTTGCAGTGACTTGGACAGATATCAGGGCTTACATAAATTGGCAAGTGAAAGTTTATCCTAAGCTCTGGGAATTCAACTGTAAAAATGGAACTATTTCTGCCCTCAAGGAACTTGCATTCTAATGAGGAGAAAAAAATTTGTGCACATCTAAAGGCTGGGTCTGACTGAATAAATCAATCCAATCACTCCACCAACTTTACATAATTGTCAGGATTCTCAATCTTGGTGTCTTAACCAGGTGAGAATTCTTCATTATTGAATTACCCAATCGTAGATTTTAGACTAGATTTGGGAAACAAATGATCAGTTGGAGTGACATTGCACAGGAAATGTGTTCAGATCATCTAAGGAAACTTGGTCACATCCTATGAATAATTTATAAATTTTCAAGCCAGTTTGGGTGTGAAGGAATCTGGTGCCTGGAAAGATGAGAAAGAGAGAAGCTTGGGGCTTAATCCAGACAAAGAACTTTGAGGTCTTGGGGGATGTTGGGGGGGGGGGGGAACCAGTAGATCCCTGGTCTTGGTATCGGGTTCTTCTCTTCACTCTGGGGCAGAGAAAGACTTTTTGAGTTTTGATGGGTCTGGAGGAGTTGAGGCTTCCCAGTATCCTAGCATCATCCCCAGAGCACTATTAGCCAGTGGCCATGACCACATTGGGATCAAAGGACAGATTGGACACAATGAAGGAAGACAGATTGAAGGCTCTGCAGCGAGCCCAGCAGCCAAGCTATATGGTACCTAAAGGGAACATCTTGGGGCCTTTATCATAATGACTTCTGGGAGCTATGATTTAAAGCTTTGCCACCTGTGCTTTCTAAGCTTGAGACTACTTTCTCCTGGATTCTGTATGTATTAGTGGAAAAGTACATCACAGACTTTTCAGTGGATTTTTTTGTGCCAACTGTTTTTACATCTTAGTAAATATCTCTTGCTAAAAGTTAATTAAGTCTGTATGACTAAATTATATCAACTTATAACCATAGTGGGATGTACCATTGTAGGAACTTATGAGCTATATGGTACATATACCCTCCCCCTCTCCTCAGAGTTAACCCTAGAGCCCTGGGAGGAAATTTGTCCAGCCTTCCTCTGGGGACCTGACATGCTAGTGTATTATATTTGGGATAAGGATTCTCAGAGCTTAGATTTACTACCCAGAGGTAAATAAATACCAATAGACCAAAACAAAGCAACTTTTTTTTTTTGAGGGGGAGCATCACAACAAACCACACCATTTTATAGAAATGGCAAAGAGGTGAGGTGATTCCCCAAGGGCACTACAATTAGTGATCTGGAAGAGGGGCAGGAAATGAAACTGAAATATTAAGATAATCCTGAAATTCAGTAGCAGAATATTTTAAAAAATCTTGCCTAAGGTGTAAGGAATATTGGAAAGATGGGAAAATTATGAATCTGCTGCAATATGCCAACTACCACTGGCTTCTTATGTATTTTCACATAAAATTTTTAAGTTAATGCTGGGATAACCTTAGGAAACAATTGAACTTGACACATCTTGTTAACAAGTTATTGCATTTTCTTAGCACCATGCTTACTGAGGGCTCAGATGATTTCCTTTTTTGTCTTGATTCCCATTGTTTAGCATAGCGCTTTGCAAAGAGCAAGGCCTTAATGAATGTATATGAAATGATCTGAGTAGCTGATTCATAATTTCTTTTATTTTTCAGTTTTGCATTCAACAGGTTGAGGTGTCCTTTCAATATCTTATTCAGGATTAAATTTAGTTTAAACAATACTTTAGCCAAAGTAGAAAAGACACAAACATAAGCAAACTAACAATGACCTTAAACCCAGTCTTCCCCAGTATTTCTTGAATTTTCATTTTAGGTTTGAAATACCTCTCAGTTGAAAAGTCTCCTTGCATTTTTTAATAAAATATCAGTGATGATTTTGTGCCCTTCTCTCCATTGGCAAGGGTATGGGAACAAAGAGGATCCATTCATTAAAAATAATCCACCCAAAGCCAAACACCCTATAATTCTTCCCCAAACCCAAGTTTCTGTGTCCTTACACCACTTATATATTCGGTGAATTTTAATTAGAACTTGAAGAACATAAGAAGATCTTTGAAATTAATGAGTCTAAGAATTTTTCATCATCCTCCTCATAGTCATAATCAAGGAAGGAGGGGGAAGAGAATGAAGCATTTATAAATACCTACTATGTGCTAGGTGCTGCCTTAAAATATTATCTCATTTGATCCTAACAACAACCCTGAAAGGTTGATGTTATTATCATCCCCATTTAACAGTTGAAGAAACTGAGAATAGAAGTTAGGTGATTTGCCCAGGGTCACACAACTAGGAAGTATCTGAGGGTAGAGTCAGCACTCTGTCCACCAGGCCACTTTGCTGCCAAAATAAGGAAGACACTTCAGAAATAGACAAAAAAAAGAAGTGTGTAAGAGAAGACTGCTTCTAGCCCTTGGTACCTGCAGTGCACTCAAATATTCCAAGGTTAAAGCAGTTATATTTCAGGCATGCTGAGCTTATAAAATAAACCAGCCACCGATAGACAGTGCTTGAAATATATCTTTCTGCACAACTTCTAATGCCAACCTGTAATACAATGCATTTGCCCCAGCTGTGTGCTTTGGTGGTTATAGGAACATGGAATTTTAGACCAAAAAGTTAACATAGAGATTAAGTCCATGCCCCTAACTTGGTAGATATAGAATCTAATGCTCAGAAATATCAGGTGACTTTCCCAAGGTCACATGGGTAATTATTAGCAAAATCCAAGGTTCCAGGCTCCAATTTCAGGGCTTTTTCTGCACATCTCTTCACTTGCCATAGTCACCCATTGAGATGACCTTACCTATCTCTTTCTCCTTCTCCCTCCAAGGGATACCTCTTCATGCAGGTGCATGCAAAAAACCCATATCAGATAGCCATATCTATCATGGGATTTTGTGCTCAGCTTTGTACTGAAGTTCCAAAATGCTAACATCTAGGGAAACACTTCTTCCTAGAAGTGGCCATTCCCTCATCTTATCTGCTCTCCAAAATGCCTTATCGGGAGTGGAGGGGGTTGGGGGCAGGAACAAGCATTTATCAAGCACCTACTATTTGCCAGGCACTGTGCTAAGCATTTTTCAAATATTATCTCATTTTATTTATTATTCAGTATTACTATTTATGTGGTATTAATCAGTATTCATTTTAGCATGACTTAGCATAGTGCCCCTCTATTAGGAGCTATATTCTTTTTAATTAAACCCAAGGGGATAAGTTGAAGATGTTACAGAGAATGGGCTGCCCATCACCTGGAACAATTGTACCTGCAGTGGCACTGTCCTCTACACCATTCCTATACTCCCCATTCAACTCAATTTGACCTAGGTAGTTGGATTTCCAGTTATGCCACTACATTCAGAGACATACAACCATGTCTTTCACTTCCTCTGAGAAGAGTCTGAAGGTCTGAAGTAGAGTACTAGAAACCTCTGAAACTATTTTCTCTTTTTTCCCACCTACTCCATGGCATGTATGTGTCTGTGTATATATGTATGTGTATGTATACACATATATGTATGTATATGTGAGTGTGTATATATATATGTATGTATATATATTTATATATATATATGTATATATGTATCTCTCCTAGCAAACCTCAGATGCCTCTGTTTTGTTTTGTTTTGTTTTGTTTTTACCCAGTATGTTATGCTAGCTCTCCTAATAAAATATACAGAGCAACCTAAGGTTATGTTTTCCAAAATGAATATGAAACTTACTTTAATATTTTGTAAATCCGGAGATTCCAATAGAATCAAATTTTTAACTCTCACTAAAGATAGAAGGGAAAGTAAGGAAGATGGGTGATGTGATCATGGGCAGATATCTTTTGATTCACATAAGTTGAAATGAAAGGCAAAAATTTGGAATTATTTAAATAAACTGGCTAAAATGTTCATTTTTTTTGATCTAATGATTCAATTTCTAGGCATATACCACCCATGACCAAGACAGTCATTGACAAAAATAAATATTCCATATACACCAAATACTTGTAGCAGCACCTTTTCTCAAAGCAAAGAACTGGAAACAATACAGATGCCCATTAATTTGGGATTGGCTAAAGAATTTGCAGTAGACAAATTTAATGTAACATTACTGTATTAAATAATAGGTGGCATAGTGGATAGAGTAGAGGGCCTGGGATCAGGAAGACTCGATTTCAAATCTGGCCTCAGGTACTTATTAGTATGACCTAGGGCAAGTCGCTTAATCTATTGGTCTCAATTTCCTCAACTGTAAAATGGGGATAATAATCGTATCTACCTCACGGGATTGTTGTGAGGATAAAATGAGATGATATTTGTAAAGCACTTAGCATAATGCTTGCCATTATAATAGGTTCACTAAATGTGAGATAAATGTTTGTTCTCATCCTCATTCCCTGTAAGAAGCGAAAATGATGAATGCAGAAAGTCATTTACATGAAGATTTACATGAACAAAGCAAACATGAACATGAACAAAGGGAAGTAAAGAGATCCATGAAAACAGTAAACAGGACTACAAGAAGGCAAATTGAAAGAACAAATGGGAGGATGAGGGAAAGATTGCTGGAGAGGGGATAGGTTAAGTAATACGAGGGCAAAGTAGCAGGTAGAAGGAGTTAGAAGTAGAGGACTAGAGGAGTTAGAAGAGATTGGAAAAAATAAATATGCACAAATATAAAAACAAAATTAGGAGTAGAATCTTTTAGGGAAAGTATATGTGTATGTATGTATGTCTGTGTATATATATGTATACTCGTATGTATATATCAATACACATACACACACACACACACACACACACACACACACACACACATATATATATATATATATATATATATATATATATATATATATATACATAAATATATCCATGCTCAATTGTAGCCTTGGGGTAGCCGGGAGGAGGCGGGGAAGGAAGGGGGAAAAGAGAAGAAAGTAAAAAGTGTACATCAGAGAACAAAAGAAAACCTACAAGGAAGCAAAGAAAACATGGACAGCTTTTAGCATAACTTACAGTATTTAATATATAGGCTTTCCTGAAGCGATAAGTTATTGCTATATATTCTGAATCCTCTCCTATGTTCTGCTGTGCACATGGCATTTTTTTCTTTTTTCTTTTATATTTGTTTATAATGTTTTTTCTTTTCTTGTTATGTATTTAAGTTTTTAATTATTAAGTATTTGTTTTAGGAAAAAAAAGAAATAATGGCTAACATTTACACAGTGCTGTTGATTTTCTTTTTTTCTTTTACACACGCATTTTCTAGCTATTTGTAGCAGTTAGGGGGCACATTGGATAGAAGGCTTAATATGGAATCAGGAAGATTTTTATTCAAATCTTGCCTTAGACACCATCTATATGACTGGGAAAATCACTTAACCTCTGTTGCAGTTTCCTCATCTATAAAATAGGGCTCATAATACCATCTAAGGCCTAGGGTTGTTGTGCTGATAAAAAGAAATAATATGTTTAAAGAGCTTTACAAACTTCAAAGCACTTTAAAATGCTAGCTAACATCATCATCATCATCATCATGTCTAGAAATTTGATTCCTACTTATAACCAGTTTAACTTGGTTATATTTTATAACTACATTTCTGTGGGAAAATGGGCTCTCAGCTCTGACCAAAACTACTTAGGGTACACAATTCTTTCAAAGATAAGAGTGGTGGAGGAGAATCAATCTTTATTATGTGTTGCCTCTAAATAATGTTTTAGGAGCAAAGGGATGGTGAAAATAAATTGAGATATTTGGTGATGGGGCAGAAGAGGCAAAAAGTGGGGCTTGTCTTACTATTTTTCTATATTTTTTCTATGGAAATGAAGAAAGCAAATGAGGCTTCCAAACCTCCAAATATGGTGAACAAGTTTTGAAGCTAGAATTCAAGGTTCACTTCTGTCTCCTAAGACTGCTAATTTAACCACCATCTTACATGGCTTCCCTTCATGAAGGCCTTTGCTTTAACTAGCAATTAATAACTGCTCTTTTTTTCTTTTACTTTTCATGAGCCTCTGTTTTGTGTCTTCAACTAGACTGTTTCTTTACATCTTAAAGATTACAATAAAACTCTAAGGCACCAATCAACGAAACCCAGAGGTAGTATAGTTAGTAAAGTTAGAAGGATCCATTATAGTAAAGCAGAGCCTTAGGAATATGTGTCTCTGTGGTCTTTTTTAATGACATCTGTTATACAGTGGCTATACACCTTCCAGGTGTCCAGTAAATATTTGTTGAATGAATAAATTAATGAATTGGTCCAAATGAAGTGAGGGGATGCTTTTGCCATGTAGATGATGTATTTGAGATGCCATGTAAAGCAAAATAAAGATTAGGGAATTGAATTGCTGATAATTGAGGTCTCCCATGACCTTTATCTGATAGATAGCTTGCTTTGTACTTGTTTGCACTCTGTCTCCAACGTTAGATTGTAAGGTCTTGGAGAAGACAGTTTTTTGCCTCTTTTTGTATCCCCACCACTTAGCACAGTGCCTGACACATAATATTCACTTAATAAATGTTTATAAATTGATTGATTCATTGAGATAATAGGAAATTAGGGTTTTTTAGGGGGGTGGGGTTACATGGATAATTAACCTATTTTCTCTCTACACTTTTTGTTGTGCAATAGCCTCAGAGTAGGTCTTTCCTCATTTTTTTTTAATGAATGAGAATATAAACAGGTAAGAGTTGAGAGTTGGTGAATATGTATCATTTTTAATGAGTAGAATTTGAACATTCATATCATACCATACAGTATTCCTTAGTTGTGTCTAGTTGATGTTTGAAAGCACATAATATGCAGAAGCAGAAAATTTAATATCTTCAATCACTCATTCATGAAGTTCAATCGTTTATTCATTCTCCGAATAATGAATGAGGCCTTCCAATTGACATTTGTACCATTGTTTGGTGTTTTGGTGGCTTTTGCAAATAGAATTCATAGAGGCTGGATTATCACTAGTTGATTCCTGAAATTTCTTCCAACTCTAGACATATAATTTATAAGCACAAATTTATTACATACATACTACATTCAGTGTACTGTTTTGGATACTATAAGTTATATGTGGTTAAATAAGACATGATTAACTTCAACCATATCTCTACAAGATTTGGAATAGGAACCTTAAAACTGTACTAAGTAATAACAAATAATAACAAATGTGTCTATTGCTTCCCTTTCTACTCGACATACACATACTGTTCCGTTTAACAGAACAGAATCCTAAGCCATTGTACTTTGGAAATGAATTCATGTTTGATGAAAATATCCCCACAAGGTTTTACCACCATTCACACGACATACTTGGTATTATAAAATTCATTTTATGCATTCCTTTCCTTTTGATTTGTATTTAATCCCACAAAGTATCTTTTTACAAAAACTCCCAACTTGATCCTCAGAAATTTAGGAGGCCAATTATTGAACCTCTGAGATTACCATTACTAAATGGGAAACTTCTTTAATAGGAAAAGAAAAAAAAAACAAAGTGACTGCTATAGTTGCAACTTTGCCTGATTATAAATGGCAAGGAAACACTACTAACTAGTCACTAATTGCTAAGGTATTACGATATTCTGATTCTTCTTGACCAAACCCATGCACATATCTGCACTTCTAACTCAGAAACCTTTGCTTGAAAATAATTCTCTTTTCTAAGTGTGAGAACAATAAAGCAAAGAGGGGAGGGTTGGAAGGTAAGTGAAAGAATGTGTATGGTTGGGATGTGAGAATAATAGTAAGACATTCTTCAATTCATCAAGTTCTCCTTAAGCACTGTATGTAACAAAGCTCAGCTACCAGCTCATCCCTAACTCCTTTTGAGACTATAACCTCAATAGCAGCTAGATGGGGCAGTGGGTAGAGCATGGCCCTGGAGTCAGAAGGATCTGAGTTCAAATTTGCCCTCAGTCATTTACTATCTGTGCAACTCCCGGGCAAGTCACTTAGCCTGTTTGCCTCAGTTTCCTCATGTTTAAAATGAGTTGGAGAAGGAAATGGCGACCTGCTTCAGTATCTTCGCCAAGAAAACCCCAAATAGGGTCAGAGTCAGACATGACTGAACAACAGCAAACAACTTGTATGATTTTTAGCTAGTTGAGTAACCTCCCTGGGTCTCAGATTTCTCATCTCTGAAACAAAAGGGATGAACGAGACAGTCTCTAATAATTCTTCTAGCCTGGGATGAATGAATCTATGAATTAATCTGCCTGAGTTATCTTTGTTAGAGAGATCCAAGGAAATTATTATTACCCCGGTAATATGGATTACTGTTAGAGGTGTGAGAGATTAGGATTCCCGGTCTCAGGACTCCCATTTAAGCTAGCTGCTATACTAACTTTGTTTCTGGGCAGAAGCACATTGCTCCTCTCCCTTTCTCCATATGCTCTTCTGGCGTGACAACGACAGACCCCATTCACTATAGTTATTAGTTTGACTTCAACTTCCATTGTCTTGTATGTACTTTCAGACCCCTGAGAGTTTCCTTCTGTGAATAATTAAGTTTTGTTTTGTTTTTTACATACATAAACATAATATAAAGTCACTTTATATTTATATTTTTATGGAAAATGAATGAAGTATGTCACGTACAGCCAAACTAACGAAAGAAAAAAAGAATTGACCCTTTTAGACAACTAGATACAGGATCTGAACATTTTTCTAAAGGGTGACCTTTCTTTAAATCCCTATATATTCTCTATAGAGATACATTTCCTTGGCAAAGCATACCTAAAGGGCTATATGGTCTTGTGGATAGGTGGCTAGTCTTGAAGTCAAAAACAGCTGGGTTGAGATCTCAGTAACTCCCAGCTGTGACTGTGGGAAACTCAACTTCTCTGAGCCTCGGTTTCTTTAATTGTAAAAACAGGAAGATAATATTTGTTGTAAGTGCTTCATAAGACTGACATCAGAATCAAATAAGGCAATGTGTTGAAGAGCTTTGTAAATGTAGAATTAAAGGACTGTATTGTAAATGTTATATTTTTTTTCTAAATATAGAATTTTATAAATGTAGAATTAAAAGGATGTATTACAACCATGGGGCAGCTAGGTGGTGTAGTAGGCAGAATGCCAGGCCTGGAGTCATAAGACTCCTTTTCATGAGTTCAAATCTGGCTTTAGACACTTATGAGCTGTGTGACCCTGGAGAAGTCACTTAACCCTTTTTGCCCCAGTTCCTCATCTGCAAAATGAACTGAAGAAGGAAATGGCAAACCATTCCAGCATCTTTGCCAAGAATACCCCAGATGGGGTCACAAAGAGTCTGACATGACTGAAAAATGAAAGAACATCATAACAAACATAGGCAAGTTACTTATCCTCTCTGTTCTCAAAGACTATAATTTATAGCTATTGAATTGCATCAGTGGAGGGATTTTCTGTGGTGTGAGTAATTTCCTGATAGCTTAAAACTTTATTTAGATTTCTGGGACACTCTTTATTCCATGTGTTCTTATCTAGTTAGACAAAGGTTTAAGAGGTTTCTTTGCTTTTTACTCTTAAATCCATCCTACCCGGTATTCACAACATGGTTTTATGAAATAATCATTTAAATACATATTTCATTAGTTATCAGGAAAGATTCAATTTGTGTACACTATGTGTCTTCACACCAAAAGAAGTAGAAAATTTAGAACTGATTTTTCATTGAATATCTGTAATTCAACCTGCCAAATATATTTTTAACTGCCTCATGTAGGACTTGGCTTGCAGAGTGACACATGTCTTTTTTGGGGGGAGGTGGGGTGAGGTCTGCCTTTTTATCTGTCTTCACTTAAAGTCTCATTTTTTTAAGTATACCTCCTCAACTCAGTGTTTGCATTTAAACACATCCTGCCAATTAAAAAAAAAATAGAAGATGGTTTAGAAATGAAATAGTTCTTCTGAGTTGATAAATACAGCTGGCCTGCCTTAGTGCCATGGTGGATTATATGCCAGTTTCCCCATATGTTTTGTATTACAGGCCAGCATACTAACACCAGACCACCTCACAGTCGGAATCATGAGGGTCACTGAACATTGAGTTTTTTCCGCAGTGTTTGACAATTGCAGAAACACCAGCGATAAATATTAAATAATAACTTTGTGCCAAACCACTGTGAAAATGAAGTGAGCGTTCAACAGCTCTCGTAATTTCTCCTTTTATACCTGCTGCGTGGTGGTCTAGTGACTGCACACTGAGCAGCAGAATAAAATAACAGGGACAAAGGTTCAAGGCCTCTCACAGAGTTATTTTTACACTGATTGCAAGGTACACCTGCGCTGCTTTATTTAGGTTTGTGCATTTCTTTGTTTCTGCATTTATATTTAGTGGACTTAAAAGGGGGAGAAAACATTTTAAAAGCATCTATCAATACACACAACGCTTTCTGGGAGAGCATTGTGTTTTTTCTTCCTATTGCCAGGAATCAGTGTGTATAAGCATGTCAATTTCTTTACATCTCATAGATTACAGTTGAACTCTCATACAAGTAATCAAAAGACTTCTGTCATATTTGAATAAAGAAATAATGCCCCTGGAAGTGTGGTTTTTCCAGATATGTGAATATTAGAAAGTAAGTTCAATATTCATGAGACACTTTTTTATTATGAAAACACTACATAATTGTCTCAAAATTCATCAAAGTCTACACTCTAAAAATTTCTGGGAGTTAATCTGCATTGGCCTCTATTAATGTACTTTCTCAAATCTATAGCACCTCTCTGTCTCTCTCATCTACATATCTATCTGTCTGTCTGTCTATGTATCTATCTATCTATCTATCTGTCTGTCTGTCTGTCTGTCTGTGTCTGTCTCTAACACCTTATCTTTGTAATGGATAATTTCAATTTTCTGTTTTTACTTAAGGTTTTCTTTTGGCCGTTTTTGGAATACATTCTTTACTTAAATTGTGTCCACTGCCCTCTAGTGGACATTATAAAAAGTTTGGCATTCTCTTCTCATTTTTACTAAAATTAAATTTCCTTTCTGTGAATTTCAGACATTAGATAGAAATAATAGCAGTATGTTCTTTTAAAGAAAGATAATTTCTAAAGGACAGTTAATGTTTAATTTGATTTTACTTACAACCTATTTAAAAGCACTATTTAGTGGAACGATAATTGTTTTATAATCAAGGGACTTGAGTTCAAATTCTGGCTCTGCTACTTACTACCCGTATTACTTAATTTTCCTGTGTAAATCTATATAGAGGTCAGTTTTCTAATCTTTAAAATTAAAGAGTATCGGAAGAGCCAAAACAGAGAAAGAAAATTACAAACCAATTTCTCTAATGAATATATAGGCAAAAAATTTAAATAAAATATTAGGAAAAAAGATTACAGCAACTTATAAGAATAACACGCTTTGATCAGGTAGGATTTGTGCCAAGAATGTGGAGTTGGTTAAATATTAGGAAAATTATCAGCATAATTGAACATATCGACAACAAAACTAACGGAAACCATATGATTATCTCAATAGATTCAGAAAAAAGCTTTTGACAAAATACAACACTCATTCCTACTGAAACTACTGGAGAGTATAGAAATAAATGGAGCCTTCCCTAAAATGATAAGTAGCATCTACCTAAAACCATCAGCAAGCATTATATGTAAAGGGGATAAGCTAGATGCCTTTACAAGAGGATGGGGTGGGGAGATGAAACAAGGATGTCTATTATCACCACAGTTATTCAATATTGTAGTAGAAGTGTTAGCTTTAGAAATAAGAGAAGAAAAAGAAATTGAAGGAATCACAGTAGGCAAAGAAGAAACTAAGTTATCACCCTTTGCAGATGATATGATGTTATACTTAGAGAATCCTGGAGAGTCAAGTAAAAAACTACTTGAAATAATAAACAACTTTAGCAAAGTTGCAGGATATAAAATAAACCCACATAAATCATCTGCATTTCTATATATTACCGACAAAGCCCAACAGCAAGAGATAGAAAGAGAAATTCCATCTAAAGTTACTGTAGACATTATAAAATATCTGGGAGTCTACCTGCCAAAACAAATCCTGGGACTATTGCAAACAATTTAAAAATACTCCTTACACAAATAAAGTCAAATCCAAATAATTGGAAAAACATCAGTTGCTCATGGGTAGGCCAAGCTAATATAATAAAAATGACAATTCTAACTAAATTAATTTCCTTATTCAGTGCCATACCAATCAAACTACCAAAATATTTTATAGAGCTAGAAAAAAATAATAACAAAATACATCTAGAAGACAAAAGGCCCAGAATATCAAGGGAATTAATGAAAAGAAATGCTGGGGAAGGTAGACTAGCCATACCAGATCTCATATGGTATTATAAAGCAGCTATCTGCAAAATCACTTGGCACTGGCTAAGAAATAGAGGGATAGCTCAGTGGAATAGGTTAGATACACAAGACATAGTAGTCAAGGATTATAGCAATCTACTGTTTGATAAACCCAAAGACCCCAGCTTCTGGGATAAGAACTCACTGACAAAAACTGCTGGGAAAACTGGAAAATAGTATGGCAGAAAATGGGCACAGACAAACATCTGACACTGTATATCAGAATAAAGTCCAAATGGGTACATGATCTTGTTATAAAGGCTGATACTGTAAACAAATTAGAGGAATAAAGAATAGTTTATCTGTCAGATTTATAGGGAGTGGAGGAATTTATGACCAGACAAATGATAGAGAACATTATGAAATGTAAAATGGGTAATTTTGATTACATTAAATTGAAAAGTTTTGCAGACACAAAGCCATGCAACCAAGATTAGGAGAGAAGCCGAAAACTGGGAAAGAATTTTTACAATTTTTACAAAATTTTACTAATGTCTCTGATAAAGGCCTCATTTCTAAAATATATAGAGAACTGAGTCAAATTTACAAGAATACAAGTCATTTCCC
>CM053622.1:176757993-176803328 GCA_028646595.1 Phalanger gymnotis
CGCAACAGCGATAGGGACAGAGACAGAGACAGAGAGTGAGTGAGTGATTGTGGGTTCAAACTCTTGGAGGTTGGCCTTAGGATCAAGGTAACATGTTACAGGATGAACTTTGATAAGAAAGACTACTTCTTCCTCAGAGTGTGGAATAAAGGAGATCCACAGAGACTGCTGAGGTAAATACCATGGGAAACTGATCTCAAATCTATGCTAAGCTTATTGTTCCCAAACAGCTGAGCAGTATTTTAGAAATTACCATTACACATATGCTTGTGTATTGCTTTTGCAGTGTTGTGAACTTGTAATTTAAAATAGATATAATAAATCTATTTAAAAATATTTCTGTCTGCAAAGTATTTCTTTGTGAGATTTGTAATTTTGTTTTTAAAGAAGATTTAGGCTTTAGATCTTTCTTCATTTAGTGTAGATGTTTGTGACTCAAACATTAACCCACTGTTCCTATTTTGATTTAATGGTATGACCAGAAATACATGTTTAAAGAAGAATACCAAAGATTTTACTGAACTATTCTAAAGACTCAAAAGAAAGGTAAGAAATATTAAAAAAAAACCCAAGCAAAAATTTCACCAGCTGTAATGAGACTTCTAAGTACATCTCCAATCTTTTCTTTAGTTTGCCAAGATGCCTAATAGAAAAGAATTCTTAGCCCTTTTCCTTTTCTCACCCTCACTCACCCTTTAGCTTATTCTACTCCACACGGGGACTTGATTGTCACCACCTGTCCTGTTTCCTGTTCTCACTGGGGGAAAACAAGTATGACTTGATGAAAATAAAACAATAGTAAGTACTCCTAATCTAAGTACTATGCCCAAAAAAATGGAATAAATTTGATAGATTCTCTGTTTGATTTACGTTATCAGAATATGTATCTCTGATTGCAGAGTTTTCAGGAAGTTTAATGTAGACATAATAATCTCATTGGCATGAAAAAATGGTTTTATTAAGGGGATTTGTTCTGTGAAGTTGGGATTCAATAGAAGGGCTGAACTTGAGGACCTAGAGGGTCATGTGGGGCCTCAAGGCCACAGGTTCTCCACCCTTGTAAGCTTGTCTCTGCATCTTGTGCCAGTTACCTACCAAGCCTGGTCGACCCAGAGGGATTCTGCTATACATATTCTCCGTTCTGGTCCTGCTACTTCTACAAACTCTTTGGTTCTAGGCAAGTCTTTTCCCATCTCTTGGCTTCTGTTTCCTCATCTCCAAAATGAGTCAATTGTACTAGATGATATCTAAGGTCCTTTTTCAGATATAAACCCTACAATTGGACTTTAGTGAGTTAAAATTGTCTGGTCATTTTAATTTATTTATTTGTATTCTGTGCAACCATTTTGAGAGCAACTTGCTTGCTTTTGTTCTCAGCTGTACAGCTTTTACAATTTAACCAACAGAAGCCAAAAAATGTCTTTCGAGAAGACTAGCCCCAAAGACATAGCCAATGTCATTATGAATCCTTTGGCCTGCTTTGTTGGCCGACTCCAACCTGGGGCCCAAGTCGTTAACCAGTTGGTCCTTGTAGGACAAAGGGTCAAAGGAGTTTGAGCCAGAGATGAAATAGCCCAACCCTCTCATTTAATAGATGGAAAAAGCCCAATTCCTAGAAAGTTAAAATGATCCTCTCTGGGTCAGAAAATACATCTTGGGGTCCTGGCTTCTAGGTTAGCAACTCACTAGCAAAGGTTTATGTTCTGCAAGGTGGAATAAGTCCTTTTAATTTCTTACTTCCATTTATGCCATATCCTTTCATTCCTTGTCTGACATTGTTTAAAAAATACTTTCCCTGCTTTGAAAATCTCAATTTTATGTCTAGTTTTCCTAAAAGCTAATACTAAGCTGAGCTGAAGTGCATGCCACTTCTCTCATGAATCCTTCCTTGATCCCCTTAGATAGAAGTATTTTATTCTTTCTCAGACTTTTCTAGTGCATGTTGTCTGAGTATCTACTTTGCCCCCATTACTTCCTACCCATTATTATAATTGTCTACATCCTATTCCCTTTCTGCTACCCCCACCAAAAAAGTAGAATATAACATTATCAATGGTCCAGTGTAATTTTTTTTTTAAAAAATTATGTCTCCTCAGGGTCTGATACACTGATTGATCCAAAGCAATGCTTACTAAATGTGTTAATTTGACCTGAATGGATACACACCTGCCCAGACTCTTGGGACTAATAATCTGGAATTGATGACTGTTAGTAAGCTTGTTTCTAATTTTTTATGAGATATTCACAAATGTCCAACATGTTTTCAAGGCCAATGCTTTTCTTCTTTAAAAATTGCTTAAGTTCTTTTTTTGTCATTTTTGTTTCTAATATTTTGTTGTTTTATCTCTAGCATCTGGTTTCCAAACTTCTATCCTATATCATCATCACCTCGGTATTTCAATCATTGTTTATGCATATGCCTTTAACTATGTTTTTCTACCACTCACAATCTTATGACTCTTCATCACCCTCAATATTCAATAGACTCTAATAAATAACTAAATATGAGTTGTTATTTTCAATAGCACATTTTCTTTTTCATATAAACTGACACATTTGGATATTAGTAGGTACCAGATATCCCCAACCCAACTGTTCATTCTTATCTCTCACTATGTCCCAATGCACACTCAGACTTAGTTCTTGCTATTCCTCTCTTCTAACCTTAACAAAGTTCTCCTTCTTTTACCCTTAATTCTTTGCTCCACTTCTCCCCAATATATGGAATAGCTTTCCCCCTGCTGTTCACTATACCACATTCCTTCCTCCCTTTAAATTGCAGGTCATCAGCTTACAGAAAATTTCCCCTTATTACTTCTGACTATTCTCCAACATGCCAGGATGATCTGAACTGCCTTTTCCACTCAACACACCCTGGTGATTATTGCATTATGTGCACAATTTGTGTGGATTAAATGTTTATTGGACTTCTCTCCCTGGTTAGATTATAAAGTCGTTGAAATAATAACCATTTCTAGTCAATTCACACAAATGCTTGTGTTAGGAATTAAGGAGAGAGTGTGATACAGTAGAAAGAACAATGGATTTAGAGCCAGAGAAAATGGGTTCAAATGCTGGCTTTGCTACTTACCACCGGTGTGAGGTTTGGTAAATCACTTAATGTTTCTGGGACAGTTTCCTATATTGTAAAATGAAGAGGTTGAGTTTGAAGGCTTTTGAGGCCCATTCCAGATCAAAATATGTGATCCTATGGATTCTTTGGCTACTTTTAGAAAGCTAATGAGAAAAGTGCTCATTATATTGTTGGATACCCTTGGAAATATGGGATTAGAATGTAGGAGAGAACTTGTTAGTAGATATGTAGATATTAGAGTAATCCAAAGACATATTGATTTATTTATTTTAAATTTTCTTTTAGATTAGAACACAAATACAGAACACAAATACAGAATACAAAAAAGAAATAGCAACACAGCATAAATTTAAATATTGGAACTTAAATATAAAGTAGGAAAGAAAAAAAAAAGCATGTCATGTATATAGCAGACCATCAGAGAGGATTCGAAATATGTAACAATAAATTTTCATTTCAAGAAAGTCTGTATGATAAATAATACACATTGTGTTGAGAACTGTCCATCTTTCCTTTGCTTCCTTGTAAGTTTTCTTTTGTTCTCTGCTGTGTACTTTTTTACTTTGTTCTTTTTTTCCCCTCCCCTCCCCTCCCCCAGAAGGCTACAATTAAGTTTGGATCTCTCTCTCTCTCTCTCTCTCTCTCTCTCTCTCTCTCTCTCTCTCTCTCCATATATATGTATATATATAGGTATATATATACATATATATGTATGTATATATATGCATATACACACACATATACACATATACATACATATATAGACATATGCTTTCCCAAACAAATTCTACTCCTGATCTTTGTTTTTATGTTTGTGCATATCTCTTGTTTCCTATCCCTCTTGCTTCTTCTACTTTACTTCTACACACTACCTTGCCCTCCTATTACTTGCCTACTCCCCTCCAAGGATCCTTCCCCTATCCTCCTGTTCCCACAAGTCTAAACACCCTTCTATACCCCACTTTTACCTATTGCCTCACCCTCCCCTCTAAAGGTCCTTTCCTTGTCCTTGTCCTCATCCCTATCCCCTATTTTTTGTCTAAATTTAGAAGACTTTTATACTCTTCCAAATACATATGTGTTGCTCCCTCCCTCTTAAACCCATTCCAGATGAAAGTAGGTTGCCAGAACTGCCAACCCTCCTCTGCCATCTAATTCTTCCATAGCAATTCTTCCTGTTGCACCTCACTTGTATAAAACACTTACTCTTTTTAGCTGTTCCTAAATCGTTTTACTTTTAAATTCATATCATACTCAGGTTTATCCTAATCTTTCTTATGAGCTATGCAATTATTAATAAGAATCTTAGACATATATTTTATATTTTACATATACAAAAAGTAAATGGTCTCTCATTGTTGAATCGCTTATAATCAGTCTTTGGTATATACCTTATATTTCTCTTGGCTCTTGTCAAATCTTCTACTAAGTTCAGGTTTTTTTTTTTAACAAAGTCTTGAAAGTCTGACAGTTGATCAAATGCCCACTTTTTTCCATTCAGGATTATGCTTAATTTTGCTCTTTGATATATAGTGTTCCAAGATTTGCAGTCCTTTAATGTCACCAGTGCTAGGTATTGTGTAATTTTAACTGTGGCACCATCATATTTAAATTGTTTTATTTCTGTTGCTTTTAATATTTTATTCTTGAGCTGGGAGTTTTGGAATTTAACTATGATATTCCTATGAGTTTTCCTCATAGGACCTCTTTTAAGTGGTGGTTGATAGATTTTTTTCTATTCCTACTTTCCCCTTGTTCTAATACTTCAGGACAATTTTCTTAAATTATTTCTTGTATTGCATCAAGATTCTCTTTTTTTGATCCTAACTTTCAGTTAGTCCAATTATTTTATGTTTTCTCTTCTTGATCTATTTTCCAAATCTATTGTATTTCTTATAAGATGTTTCACTTTCTATTTTTTCATTATTCATATTTTGTTTAATTATTTCTTGATCTCTTGTAATTTTTCTGACTTTACCTTGCCCAATGCTAATTTTCAAGGTGTCATTTTCTTCCTTAAGATTCTAATTGGTTGATTTTCCTTTCATAACCTTATTTTTCTTAGATTGTTCTTATTTTTTAAAGTTTTTCCTTCATTTCTTCATTTGATTTTTAAAGTATTTTTAAGATCTTCTGTGAATTCTCTTTGGGCAGGTGACCATTTTGCATTGCTCTTTGGGGGTTTCTTTACTTCAATATACTCTCTGAAGATGAATCCTGTTTTTCCCTATTCCCATAATAGCTTTTTATGGTCGGATTCTTTCTCCTTTGCCTGTGCATTTTTTGTGGTAATTGCTTAATTTTTGTAATCACCTCTAGCCCTGGGGTATGCAGAATCTTGCCCCAGAGCTTCAGTTCTCCACTCTAGCCTGCAACCAAGACTAAACCTCCAACCTCTTGTAAGTGCCCACAGCGAGGAGTGAGGGGCATTCTGCTCCACTGCTTCTGCACTCACCTGGTATGTTCTGATTCCTTCTCGCCCCTGCCACTCTTTGCAGCACAGCTGGGTCTGGTGTTTATCATCAGCAGAAGTTCCACTGATCTTCCAGTGCTCAGACACCCAACTCCCCTCACTATCAGGGGTAAAAGTTCCTGTGGCTGGGGCAGAGGCAGCCTCCCAAATCAACTAACCGCAGGGCTTGCCGCTTGTTATTAAAGGGGACCCCAGCCTGGAGGTGTGTACTCGTCACAGGGGCCAAATCTCATCCTGGGATTTTTCTTCTGGTCTCAAATTCTCCCAGGAAGACCCCTGTTGTGACCCTATTTTTATTTATTTTTACCCATACTTTATTTACCCTAAGGTGCTATTTTATCTCTTTCGTGGGAGAAAATCTTGAGAGCTTAGAATTTTCTGACCTACTACAGCCATCTTCCTACATATTTATTGAAGCCATGGGACTGCATAAGGTCTCTGTAGAAGGTGTAAAAAGGAGAAGAGGAAAAGGCTAAGGACAGAAACTTGGAGATGGACACAGTTACAGCATGAGAGGTGAAATGAACTAGTGAAGCTTTACATATAGGCATAATATCATAATCTCTCATCAACTAAAAAAATTTTGATAGCTAGTGGCCAGTGTGTCACCTTCCCATCTTCTCAAAACAGGATAGCCTCAGTGAGTAAAATTCAGATTTAAAAAAAATACACCTGGGATTTCTGTAGTATAGGGAACTCCCAGTGATAAAATTCCCTCTGGTGATGAAGACTGAGATTAAGTAACATGGACTGAGAGATTAAATAATTTACTCAGGATCACAGAGTCAGTATGTGTCAGAGACACAATTTGGACCCACTGAGGCTAGCTCTCTATGTACTATTTCCTAGTATCTTAATTGAATTTGTTACTACTGTGAATAATACTTGTGTTTTCTAGGAGAAAGTAGTCTGAGTTGCTTTATTTTATTGTGTTTCTTCTCTCATTTCCTCCAAGCACTTTGCATTAATTTCAATTTCAACTCTGATTTTGAAACAATATTAAAACCCACCAGGGACATTTCACCTACCCCCAAATCATAGATTCTCCAGTGTATTTATATACTTGGGGCTAAACCAATTTGGGGTGAATAGTGCCTTAATCTCAAACAGTCTAAAGAACCTGCCAATCATGCAATGATTTCTATAATACCTTATCTTGGGCCCTTGTCCTCATGATGCCATCAACTGCCAGCTTCTCCCCCTACAGAGCATTCTAACATTAGGCAATGTAGCATTCACAATAAATAAAGCCACAGAGTTTTAACTCCACTTTTCCTAAAGAGATGGAATGAAGCAAGACTGCTACAGAATTTGTTGTTTTCCTCAGCCAAGTGATGTATGCAGAGAACAAAAGCTTCAATAAACCCTTTGTTGCCTGCTCCCCTGAGAACTATTCTGTCAGTTTTTTTAGGGGGTGGGATGAGTCCTTTGATTTGCACAGGATAGGGCCATACTGCAGCCTACACCATACCAAAGTACCCCTGTTTGCTTTTTTTTGCTGGTGTCGGTTCTCTGTTAACAACTAGAGTGAAAATTCCAAGATATTCCAGTAAACATTTAAAATCATTGGGAAGTCAGGCCAATCACTGACCTAGCCCTAGGCCTATTTCATTGAAGGTTCACTGTGGAGGGGCAGCGGGCGTCAGTGAAGCCTCAGGGCCTTTGTGGGGTGAGAGGTTCTGAAAGTGTGTTTGCTACTTGTTGAATTTTTTTGATCTTTACCATTTTTTTCCAAAGTGAATAAACTTCAGCAAAACTTTTTTTTTTTAATAGAGGATTTTTGCTGGGCAAGTATAAAAAGGTGGCATTAGTTCCACTTTGAGGTAGTTTCATTATCATCTTTCTTTCCAGGTGGGTAATAGTCTTTTGCCTTAGAAGCAATAGACAGTATTAGCTCCCTGGACAGAGGAATATGTTGATTATGTGCTATTTCAAATGACTTAATTCTTTCAGAGTTCAACAACAGTGCAGTAGTTTAGTTTCTCTCTCAAGACTCATCTTCCTGCCCACATATTCAATCTTATTTTGTTTTACTTATCCTGTTCGGGTGGGTAGGAGAGAACAGAGTCCACCTGTTATCGGACTATTTCCTTATTCATCTTGATAGAAACTTTTCCTTGTATAGTTATTTTGTGTGTGCTAGCTTATTTGTACACTTGAACAGAATTTGCTAAGATTCTAGTGGAGGCCACAAGATAAAGTTATTTTCTGCAAACCTCATCTTTCTTGATTTTCTTTCTATTCATCAGATAATGACTTTGAAAAGACCATCTTTCTTCCAGGCCCTACCAGTATTTGTTTTGTTAGTAGGCTACTTAACAGAGTGGGGTTTGAGCACCTTTCCTCAAAATGTCAAAAATTGTCAGGGGATTTATGAGACATGTACAAGATTTTAATTCTATGATTTGACAAGGTCACTTTCTTCTTCCTCTTTTAAGTTATGCTTTATAAAATGGTGTTCACAACTCCATTGAATCACTGATAGAATTACATCAGAGGTTAAGTACCTCATTCCCAGCCATGAAGGCCATTAAAAATTAAAAATTATAATTCATAGTCTGATTTTCCAGATCATCTATTAGTTCAATGAATGTGTATCTTGTTGAATTTTAAAATCAAGACATTTATTATATGCAATGTTTAGTCTTTGAGACGAAGGGCCATTCCTTACTCTATGGAGTCATGAAAGCTTTGAGAAGACATTCATTCAGAATTTTAAACATTTGTATCTCAGGATCAGAGCATAGATGAAAACCAAAGAGACTCTGTGTTATTTCTCTTTTTCTTCAAAAGAAACACTGCTAGGTCATCACAAACAAACAATCTATGAGATTTCTGGCCCTTGAGAGAAGAAAGTTGTGTAATGTCCTTTAATAAATGAATGCTGGGTCTAATTGTCAAGTAAGAAAATCATTCCTTATGTTGCCATTTAAATCATTTCTTCTTGGTCCACTTACTTGGAACTAGCATCCCAATATAAAAAAGATAATAATTGGACCTCAGAAGACAATTTAATCAAAGGCTTATACAGGGAAACTCAGGCCTTGTGCAGGTTCATAAAAAATAGCTTGTGACAGAACCAGGAATTGAGTTCCAACTCTTCTCTTTCCACTATATTACCCTGCTTCTCAAGCTTATGGACTGATAAGAATGATTTAGTACTGAAGGGAACTTTAGGAACTACCAAGTCCAACCTCCTCACTGGAAAAAAATAAGGAAACCAAAGCACATAGATGTTAAGTCTGACAATATTGAGGGAGAATTTGAACCCAGGCTTCTTGACTTCAAGAAATGCCATTATGTACTTATTTGCCAAACTAGAAAATGGAGATTGAAATACCTGCTTCAGTAAAGCTTCATAAGAGATTTGGAAAGACAGCTCCTTAAGGGAAGAGTTCAAAAGCATTCTCTAGTGCCAAAAGAAAGCGTTCTTTGATTCTAGATCAGGTATCTTAACATTTTTTTCCTGTTTTTGATGTAAAGGTATGCTGGTCAATATTTAACAACTGGCTTTCTTGGGGGGAAATAGCTGGAAGTACTTTTAAGTTTTATCTTAATTATTAAAATTTTCTCTATCACTTTGTCTAGACAACCCACAAAACAATAAATTAGCCCTTTCTGTAGGTTGCTGAATTCTAAAGCATAAATGTTCACACTGAAGAATTTAACTTTCTTTGGAGCCAGTTCAAGCTGGCTCCAACAAATCTCTGAGATACTTATGGCAGTGTGGTGAAGCCTATGGACCCCTTTTCATAGGACTCTAAGGAAAACCAATTATATTGACATAGTTATCCAAAATTAAAAAAAAATACAAGGTCATGGACTCTGGATTAAAAACTCCTGTATTTAGAAAGAAACATATTTTCTATCATCACAAACTATTACTATTTTTGTATTTGATAAGGATATTTTACCTACATTCTTAATTTTATGATTAAAGCAGTCTATGTTGATATATCCAAGTTGTTACATATGTATATTTGCTTAGTGAGAGTAAATGAGTGATCTGTTTTTTATGAGGAAGAGAAACTGGCTCATAGAAATGGACAGCAATGCAATGCCAAACTTGAGGGGAAAAATTATATTTCCCCCACTGAGAAAGGAAAGAATTCCATTATCCAAGTGAAAAGTGGTTTAAATAGTCCATTGGTTTAGGCCAGAGGATGGGGAATAGTAGGGTTTTTATTTTTGTTTTTTTTTTCCCATCCTTAATCATATTGTGTTAATGTTCAAGCATTTGATAGATGTGGCTAGTAGACAGATTAGCTTATAAGCAACTTTCTTTGCCAATTGAAAGCTTATGAACTGATTTTTTTCCTATGGCCATTATAAATTTGATGAAATATTTGTTAATTATGTTATAATTTCCCTTATTTTAGTGCATTTTCCCCTTCAACTGCAACTATAGTGATCTGAGTATGACACTAAATTGGGGAACACCTCCAAACATTACATTTTAAAGCAACATTTTTTAAAAAAGTTAACCGGCCACATTATTTATTTTGGGAATTGGGTCAAAGAAAATAACTTTCCATATCTTGCAATTCAATGTTCTTTAATTTCATCAGTTCTCTGCGGACTTGTTTTCAACTTAAATGAAACTTCTCTTTGGTGATTCCTATAACTGTCTTCACTGACCTTCTCTGGAAGTTTTCAATCTCATCTAAGTCTTTGGGGCTTAGCCCTATTAATTTGTACTTATACAAGTGTTGAATTATTCTGTCCTTAATTATACTATGTCAGTTTCTTGGCTCACTGATCTGTAATTATGGAGGTCTTTCCTTATGGCTGGGTACCATGTTGGTATCTTTCCATTCTTGAGAAATGGTTTCTATTCTTGGAAATGCAGATCTACTTCCTTCAATTTTAGTTCCTTCAGAACACTTGGATGAATCTTTCCTGAACCTAGTAATTTAATACCCTTAAAACTTGCTCCAAAATATATGCCTTAAAACTTTTCATTTTTGTTAATGCCACCCCATAGAACCATAGGCTGATGGCACTGGAAAAGGTCTTGAGCATTCATTTACTCCATCCTGCAAGACAGCTATCATCAAAACAAGTAGGATTCTATTCCATTTTTTCTCCCAAACTCTTTTAGAAGAAAAAAAAATAGACACTTAGTTGCCTCTTTTGTTATTTAGAGACAATATATACTTTTCTTTGTATTTAATCTAAATATTTCTTGTCACAGAATACAATTTGATCTTGTTTTGTCCATTATGTGGGGACTAAAGGGGTAATCTGTATTTTAGAGTACTGGGTTTGGATTCAAGGGTATCTGGGTTGAGATCTCATCTCTGTGTAATCTGGGACATTTCACATAATCTCTCTGGTCCTTAGTTTCTTTATATGTAAAATGACAGAGTTGGACAAGACCGCCCCTTGAGGTTCCTTCCAGCTTTAAATCTATGGTCCTATGAACTAAGTAACTTCATATAGAATCCTTTTATTTTTAACTAGATTCCTTAGTAGTATAGAGAAACTGCATAATACCATTTCATACACACATTACTGATCAGTCAACAAACATTTATTAAGTACTATGTGTGGTAATTTCTGGAGATACGAAGAAAGGCAAAACTTTGGTCTCTACTCTCAAGGAGTGGACATTCTAAATGGGGAGAAAACCTACAAACCACCATGTACAACAAGACATCTCTAGAGTAGATGAAAGGAAATCTAAGAAGGAAAAGTCTCACGACTCTCTTATTTCTGCCATTACACTGGGAGGGAGTGGGATGTAGGGAAATCCGTGCCAGGATGAAAGATAAAGATAACTTTGGATAACTCACTAAGACTTGCTAGATCTCAGCTTGTTCCTCTATAAAATGAAGGGGGTAGATTAGATAAACTTGCATATCCCTTTCACATCGGGATTTATGATCCAACATTTATACCACTAAAAATATTTTACACAATGTTTTCTATCAATTTAATGACAGTTACTTTTAACCAGTTAACTCCTATTGATCTACATAGTTTTTTAATGCATGTTGATACAATTATTAAATTTTTAAATAAATACATCATTTTTTGCTGGAAATTGAGGACAACATTTCTGTGTTGTACATGTGCATGTGCATGTGTGTTTATGTGTGTGTTTAGAGAGATTTTCTTACAGACACAAAAGACAAGAGGAGATAACTTAGACCACAAGAACCATGTAGGGTTCTGCTGATTCTTCCTTTCTCCACTGCCAAGAGCTGTTGCATGGAAAGCCATTATTTGCTAAACATATTTCAAAAAAGTTGTATTAAAATAATATTGTAGGATAATATGGGCCCTCTTGAATAATTTATTTTAATTTTCATTCATTTTATTAATCAAGTCAATTATATTATTTTCAATTTGTTTAAAATCATCACATCTTAATCCTGAAGTCTGTTAATAGTCTAAGTTATTAGGATAAGTGATGGAAGAGCTGTGGGTAATCAAAAGTTTCAAGCATTTTCCTAAGAAAAAAACAATCATCTTTCTATTCTATGGTCTATCTCTTTTGTTTTAATGCCATTTTGCTATGGCTGAATTGAGGATTTGTGCTTCTCTTAGACAATTCTTAGGTCTCCTCTAACCCATTCCATTGCTTCTGCTGGCTTTTGGAATAAAGAAAGAAAATAGGCATTTATTGGGTACCTGCTATACTATACCTGTGCTACAGCTACTATGCTATATTAGGCACCCGGCTAAATAGTTTCTTTTGTTTTTTTAGTAAGCTTACTCAATGTGGTACATGGACGATAATGATTTTTTCTTTCAAAAATGTTTTTCAAGGTTTATAAATATAGGTTGTTATCAGAAACAACCACTATTTTAAATTATAGAAGCTCCAAGAACAGTGCCTCATTGATCTTAGCATGTTTGCAAGAAATGTAGGTTGAGGCATAAGGCTTTACAAGTGAGAAACTTGATATGCAGAAGTTAAATGACTTAGTTTCCTTTCTAAGTCAATGCCAGAACTTAAGTTACAATAGAGATACCTTACCTTATTAGTTCCCCATTGAAGCATCTTAATTGGGAATATGAAAACATACAAATAAGCATGTAGAGGTTTTTTCAATATGCAAGATATAAAAATGATGAGTAAACACTTTGGGATACATTTAGAATTTAGCATTATATTTCTGTTGAATTTGAATGAAAAGATTGATTTGTAGAGAAAATATAATAATAGTTTAATATTTGAAATGGATGTAAAATCTTACTTATTTAGACTTTAACAATTCATAATTTTTTGCTTAAATAGACACAATGCAGGTGCGGGGCTTTAAGTGTGAAATGGAAATCCTGAAAGCTAGTGCTTTTATATGTATTGACTGGTATCAGCACTGATTGTATTCTTGTCACAGATGGTATATGGTTTATGGTCCTGTGAAAGAATAGGCAAGGGTAGGCCTACAAATAGAGAAACTCTCTTTACTCCATTTGGAAGCTTATATCCTTGGTTGTAATTTTTGTAGTTTATGTAATGCCTGGCTAGATAGCCATGGTGATGCACCTAAATTTGCAAAAATAATGACTAATTCAGCTGACTTTAGATATACTCACCAATCATTTGGGCAAAAACACATTTTTATTGCAAAACAAATTTCATTACATGTTGATGTAATTATCACAACATTAGATTGAGCTCCTTGAGGAAAGGGATTGTTTTTTGCCTTTTTTTTTCTTTTTCTTTCCTTCTTTTTTTTTACATCCCCAGCCCTTACCATAGTACCTGGCTCATAGTAACTGCTTAATAAATGTTTATTGAATTGATTTGATGACAACAGGTGTTTATTTAGAGATTTAAAGTTTTTGAAGCATTTTCTTATCAACCCCATAAAATAGGTCTATATTACCAGGTGATTGAAATATATTGGGAGCTATAATAGCAATTTAGATTTGAAGATGTTTACAACCCCTTAATAGGCCTGTGACCTGATTATGTCATAGGGAGTCTAAGTCACATGTGGTAGGAGGAACTTGCTGAGAGGAAAAGGAAGTCATGTCACAGGAAATGCCGAGAGAGAGCCATTGTGGCTGTTAATGGGCATCATGATAGCTAGAGCTGAGGTAGAGAAAGTTCACCTGTGATAGCTGTACTGTGAGTTTTTGGGAAGATCCCAGCAGGTGGTCGGAGAGGTTTTAGGATGGTGAGGCTCCATGTTGTGATATTGTGTTTTAAGTTCCTTGCTGTTATGATAAAGTGGGCTTACTGGTTGTGGGAGCAGATTGTTTGGTTATGGCATATGGTTATCTGGTGTCTGAATAAATGTTTTACTTCTGCCTTTTATATGGAGAGCCTTTCGTACTTACAGATTCAGAACTACATAGGAATATTCACGATTATCATTGATGTTGTGTTTATTGCCTTTCTGTTACAGGAGCTAACATTAAAATATACTATTTGATTCTTCCACAAGTAGTCCTTTTCCTTCCTTGATACATATGCTTTGTGGAAAAAAATACTTGACAACTAGGGTAATTAGTCTTGCTGGCCACTAACTACATGATACTGGGTGAATTACCTAAGCTGTCATATCTGGTCCTCAGGTCTTCCTGTGCAAAATGAAAAGGCTATACCAAATATTATTTCATATAAGAGTGGCAGAGGGCAAAGTCACAATGGCAGAGTAAAGGCAACAATTCATCTGAGCTCTCCCAAATTCTCCAAACACCTTTAAAATAACATCTCAAATTGAATTCTGGAATGGTGGAATCAGCAAAAGGTCATGGAGAAACAATTTTACAATTCGAGGCAACTTTGAAGATTGGCAAGAAAGGTCTGTATCATAGAGGTGATGATTGGGCCTGGACTTCAGTGCAGCTCAGGCTGGATCCTGTCAAGCTAACAGCAGGCCTTAGAGGTGGCTGCAGCACTGGCAGCAGCAGCTTTGGAAACACCCAGTCCATAATTAGTAAAGTAATCAGACAAATGGTCAGAAGGAGATTGCCAGGGACCCTTTGGTGGCATGGGTGCAATGCTCATATGCTGAGGAACACTAGTGTAGTAGTCACAGGGATCCAGGAGCCCTGACATGTCCAAGGCAGAGAAGAATGCTTGTGGTCGCTCACAGACCAGAACACAGATCAGGAAAACAGTGGCCACACATCACCTTAGATCATACCACCTTGGAAGAACAAGAAGCTTACAAAACACCAGAACTAGCTCTGAAAAAATCAGCATAAAAAACCTCAAGCTTGGGACATTCCCCTTACACCCTGGGAACAGAGCCCAACTTTAACATAAAGTTAAAATTTAAGAAATAAGCTATAAACATGAGTAAATGATAAAAAAACACTTGACTATAAAAAGTAACTATAGGACAGGGAAGATCAAAAAACAAAGTCAGAAGACAAAAATGAAGTCAAAACTTGCAAAACTTCAACAAAATATATGAATGGGTCACAAGCCCAAAGAGCATTTATAGATAAATTCAAAAGACATTTTAAAGATCAAATAAGAAAAGGTGGAGGAAAAATTGGGAAAGGAAAGAGTGATGCAAGAAAATTATGAAAGAAAGTCAACAGTCTTGTTAAAGGAGGCACAAAAAATACTGAAGAAAACAGCACCATAAAAAAAACAGAATAGATCAAATGGTAAATTCACTGATGAGAAGAATTGCTTAAAGAGCAGAAGTGGCTAAATTAAAAAAGAATACAAAAGGTTGCTAAAAAGAAATGCCTTAAAATTATATTTGGGCAAGTAGAAGCTAATGATTCTATGAGACATCAAGAAAAAATAATGTACATTTTTTTTAAAAATGAAAAAAATGAAGAAAATATGAAATACCTCATTGGAAAAAGCACTGACCTGGAAATAGATTGAGGAGAGATAATTTAAGAATTATTGGTCTACATGAAAGCTGTGATCAAAAAGAGACCCTACACATCATATTATAAGATATTATCAAAGAAAACTGTCCCCATATCCTAGAACCAGAGGGTAAAATAGAAATCGAAAGAATCCACAGATCATCACCTGAAAGAGATCCCAAAATGAAAACTCCCAAGAATATTAGAGCCAAATTCCAGAGCTCCCAGGTCAAGGAAAAAATATTGCAAGCAGCCAGAAAGAAACAATTTAAATATTGTGCAGCCACAGTCAAGATAAAACAAAATTTAGCAGCTTCTACATTAAAGTATCAAAGGGCTTAGAATGTGGTATTCTAGAGGGCAAAGGAGCTAGGGTTACAATCAAGTATAACATATACAGAAATACTGAATATAATCCATCGGAGGGAAAATGGATATTCAATGAAATAGAGGTCTTTCTAGCAATTCCTGATGAAAAGGCCAGAACTGAATAGAAAATTTGACTTTCAAATACAAGGCTCAAGAGAAATACAAAAAGGTAAACATGAAAAAGAAATCATTAGCAATTCAATAAGGTTTAACTGTTTACCTTCCTACATTAGAAGATGATACTATTAATTGCTAAGATCTTTATCATTATTAGGGTAATTAGAAAGTATATACATAGAACGTTTTGTGAGAATTGATTATGATGGGATGATTTAAAAAATAAAATTTAGAGGTGAGAAAGGGATATAGTAAGAGAAGCAGGAAAGGAGAGGTAGAATGGGGTAAATTATTTTGTATAAAATAGGCGTGAAAGGATGATCTTCTTACAGTGAAGAGGAAGATAAGGGTTTGGCAGGCAACATTTGTACCACACTTTCATCAAAATTGGCTCAAAGAGGGAATAAAATACCCACTCAGTGGGAAAGGATTAGAAAAAGGGGTGCTGATAGGAGGAAGGGCAAATTGGGGGAGGCAGTAATTAGAAGCAAGAGAGACTTTTGAGGAGAGACAGAGTGAAAGGAGAAAGAGAGCAAACAATAAAGAGGGGAAAAATACGTTGGAGGGAAATACACAGTTACTAATCATAACTGTGAATGGGAAGGGGATGCACATACCCATATAATGGAAGCAAATAGCAGAGTGGATGAAAAAACAGAATCCTATAATATGCTGTTTACAAAAAAAAAACACTCTTGAAGCAGAGAGACAACCGCAGAGTAAAGCTAAAGGTCTGGAGAAGAATCTATTATGCTTCAGCTGAAGTAGAAAAAAACAAGCAGGAATAGCAGTCATGACCTCAGACGAAGCAAAAGCAAAAATAGGTCTATTAAAAGAGATATGTAGGGAAACTCCTTTTGCTAAAAGGTCCCATAGACAATGAAGTTATATTAGTACTAAACACACATATATATATATACATATATGTGTATATATATATATATATTTATATGTATGCATGTATGTATGTATATACCTACGGTATAGCATCCAAATTCTTAAAGGGCAAGTTAAATGAATTATAGGAGGAAATAGACAATAAAACCATACTAGTGTAGGCCCTCAATTTTCCCCTCTCCAAACCAGATAAATCTAACCAAAAATAAACAAGAAGTTAGGGAGATGAATAGAGTTTTAGAAAAGTTAGATGTGATAGCCCTCTGGAGAAAAATGAATGGGAATAGAAAAAAATATGCTTTTTCCCCACCTCAGCAGTACATGGCACCTACACAAAAACTGACCGTGTATTAGGTCATAAAATTCTCACAACCAAATGAAGAAAAGCATAACTATTACATGCATGCTTTTCATATCAGTGTGGCTTAAGAGACAGAATGCTGGACTTGGAATCAGGAAGACCTAGTTTCAAATTCCAAGTCAAGCCCTAGCTAGTTATCTAAATTTATGTAAATCATTTCACTTTGTCTTGCCTCAGCTTCCTCATCTGTATAATGGGGAAAACAATACTTATAAAACTTGCCTTACAGGGTGTTTATTAGGATGAAATTAAGTGATATGTGTAAAGGACTATACAGACCTCATAGTGCTATCAACATGTGAGTTATCACTTCCAACTATAAAATTAGATGAGTCTATACACATAGTATATACCATCCTTGATGAAGTGATTTTGTCATCCCTAACCCAATAATTTAGTTTCTGCTTTCTTATTCCATTGAAACAATTCTTAACTATAGTTATTGAATTCCATTTTTATAATTGACCAACTGGTACATAATACTTATCAACTAGCATAATGTAATAAAATAAGCAATAAGAATAATTTCAATGGGAGGAGATGTTTTGGGGAACAGGAGAGACATGGGACAAGGGACAAAGGAAAGAAGTTACTTTTTAAATTTTTGCCTGGAATGATTTTTGTATGCTATACTAGGAAGAAGGAATGGACTCAGAGTTAGGACACCAGGATTCAAGTCTCAGCTCTGTCATTTATTATCCATGTAACAGTGTAATAGAATAAAAGTATAGTACAGGAGAAACTTTGAGAGGCAGGGGTTTTGAGTTCAAATCCTGCCTATCTTGCATCAACCTCTGAGGCTACCAGTTTCCTCTTTTACAAAATGAGGGCACTAAACTAATGTCCTTTTAAGTCCCTTCTAATACTAAGCCTGCTTCTTTTCTTCTAACCTGGCCTCTAATCTTATTAGATACTGTGAGAGGTCCCTTACAGCTTGATGTCTACAGCGCTCCCTGGCCTGACCTTGGCTGCTAGACAGACCTTGGCATATAGTGATGCTGTGGTTTGTGGTAGCACTAACCACAGAATAGGATCTTCCCAGCGGCTTCAAGTCAAAGATTTTTTCATCAGCTAATGGCGGGATTGGGATGATAAAAGATGTGGGCAACAACCTCTTCCCCCTCCCCCATTTTGGGTTTTTGTTAGTGTGAATAAATGAGAATGCAGACAAAATTGGACTTCCATTGCTTTCAGAGGAGACATTTTTCCTGGAATAATGGTACCAATGTGGTCTTTATTAATTGAATATTTGCAGAATCTTAAAGGAGGAACAATTAAGTATAAGGTAAAGCATTCCACGTAAGAATAATTAAAAGGAAATACTGGAATTCCAGCTTTCTTGATCCGTTTCTTCTTCTCGCCTTCTATAATTAGAAAATGAGGGATGCTTTAAATAAAGGTCTAAATAAGTAAAGGTCTAATTTAGATTGACATACTGTTAGGCCTCTTAAACACCAAAGTCCATTAAAATGTCTTTCATTTGCCAACTTGTAAGAGGTTAAAAAATCAATTCATTATATTTTGACTATGTAGTACAGTTCAGAAATAGCAAGCCAATCAATCCATGGACCAATAATTACAATGCTAAAAATATCTCTGTAATATAGAACAATCAGTCAACAAGAATTTATTAAATACTCTACATGAGATACTGTGTTAGGGATAGCGGCAAAAATTCAACAGTCCCTGCCTTGGTTCTCAGGTGTACCCAAGCAGCCTTCCCCTTGGGAATATAAGGACTCTTATATTTCTAAAATGGGTCTGACAGAATAAATAGGGATTCAGTCATAGTTCTTATCATAACTTCTTTACAACAAAGCAAAGTGAGAAAACACAAACAAATTTTTAGCAACAAATTTGGAAGTATTACACATTAGTCATTAGAACTATCCTGAATAGACTACAGCAAAACTTGTCTTACCATAGTCAGAGGCAACAGTGAGAAGAAGACAAAACTGCTTATATATCCCTCCAACTTCCTATCCAGTATTGAAATTTCAATATCAGAGCAATAGTAAAGTATATCATCTAAGCTAAGAGGTATAGCTACCACCTTGGATGGCAGAGTCAGGGTTCAAAAAGGTTTCAACATCTTGCAATATTGGGCTGAACCAAATAAGATGAAATTTAACAAGATAACTGCATAGTATAACTTTGGGATTAAAAAATCAACTCCACAGACATAGGATAGGGAGGCATAGCTAGATACTTTTCCATATACAAATAAGATCTGGAAACTTTAGGGGATTACGGGAGTCAGCTATGTGATATGGCACCCAAGATGTCCCATGGTATTGGGCTGCTTATGAAAAGGAGAGTTCTGGGATAAGGATGCTATAGCCCTGATATACTCTGGACTAGTTAGAACACATCTAGGGTACTGTGTTTACTTTTGAGTGCTTTATATAAAAGAGAACAGTAAGATGGAGAGTATCCAGAGCGAGACAACCAGAATATTGAATGGTGCAAACTAGAAAGGAGAGAAGCAAACAAGCATTCATTGAGTGCTGACTATGTGCCAGGTAATGTGCTAAGTTTTTAAAAAAATTATCTTGTTGAATCATCATAATAACCATGTGAAGTAGGTGCTATTATTATCCACATTTTACACTTGAAGAAACTGAGACAAATGCTAAGTGACTTGACCAGGGTCGTCCAGATAATAAGTATATGAGGCTAGATTTGAACACAAATCTACCTGACTCCAGGTTCAGTGCCACATCACCTACGTACCATCAACACCTGACTGCATTCTCACCACAGATAGTTTATTGTTTATGGACCTGCTTCATTGCTTGAGCTTACTGGAATTTTTTCTTATGTCTTTGTTTAGTAACACTTGACCAGTAAAAGATGGTGATCCTGGTGGGAAGAGGAAGAAAAAAAAAACCTAATAAGCTTAAGGAGTAAAATATAATCAGTTCCTATTTCTTCATTGTGTGACTTATTTCCATCTGTTGAGGCCTGTATCTAAGAAGCAATAATCAGGAATATTAGAAGATTGTCCCTGCCTTGACTGCTCAATTCTCAACTGAATGGTTTCTTCATTTGCTCTAATTAATACCTACTTTTCTCATTAAGGGCTACTTGATATTTGTTGAGGTTAAGATGGTGTAGATTAATGGTTAGCTCTTCTTCAAATCACATCCAATTGAGCCAGGCTTTTCAAGGGACAATAGTTGCCATGACACTAGGTATAAGTACACACCAAAATTTGTACATTCAGAGGGTCTAATTCCTGTAAGCAAATTTGTGACTCAGTCAGTTCCTCATAGTTGCAAATTCATGTAGTGCCAAATGTCCTATGTGGACAAAGAGTAATGTGGAATTCTTTCAAGCAAATTTTAAAAACGTAGATAATTTCTGACAAGGAGATGGGCCACGGTGGTCTGATGAGTTGAGAACCCCTCTAGACTTTTATACATTCTGATACTGTTTATTTAACAGAGCATAGGCTATAAAGATGCACTCTTTCCTTAGACAAGAGGAACTGGTTTTCTCAGCTACCTGTTTACCACATTAATTCATATCCTCAGATTTAGGAGACTGGCTCTTTTCTACAATTATAGTCTACTATGTTTTCATCAGCAGAATTCTCATTTTAGGAAGGAGGTAAAACCCAAATCAAGTGGCTTCCTTTGAAAACCTAGTCTATTTATAAATGTTTTGTGGCAAAGCAGAAGGAAGCAAACAGCTATTTTCACCCTCCCCTACTCCCATTCCACCCCACCCTCCAAGATATTCAGAAGTATCAGTCAGGGTTTAAGAGTGCTCCATTTAGGATTCAGTCATTAAATTGTATCATCAGGTATGCTTTAATCAAGTTGTTGTGAAGGCCCACAAAGGTACAACATTTACAAGGCAAATAGAAATCAACTGTGAGACAGTAGAGATGAAGTCTGTACCTAAAGCAGTGCCCAGATTCCACAAAGAAGGCCTTCATTTAAAGATGTGTTTTTAAATAATTGATCATTACCTAATTAATAGTGAAATTTGTGTCCCTTATAATTACTAACATTGGTTAAACTGGACACTAATAAATATCCTATCTGGCGTTGAAAAGTTCATTTTGGTCACTATCACTAATCCTGCTCTCCCTAACATCACCGGATAAATTATAACTTTAGAGGCAGGATGTTCTTTTTCCTCTCCTTTCTTTACAAAAAAAAAACCCCAAGAAATTGATTGACTATGGAGATAATTAAATGTATTCCATTATGTACAGACTTTAAGTTATTGCTATAGCCTTAAGTTTAGACAAATATAACAGAATACATAGATTTGTGAAAAATGTTAAGGAGCAATAAATAGATTCTCATTCCTATACTTTTTATCTCCCTTGAGTAGTCACTCTTGCCTGGCTTTCCACATTCCCTTTTTGGATAGATTTGCACATATGATATAGAGTCTAGTAAGACGTCTCCCTCCCTTGATCAGTCATTGTGCCCTTAGCCATCCTACAAAGCTAAAAGTAAGACTCTGCTCTCCAATATGTTCAACCCTGGATGCCACATTTTAGAAAGAGCATTGACAACCTGAGAAACATCCAGAGGAACAAATCAAGACTATGAACAGATTGGAATCATGTTATATTAGGACTGAGTAAAGAGAATGGGGATGGTTTGCATCAGGAAGAGAAGGTTATGGGTTGGCATCTTAGCTAGTTTCAAGAATTCAGAAGCTGCCACATTCAATAGGGACTGCACTTGATTGGAATGCCATAGAAAGCAGTCATGTTCCAAGTAAGTTGTTATATTAGATGACTTCTGAGGTCTCTTCTAATTCTAGCATTTGCTGATTCTTTGAGTCTAAATATAATAGACTAAAAAAGAGTGAAATTAATGAAATTTCAAGCTCTGTATTTTATGGCATGTTTGTGTAGAAAGTAAATTTTAAATGATCCGAAGTAAGAAAGTGAAAAAATGTTACTTAAATTTCAAAAGACAAACCTTATTTACTCCATAAGATTATAATCTCAATGGATTATACAATGTTTTCAACTAAAAATTCTTCTTCTTTGAAGCAAAAGTTAAATTATCTTAGATATCATTGTACTTCAATATTTTCTAGTTTGTCATGTGCTAGGATTTTCTATTTTGGAGAAAAATATTCCAGCAAATTCTAATTACCTTAATAGTCTAAGTTTTTACTCTCTGTTGCATCTTCTTATTATGAATCTTCTTGCCCACCAGAGTTAGCAGATTGTCTTTAGCTAAAATCAACACAGCTGAGATTATAGAAAAGTGTGACCAGTGACAACTAATTTTAAATAATAATCTGCCTACCTTTTGATGGCATTCTAAAACGTCTCCTAAGTAACTAAAAGTTTGTGATTTGTTAATGGGGAAAGCTCTTACTAAAATCATGAATCCTTTGAATATTGGTGCAATTCCATGCCCAGACACAATTTGTTATGAGTATCACATTTCTGGCACATGTGTATTTAAAGTCTAAATGAATTGAGATATTTTATTTTCATTAAAATAGCAAAGTGACCTAATACGAATAAGATCAAGTATAGATAAAATATAGTCTCATGCTAGAAAATATTAGATAGAAGATAGAATTCTGTGCAAAATCACTAATGGGTTTTCTTTGCCCCATTTTTCAATGATGATCTATATCCAATGAACATTTCCAGAATATTTCTTAGCCCTGGTTATTAAAACATGATTAATTCCTTTTCTGATAAATGGCAACACAAATTTCTACCTGTAGAACACTTTGAATAAATATTCTAAGTAAGGATTGGATCAGAAAAGATGAATTACCTGGTAACAGCAAAAAGACTTAGATGAACTCTTTTTGAAGGGTCCTCATATGTTACTAAAGTTGTTCTTGGGCATTTTCTTTGCCCATTATGCAAATATTTCAACCTATTAATAATTCAAAATAGGCAATCCATTAATAATTAGGATCTCCATTACAAATCTGACCTTTAATTGAATTCTATAGGAAGACTGTGAAAAATGAGACTCTTGATTTATGCTAAGAATAAAGGTTAAAAACCGTTTTCCTAGCCAATCTAATGTTTGTCATTATTGCTTAATCAGAAACATTGAAATAAGAAACTTTTTGTCCAGGTATGCTGAAACTCCCTTTGTTCAACATCACCATTTCTATAAGTCTTAATTTCTCCTTTTTCCTATAACTCACAGACATTCACTCTATAGCTATTATGAGGATAGATCCATTTTAAAAAATTTAATCATCACTAAGTGGTTAAAATGCATCCCCACCCATATTCCTCTTTCACAGATCAGGAAAGTAAAGCACTTAACTGAGAAGGTTATGATTACACAGATCCACAAATGGACTATGTTAGCCATTGTGAGTTGAAGGACCAGCCAGATCAGTTAAGTTATGACTTAATCTAGTCACTCAGTTTGATGAATTTTTCCCCATTGAATTATTCAATTGTTCATCTACAGTGACTGAGACAATCAGCTCTTTTGCCAAGTAGTGTGACTCTGTGACTGGAGTGCCAGAGCAAAGGAGACCTTTGAGAGATAGTGGCAGAACGGGAATTAGAATCCATAGTAACCTATTTATGTTTTAGTGATAAGAACCCCAGGCCTAAGGACATGTAATAAAGGGAAATGTGACCATTCCCTATGAGAAAAATAGAGTTCTATTTTTGGCATATTTTGTAGGCAATGTCTGTTCCATTCTCCATGTTCATCGACTCGTCTGCCTATTCATCCATGTATGCTTCTCTTTGTGAAGAGATTTTGATTAAGCGTGAATCTGAAGGCAAGGGGCAAAACCAAAGTGGGAATTTGGGAAAGGAAATACTCTTTAGAATCATCATGTTTCCTTACCTATAATACAGTAGTTAATAGAGCTAGGGAGAAGGATCATACAGGATTAGAGTAGGAAAGTGACTTGGAAATGGTTATTGAATGTTATGAAAATCATTGATTTGCTCAATCAGCCTTTACCCATATGAATTAAATGGTGAGCAATGGTAATTCCTGGAGGACTCTGAAAAAAATAACTCATGTCCATTTATGTTACATATTTCCTTCCTACATTCGTCTCACTATGTTACAAGTCAAATAGTATCACTGCATGTTATAGACATAGAGATAGAAGGAAAGACTATAAACCATTTGTAATATTCTAGTTATAAAAGCATATCTTTAATAATTATGCTTGTATTTGTTTTAGTGTGTGTAGAGTGGAAGAAAAACTTCATCTTCTTCCTTTTCCCCTTTTCGCCTTTTCCCTCCCTTTGTAATGCAGTAGAAGACACATGCAGAGTATGCTGCAGAACACATGACATAGAGGAAAGGAACTCTTTTCTCCAGAATGACCTGGGATGCTGTCCAGTGTTCTACTTCCTGTAGTGGTATATCTTGCCACTGGGCCTAGATGGCTTTGGAGGAGAAAATGAGGCTGGTGACTTTGCACAGCCCTCCCTCACTTAAAGCCAATTCACTAGCAAGTCATGTCATTGCCTTCCTGCCGTCATGGTCCTCTTTGAGAATAAAGGACAAACAACAACCTGTGAACAGTACCAGCTGCCCCACTTGGGACCCAACTGGCCAGTTCCAGTTGGACAACACAACTTCTCACCTTCCCTTCTCTCTCTTCCTCTTCCCTCTCTTCCCTCCTCTCCCCCTGCCCTCTCCTTCCTTCCCCTCCCCTCCCCCTCCCTTTCCATACAGCTCCCATTCTCTCTCCTTCCCCTCCCTTTTCTTTCCCATCTCCTTCCCTCTCCCTCCCCTCCTTTCCTTTTGACTAGATCAAAGAGGCAATTCTTTGTCTTATTTCATACCCAGCCTTAACTACTGCATGGGCATTGCCTCAATCAAACTGAGACCTAGGAAAGACCTTAGCTCAAAAAGGCCAAGGTCTCCCATGGCATCCTGGGCCATCTCTAGTCCTACTTGAGCTAAATCTTGCCACTAAATGCAGATGACTCCAGAGGAGAAAGTGAGGCTGGTGACTTTGCATGGTCTTCCCTCACTTAAATCCAATTCACTTATAAGTCATGGCATCATATTCCTGACTTCATGGTCCTCTTCAAGAGCTAAGTACAAACAACAATGACTTCCTGTAATAACTTAACTTGAGGTGAATTTGCTAGGCACAGTAGTTTCATTTCTATTGAATCATCTGTGGATAACCTTGCCACTGAGATTTGATCTCAATTTATTTTCTTCAAAACAATTTGTTAAGAAAAAAAGTAGTAAATTAAGTAGACTGAAAGAACTTTTTAAAAAATAAGCTTTAATATAGAAAATTTGGACAAGACAATCTAAAGGGTATGGATATCCAATAAAACTCCCCCCAACCTCTTCCCAATTTGGAGGAAAATTTCAAATTCATATCAACAAAAATATATTGACATTTCTTTCAAAATTCATATGTGTAAGAAAAATAGCACTGTTTATTTCAGAGAGTGTGAGTTGGAAAGGACCTTACATTTCATCTACTTTAACTCTTCAACCCATATAGGAACCCATTCAATATCCCTGACAAGTTGCCATTCAATGTCTACTTGAACACAGTCAGAATTACTACAGGAGGCAGATCGTTCCATTTGTTTTAAAGCTTTAATTGTCATTCAGTTGTTCCACTTGTTGACCTGAAATATGCATCTTTGTAACTTCCACCCTCTGTTAATATTTCAGCTGGTGAAACTTGACACACAATTCCTTTTCCTAAATGAAAATGCTTTAAATATTTTAATGCAACATTAATGGCCCTGACAAAGCTGTCCCTCTTCCAGGCTAAGCAGGACCAAGTTACTTATATTTCTTGATAGAACATAGTTTTAAAATACCCTCACCATCTTGGTCACATGATCTTATCTGATTGTGCTTTTGTCTCTCAATATTCCATTGAACTTCGACAAAATTGAGCAGATTCCTTTGCTCAGGTTGTCTTTTCTTTCTGAAATATTCTTTCCTCTCTCTTCTCCAGCTGGAAAACTTCTAGCTCACATTTAAGGCTAGGATCATATCTTTTTCAGGAAGCTTTCTTTCCTGATCAGTTTATTAAAAAGTGATTTTTCCCTCCAATAAGCTGTTCAAAAACACCATTAATCTCTCCTGGATATTTATAGTCTGCTTTAAATTATATGATTTGTGTGCTGTATATATCTTTTCATAGGTTGCCATAAATATAGTAGGAGATAAGACTTTGTCGTTAATCTAGTAATTACTATCAAGCATATTCATCAAAGATGTTCACCATTTTCATGAAGGATCTCTAGCATATATCCATATAGGGATTCCATGTAAATGATAAATTCCTTCACATGCTCTTGTTTGCAAAAAGATATTTTCCTGATTGCATCAAGCTCTGGAACATTTTATAATTCCCTAAGAAGGAGTATACTCATTCTAATGAATTTGGCCCATCATTCCCAAGAAAAACCAAGTGAATGAAAAAAGCCAATTGTCTAGACTGAGATATAGCTGAAGGAAATACCTATTGAACTCAACTATTTGTGTGTGTGTGTGTGTGTGTGTGTGTGTGTGTGTGTGTGACATGTACTGTAAGCATATATAGATATATGCATAGTTGTATATATCTAGCTATTTACCTATCAGTTCTGGGACACATTGCCATAGACATTGCATGAGAGAGGGCTTCATTGCATTTGTTGTCATTTTAACAAATTCAAACTTCCCCTGGAAATAAAGAGCAAACTTTTCAGAGCCAAAACACTTCCTTGCTATTGTATGACTTTGAATCATGGAACTCTACACTTTCCATAAAATTAAAATTGAAAATCATTTAATGGAAATGAGAGGAGACATATGATCTGGCTGCAACCCATTATAAATAAGGATTCTGAAAGAAAAATGTCCAACTAGATGTCATCTTAGAGATGAATGAACAAGAATGAAGATAGGGGATGTGATAAGAGTGATACATGAAAGACAACTCTAATACACCATTGGTGTTTTCACAGTGAGCAGATGGGTGGTGCCATAGAGCACAGATCACTGGGCCTAGCATCAGGAAGACTCTTTTCCTGAGTTCAAATGTGGCCTTAGACACTTGTTAGCTGTGTGACCCAGGGCAAGTCACTTAACTCTGCTTCCCTTATTTTCTTCTGTAAAAGGAGATGGGAAACCACTTCTGTATCTCTGCCAAGAAAACCCCAAATGGAATCATGAAGAGTCAGGCACTACTGAAAATGAATAAGCAACAACAATTTTCAGTGTCAGGAGAAAGTGAAGTGGACCCCTACAATGTTGGATCAATCCTGTGACATGAATTTCAAATATATACGAACAAATATCACACAAAATATATAGGCATGACTGGCTGGTAAACTGAAGTAATGGAAGAAACACCCACATCAACTAGAACACAAATTAATCTAAGTATTTTAATTTTTTTAATGTCCTCTAATAGATTGTAGGGCCCCAGGGGGCAGGGACTTTGTATTGTTCATTTTTGTATTCCTGTCAGATCTTAATGCAGTTCTATGCATATAGTAAGGATTCTCGATAAATATTTGTCAAATTAATTAATGAATTATTAGTATTAATGGAAATTGTTAACTACAATCATCTTTGAACATAGTTAATTATTTCTAAACTAAGAGTGAATAATGATTTACACTGGGTAAAAAAAAGAACTGGTAATTTTTGATAAATTATTTAAATAGCATCATTAGAACCTAAAGAATTTTTCATATATACGTATCATCAAGTAAATGTTTTTCTACTTCACAAAAAAGTCATGTCTAACAATAAAACCTTACCTCCAAACTAAATGGATGGGTTCAATAGAAGCATCGGACTTTGCTTTACCTGGGAGTAAATTGCTGGCATTTTGAAAGAGAATAAGCTCTTTCTAGGGTGCTAAGCAAGATTTATCTTCACCATAAAATATTTATTCTGGGCCTCACATATGCACTACATTTGGAATTAAGGAGAGAAGAAGTGGCCCCTCCATTTATAATCTGGGGTTGCCATGCCAAGCTACCTTTCAGAGTTTTGTATAGGACATCAGGGAAATGAATTCTTCATGTAAATGGTTTTCTATAAAGTTGACTTTCCTTTAAAAGGTGTGCATTTTACTACCAGGTTGTAGTTTACTCAATAGTAAAATATAATCCCTTGTGGTCTCCCCCCAATACAGTACTGAGTTTTCATTTATTAATTGAAACTTCAAACTCATGTAGGTTACAGGAAATGCTCTGATGTTCTTCAGCATGAATGAACTCAAACACCGCCCCCCCCCCATTTTTAACTGAGATTAAATATTTGGACAGATGGGAAGCCTTGGTTAAGTTTCTGTTTGACTGTAAGCCAGCTTCAGTTGGTTTTGTAGCATCTTGAGAGTTTTATACAATATGACCTGTTTGAAAAAGCCTTCCATGAAGGCAATCATTCATACTATTAAATGGCCCCTTCTGTATTTAGATTATAGAAAGAATTCCATTGCAAAGGCAAGAAGTAGCTAGTGAAAAATTGTAAAAAAGAGTTGTATGAATTGCAGCTGTGATGACAAGTCATCACGTTCTTTTAAGGAGAAGAGAGATCCAATTCCATTAGCTTTTTCTTAAATCAGAGTCTCTTTAAATCTACACCAGTAAATGATTACACGAACCTGGCATTTTTCTCAATTGCCCTATAGGGAATGTGTTCTCCCATTTGTAGTGGGATGAAAAAAGCTTTGAAAAGCTTTGAGTGAGACATCAATGGCCAAAATGTTTAAGTTCTCATTTCTTCAACACTAAAAATCAAAGAGTTTGCCTTACTCAAATATACTATTTAGAGATTTTTATAGTTCACGGCTACCCTACAGAATACAATGATTCTCTACAATAGGAAGTAAGAATTTTAAGGATAAATTTTACTTATAGTCCACTTTAATTAAATAATAATTCACCTTTGCATAGTGCTTTAAGGTTTATTTGCATTGGGATAATCCTATGAACTAGGTGATATCTCTATTGTGAAGAGAAATTGACTTTCAAAGAGAACAATTCACACATTTATTGCTGTCAGCTCTGTGACTCAAAACCAGGTCCATCTTATTCCCAGTCCTGTGCACTCAGTACCAATCTACTTTTTCTCCTTCAAATTTTTATGTTTAAAAGAAGCATGTACAATGCCACAGAGTTCAAAAGTTGGTTTAAAAATATGTTAGTCATTGTCAATTTTTTTCTGATGGTTCTCTATTTAAAACATGTATTCTGCTTAGCATACATATGCTTAAATATGATTAAAAAATAAAGTGTTTCCTATGTGCCAGACACTACACCAAATGCTATTCATATAAAAACAAGAAGAGAGGCAGTCTTTGCATTCAGGAATATTACTTATTGGGGGAGATAAAATGTATAAAAGGGACTTGAAAAGAAGAGAAGGCATCTGTTTGGGAGCATGGTGTTGAAATCTGAATATTAAAGGTTTATTAGACTCCTCCTTCATTCAAATTAGAGGTTCTGGGAAGAATTCACTGATGGAGAGTCTCCAGGGGTGGATGGAAAAGGCACCTGAGACAATAGTAGGAGAGTCTCAAGAACGAAGGAAAAAAAAGTAGCTCTTGGATTATGTGATTGTAATAAAGGAACGACTTTTAGATCCAGTTGGACAGTAGCTGGAGGTATTATTGGTAGATAAAATAGGCCTAGGCCCAGAGGACTGGGTCAGAAGTTGTCCCAAACTATCACAAGTGAAGGAAGATGATTTAGAACCTATTAGCCTATGGAAAAATATGCCCAAGAGTGCAGTAGATGGATTAAAAACCAGCCCCCAGATGGCAGACAGATAGTTAAACACTATTCTAACTTTCCAATCAGCTTAAGAGCTTTGAACTAATACTATAATAAAAAAAACTTGGCATCTAAATGATAATGGATTTTTAAATAAAATTTAGCTCAGATTGACTTTTTAAGTGGTGACATCATCACCAACTTAATAGTCCTACTGTGAGATAAGTGCAACGCAATCTTCTGATGGGCTTTATCCATTTGGAAGATTGTCTAATGATAAAGCCAGTTACTGCCCTTTGCACTGGATTAGAGCTGCTGTGATCGGCACAAAAGCTACTGGTTGGAATAGCAATGGTTAAATTTGAGCATTGCATAGGTTTAATATTTCAATCCAGACCTGTCATTTCAGAGGTGATCACGACTTTGAAAAGCGTGATTTTGGATCAGCATCTAGCAGATTTGTTCCATTTCTAGGAAACACTATGGAGCAAATGCTTCTATCATGGGATGAAATGAAAATGAGTATTAAGAATAATCAACATTTTGATCCCATATCATCATACTACTATTTTCCTATTGCTGTTTTGCCTACACGCATAAATATTGATAAAAAGGAAACCTTTTTATACTTTAATTTGATATTTTCCTAATTTTTTTATACTTTCTGTTTGAATTGTGTAAGGATTTTTAACAAAATGAAATAATGAAGCTTTCTAATATATATGTGTAATTCCTAAACACAACCAAATTAAATTCAATAAATGAATCAGGGTGATTTTTATTGTTTTCTTTTGGTTCATATTCCCTCACACTCCAAGTGAAGGGGATGTTTAGTAATTGAATTTTATTTTACTCATATTGACATTCCCACCTTCCATAAGTTCAAGTCTGACCTCAGACACTTAAATAGCTGGGTGACCCTGGACAAATCATTTCATCACTATTTGCCCCAGTTTTCTTCAAATGCAAAGTAGGGGTAATGATAGCATCTACTTTACAGGGTGTTGTGAGGTTCAAATGAGATAATATTCATAAGGCATTTAGCATATGCCTGGCACTTGGGAAGTGCTTAATAAATACTTATTTTCTTCCCCTCCTTTCTCCATCTGTCCCTCTCTTCTTTCTTTCATCCTTTCCTTCCTTTGTTCCTCCCGTCCTCACTCCCTTCATTTCCTCCTTCCTTCCCTCCCTTCTTCCTTCCTTCCTTCCCTCCTTCCCTCCCTCCCTCATTCCTTCTTTCCTTTGTTCCTTCTTTCCTTTCACAAAGGCATCATAGCAAACAGATGGCCAGATTGTCAAAAGTTATGTGAATTGAATACAAGGTCTTGCAGATTATAAAGTGCTAGCAAAACATCAGTAATGGTCCTGGCAAAAGACTAGTTCTGATTCCTGAGGATCGCCCTAGTTTGGTATGGAGAAGGTCATCATCAGCAGGCCAGGCACTTGGTTGTGAATTCTTTGGTAATGCCAACACGTGAATCAACAAGAACAAAATACAAACTAGCCCTCCCTCTTGTGTGGCTCTCCTCTGTTGTGATGGTGTCAAAGGAGCAGAAAGGGGAGGCAGAAGATACTCAGAATCATATTTTTAAACCTTTCATAAATATAAGCCTACCTATTTTTTTCACTAAACATGAGGTTCATGTCCAAGGACCAATAAGATTAAAAGAATTGAATCAGAATGATCTGATTTGGGGCAGCTAGGTGGTGCAGTGGATAGAATGCTGACTGGACTCTGGAAGACCCAAGTTCAAATCTGGCCTGAGGTACTTATTAGCTGTGTGACCCTGGGCAAGTTGCTTAACCCTGTTTGCCTCACTTTCCTCATCTGTAAAATGAGCTGGAGAAGGAAATGGAAAACCACTCCAGATCTTTGCCAAGAAAACCCAAAACCAGGCCAAGGAGAGTCAGACATAACTGAAAAGACTAAGCAACAAAAATAACAGAGATCTGACTTTATCTTTATAAATGACACTAAGAGAAGGGAACCTATTGCAACTTAATTGAAGGATGCCTCACTGGTCCTCTTCAGAAAGACAAAGAAAGTAATTAATAGAATTATTTTTTGTGAGATTCTCCAAATCCAACGAGACATTTCTTATTGCTATGCGTAAGATAAATATTTGCAGAGATCATTATGAAAATAATTGAAAGTTATATAACAACACTTGATGCAGTAAATGAAGAATTTTATGCAGAACTTCATAAGACCCTCCATGTTAAATACACAGACATATATTTGGTATTAGCTAGGTTCATTGCAAAGATAGGAATAAGTAATGACAAAAATATGCATTTAGAAAATGTGGGTCAGGAAACGAAAGACATAAGACAGGCCAAAAACTTGTAGAATGCTTAGAAACTTTATGACTATATTTCATGAAGGATTTTCTCTAGAAGAGAACTAGTCAGCTCAGAATATAGTGAATGTTACCAGATAATATCATAAAAATAAAACTGGTCAAATTTTAATAGATAGGAGTTGCTTCATGTCTAATGTGAGTTATTCCACAATCACTTGCCTATGTACAGTCAGTCCACTGATATTTTAGATCTAAGATCAAGATTAAATACTAAGGAGAAAAAACAGAAATGACAAGTGTTGCAATGATTCAGCTAGCAGCCGTTATGGGGGTGAAAGACCAACACAAGCCCAACAACAAGAATGCTGCCAGCACAAGTTCTTTTGATCTGCTTTACTAATGAAAGCAACCTTAAGGGTTTAACAATCTTACTTTAATCCAATGTATGCATATAAACTCACTTAGTTTAGGGGAAAAAGCCAGCACCCTGAACTTCAGAGCAAATATAAACAAATTACAAACATACATTATAAACATACCAGATATAATTCATAGTTACAGAGAAACCATAAACATCTGGATGAGCCAAGAGGCTCTTACAGTGGCTGCCCAGAGTCCCACACAAACACTCTTTCAGGAGTGAGAGCCTCAAGCAAATAGCTCTGTTCTCTCTTTTTTAAAGTCTTTAGACGTCATCAAACATTGTTTAAGCCACCAGAACTTAGGCGCATACTATTGCCTCTGGTCTTAGCAACTCCCCTCAGGGCCCTGAGGGCTTCATGCCCACATTGGCTTAGCACCTAGTAGATAGGAGTTTGAACTTGGGGTTTTACACCTAGTAAGGCTCAATCAAAGATGCTTAATTAATTTAGCATTCTAAAACAGTAAAAAAAAGTCCCAACTTAATTGCCAATACACAAGAAAAAATTGTTTAATTATAACAACTTAGTCCTGAGCCATTCAAACAATCTATCAAAAAATGAAAAATAGTCAATGCATAGGATATATATACATATATATGTATACATATATAATAAAAACATAATACAGAAGTTTAATTGATACAAATTAATTGCCATGAAAAGGAAAGAAAACAGTGTAAAAACACTGTACTCAACAAATATTTGACATATTTTAATGGCTGGTTGGTAAAGGCATCATTGGTTTAGTATATAAATTCATTTGTCAAGCTTTAAAAGGATAATGCAGAATTATAATCCGTATCATGTAATTAAAACAGAGAAGAAATGGAGAGTAAATATAGTTTGAAGAAAGCTTGGTAAGACACTCACCTAATTCAATCCAACTTGAAGGCCCAAAAGGATGAAAATAGAAGGAAAACAAAAAGAATAAAAGTGGAAAAATGTTTGTAAAGATTTTTTAAACCATTTATTTATTTATTTTTAACATTCATTTAAAAATTTTTTGAGCTCTAATTTCTTTCCCTTCCTCCCACCCCTCCTCTAGTCATTAAGAAAGTAAGCAACAGAACATCAATTATACATGTCTAGTCACGCAAAACATATTTTGTTATTAGCCACGTTGCTAAAAAAGCAAGAAGCATAAAGAAAGTGAGAAAAATATGCTTCAATCTGCGCTCAGATTTCATAGGTTCTTCCTCGAGTTGGATAGCGTTTTTTATCATGGGTCTTTTGGAATTGTCTTGGAACATTGTCTTGATCAGAGTAGCTCAGTCTTTCACAGTTCATCATTTTGACGATGTTGCTGTTGCTGTTTGCAGTGTTGTCCTGGTTCTGCTCACGTCACTAGCAAAGATTTTTATAACAAACTTCATTTACCTTGAAGGACAATTGAGCATGAGTCGAATGTTTATCTTTATACCAAAGCCCTTTTATATTTACAGATGAAGTAGAAATGGAATAAAAGGTACAAAAGTGGCAAAAGCAGATATATTAGACCAAATGTACGTAAAGGAGATCAATCATACAGGTAACAATTTTGAGAGTGCTGAGGTATTAATTCACAAGTTATCTGAGAGAAATACATCAAAGATGTGGAAAAAAATGTCTGACATTATTAGTACACAAAAAAGTGTCTTAGAAAAATGAACAAGCAGTGACTTACATGTCTATTTTTACATCAATGTGAAATTTTCATGACACATCAACACACATGCATTGAACACCTCCTCACCAAGAGTATTAGTAAGGAGTTAGTAAGCTTTAGCAAGTGCTATTCCAAAGAAAAAAATAATATTTTTCTTATCATATAACTGAAAGATACAGAGAAGAATTTAGAGAATGCTAGATCCCAATGGTGCATGGAAAGATATGCTCATCAAAAGTCTTCTCTGCATGGATAGGGGAGCTTCAGAAGAGAATTGAGTCAGAGGATTCTCTATGAATGGTAAATTCCTCTAGATATTAGTGTTATAGAATGACACCATGCTGATTAAGTACCAAACCATTCCAGAGCCTCATGGAAGGGTACTATAACCAGTGAAAATAATTTGGCTTAACCATCCAGAAATAAAACTGAAATGGATTAAGAATGTATATTGCTAAAATTAGGACATGCAGTTATGTGAACAATTTATAATCTTCCCATTTTTATATCTATCTTTATTTATACCTTTACATTTGGAGTAGATGATAAAAAAATTAAAAAGTAGGGCATGTAATTGAATAGGTAAAGCAGAATTGGTTGCTTTCAGGAAACTGAAAATATCCTTCAAGAAATTCAAACTTCTTCCATTGCATTCTTATCACACAATTTGTCCAATAAATGGACACTTCACTATGCTTCCAGGTTTTTCTCTTTGTGTTTGTTTTTACTACAGAAACTGCTATTATAAATATTTTCATATTGAGAATGTTCCCCCAGCCTGTGATCTCTTGGAGTGAATGTTCAGTAGTGATAGAACTTGGTCAAAGGACATGAAACCTTTAGTCACTGTTCTAGTACAATTCTAAATTATGTAGAAACACAGTTAAGCTCCCTGTGTGCCCATCTTTCCACCATCCTTCCAAAGCTGACTATTTTCATTTTTACTTTGCTAGGTATGAGGTAAGATCTCAGATTTGTTTTATTTTACATTATATTCCACTTTCTTTAAAATGCTATTATATTATTTTCCAAGGATATATTTATAAGTCTCTTGTGCTAAGCCTGATCCTTTCAATAGAATAGTATGAAGGAAAAAAGGGAATAGAATGGCACCATGGTTTGCAAGAATACCCATCATTTAGAGTCAGTCTGATTCTATAAAGCCAAACACTTACTGAAGAATAATGAAATGCAGAGATACAGTATCACTGGATGAGCTGTGGGATTGCTTACAATCAGGCTCTTAGTCACCTGATAGAACCATTTGCCAGGGTCACAAAAGAAGGTAGATTTCATTGGGGGGGGGCGGGGAAGAAAAGAAAAATGATTATCTGATAAAGGTGTTTTTGTAATTATTTTTCTTGTTTTTCTATGGGGGAGGTGCACTGGCCAATCTCCATGATTTGTTTTAGTTGTGATAATGTAAGTTGAGAGAAAAGAAATGATTCATTCCCCACAGTTCTTATTTATGTCAGTAACTCTGATCATCTCATGAACTCCTTTTTATATGTAATTTGAGTCAAAGTAGATGCTGCTCTTTGAAACAATGAGAAAAAGAAAAAGGCAAACAAAATCATCTTCATTCATACTGCTCACAAGGAATTTCTTTACAAAAGTTTAGGCTAAAAAAGATTTAGTTCATCTCTGCTGAGTATATTTGTTATATAAAAAAACTTATCAAATGAGTAGTCCACGAATCGGGTACTGAGGAAGTTTAGTGAGAATTGGGTTCTATTTTCAGCTCTGACATTCACTAGTTGTCAGTAAATCAATATTTATTAAGCACCTGCTATGAAAGAGGGACTATGCTAAGTGCTAGGGCTAAAAAATAGTCCTTGACCTCAAGAAGGCCATTATCTATTGGGGGAGACAAAACATTGTGGGAGTCAAACATACTAGATTACAGGAAAAATGAGAAATAATTAAAAGAGGGAACATACTATATTTAAGAGGCATTGGAAACACTTTCCACAGAACATAACATTATATAATTGGGACTTGAAGAAAGTCTGTAAAGTAAGTAGGTGGAGAAAAGGAAGGAAAACATTCCAGGCATGGGAGACAGACACAGAAAATACCAAGAGCAGAGAGATGGAGAGTCTTGTTCAGAGAACAACAAGGAGGCCACAGGAGTAAGGTGTAAGAAGACTGGAAAGGTGGAAGGAGGTGTCTTAGATCATTTGAATGTTACACAGAGTATTTTATACATAGAGAATGACTTGGGTACGTTGAGTGGGGAGGTGGCATACTCAGGCCTACGCTTCAGGAAAATCATTTTGATGGCTGAATGGAGGATATATTGGAGTGAGGAGAGACATTAGGCAAGCAGACTTTTGTACCAGCCCAGGTGTATGGCCAGCACCAAGAAGAAGGAGGACAATTTTAAATATGCTTAAAGGTGAAATCGAAAGGCCTTGACAACAGATTGGATGGGGAGGGGTGGTGGTGAGAGATAGTGAAGAGGCAAGGATAACACCATGGCTATGAGCCTGAGGGACTAGGAGGATTGTGTTGCCTTCATTAGTAACTAGGAAGTTAGGAGGCAGGCAGGGTTTAGGAAAAAAAGTAAATTAGTTCAATTGCAGATATGTTGAGTTTAAGATGTCAGTTGGATATCCAGTTTGAGACATCTGAAAAGCAGTTAGTGTCGCAAGATTGGAGGTCAGCAGAGAAGTTAGAGCAAGGTGAGTAGAACTGACAATCATCAGTACAGAGATGGCCATGAAATCTATGGGAGCTGATGAGATCACCAAATGAAGTAGCATAAAGGGAGAAGAGAAGAGGATGGTAGATGGAACCCTCGGGATACCTGTGGTTAGAGGGTAAGACCTGGATGAAGATAAAGCAAAAGACACTAAGAAGGAGTGGTCTGATAAGTAAGAGGAGAACCAAGAGAGAGTGGTGTGTTCTGAAAAACTATAGAGTTCATCAAGGAGAAGACTGGTCAACAGTATCAAAGACCTCAGAGAGGCCAAGAAGAATAAAGATTGAGAAAAGAAAGGCAATTGGATTTGGCAATTAAGAGATCATTGGTTAAGTTCAAAGAGAGTGATTTTGGTGGAATGATGAGGTAAGAATCTGGATTTTAAGGAGTGAAGAAGTGATTGAGAGAAAAGAAAATGGAAGTACTTTTTGTGGATAGCTTTTTCAATGAGTTTGGTCACAAAAGGCAGAAGCAATATAGGGTAATAATTGGGATGGATGAATTGAGAATATTTTGAAACATGAGCACATTTATGGGGAGTCAAATGTAACCTATAGAGTGGGAATTGACAGAGGGGTAATCTGCTGGAGGAGATGGAATGGAATAGGATCCTGATCCAAGTGGAGGGTTGGGCCTTGATACAGCAGTAAGACCATCTTGTCATGAAAGATGGGGGTGAATTAGAAGATAGTGGTGAAAAGCATATGAGTGTGAAGAAGAAGGAAGAATAGGGAGCTTACAGCAAAGAGCCTCAATTTGTTCTGTAAAATATGAGTCAAGGTTCTCAACTAAGAGGGTAGGGGAAGGCAGCTATGGGAGATATGAAAAGGCATCGAAAAGTTTGGAAGAAGTGCTGTGAAGAGTGGGATCATGAGTTGATAAGACAAATGTTGTAGGTGGAAGTGATGGCACAGTTGTGGTTGTGTGACATAAATTTGTAGTAGAACCAGATGCAGCAGTTGTGTGATTTTTCTCTCCCTATGTTCAAAAGCATAAGTGTAGGCAAAAGCAGTGGATGGTGAGTGTAATCCAAGGCTGAAGCTTGGCAGGACACAATCAACAATTCCAAAAGTTAGCCAGGGAATCATTGTATGATCAAGTAACTTCATCTCTCAGGGTCTCTGTTTAGTCATCAGTAAAAAAGGAGGGTTTAGATTCAATGATTTCTAACTTTTCTTTCAACTGACATTTGGTGACTGTTTCCTCATATAATAGAAAATGCTGAATTTCTAAAGTCTTCTTTGGCTCTAATATTGTTTTATTCTTTGAAAGGTGTTTATACCTTATCACTAAATTTCATGTATAGATTGTTATCACCAAAGGCTAGCCTTAAAATGTGCTGTGATTTAGTCATATCAGGAATACCCCTGGAAATCATACCATACTACACTACCAAAAATCCCTGCTGCCCAAACTCAATGGGGTCTGATGTTTCTGAAAATTAAAAATTCATTCTCTAGCTTAACAGTTTGCTTTCTTTTAAATGCAAAGACTGCTGGGAAAGATTGCACAGTGGTCCTTAGGGTGCAGCAGCAAAGCAAATGGTAATGCATCTTATTGAGTGTCATTTCCATTGATAAAACCACATCCTTTTCTGACATTGAGCCATTTGACTTGGGGAATTTTTTTCTTTAGTTCTAGTTAATCCCTCACTCTAATGTAATTCAGTTTGTAAAGACTAAAGCATCAAAACAAAGAAATTTTGGGAGAGGAGGACATCTAGTGATCTGCTGTATATTTGCATGCATTACTCATTAACGTAGCAGAAACCTAGCTGTACGTTTGGCTGCAGTGGCTGAAAATCTAGAGTCTAGGCTAGAGAAAAATACTTGCCTTAGAGAAGACCTTCTAAGAGGGAAAGTATCTACTTCCAATCAAAGGAGTGTTACATCTTTGGATTATGCTGAACCCAGAAGTTATCTTGGCAGTAGAAAACATATTTACAGATAACATGCTAAGTGTGAGTTCAATCTCCACAGTAAATGAGGTGTAGAGGGGACAGTGTGCCCCAGTTTGGGGCAATAATAGAGCCTTTTAAATTAAGAGGATAACACAAATATTATTTTCTATATTTCGTGGATAAGGAAACTGATATTCAGAGAGGAAATGTCACACCTGGTCTAAAACTCGTCATTGAATTCAAATCATGTACTTCCCTTAGGTTATGTTGTCACTCAGGTATCCATTGCTCAGTTCTTTGTTTGTATCTCACCTAAATTTCTCCTAGTCTCTCTTCCCTTTCTCTTCCCAATGAGCCATCATATATAACAAGGAATTTTTTAAAAGGAAAATGAAAAAGGAGAATAGGAAAAGAAAATCAGAAAACCTGATAAACATATCTGAAAATTTTGACAATATATGAAATAATCCACATCAATAGGATTCTTTCTGAGCTCTGCAAAAAAGTGGAGGGAGTTGTCTTTTCATATCTCTTCTTTAGGGTCAAGGTTATTCTTTGTAATTTTTTTAACATTTATTTTCAATTTTTTTTACATTATTGTAGTAGTGTACATTGTTTTCTTGAATCTGTTTACTTTACTCTGCCATTCCAGGTTATTCCAGGTCATAATAGCTAAAACAGGCTCATATTGCCTTTTGGTCTCCTATAGATTAAAATTAGTTTCCAAATTCATTAATTTTAAATTCATTTATTACATTGACTTGATGCCATTTTGAAGCATTTTAGCTCATAAACCATAAACAACTCTATTCTAACGAAGTCTGACTCATTTATTAAAACCTAATGTCAATATTAAAAATATCTACTGGGAAAACATTGACACTATACCCAGAACTAAAATGATTGCTGTTAGACCATTTTTGTTCATGTCATGAATCAATTTTAAATTTTACTTCTTGTATAGTCTTAGTAAAGAGCACACAATAGACTCGTATTACTGGTTAAAACTATAATAGTTTTCTCCCCATACTTCAGAACTGAATGAAAAAATACTCTAATGTCCCAAATTACAACAAATTAATAGATAATTCCAAGAACATCCACTGTTAAAATTCCTGAAACTGTCTAAGAGAAGGTTTTGACCATATAGAATCCACTTTTGCTAAAGACTTTTCTATTCTATTTTTTATTTCCCTATGAAATATAAAAAAATAGAGTGTATGTTTTAAATTTAAATAAAGTAATTCTATCATCGTTTTTATAATTCCATAAAATCTTGATCTGAAATCAAGTGTGGAAACTATCTAGGTTTCTCAAAAGTTAGGCCAGTTGAGCAGAAGTACCATCAACCTCTACCATGCTTGACAGTGAGTGTCATCTTCACAATAAATTATGTCTGATTTCCAACAACAAACTTAGATAATTTTGGGGAGACTCATAACTAGTTGCTAACCATTTGGTCATTAATGAGTGATTTGGACATGGTAACCCATGAAAAAAGAAAGAAAATGAAATATAATCTTGTGGGGCACCTTTCCACTGAAATGATGATAGAATGGTAAAGGTAGTATCAGAGGTGCTAAATGTTGCAGTTTTAAAACAATCTTTAAACAATAACTCAGTCTTTTGTTCTTAAAAGGACTACAAGATGGGTGGGAATGATGGATACAAGGAAGGATAGGCCATAGGTTCTTCTTAGAGAAGAAAATGAAAGAATTGGTTTTAAACTTTTTAAGCCAATAAGAAACATCATTTCATGGGATACTTGGCCATCTTGTATTGATAAGGATTTATTTTTTTGAAAAAATATCATCATGAATATGAGAGTAGTTTATATACCAGTATCTGGTGCACAGAATATGGAAGTAAGGAAATTCTAGAAGCAACCGGAAAAGTCCGTCCAGAATAAATTAACACATCCTCCTCTCTTGTACTCAATGATTTCAATGCAAGTGATGGGATAGAAAAAAAAATCCCAACATAAAACATGGTTTAGGAGTAAGAAAAGAGAGAGGTCAAATGTTTTAAACTATACAGCTTTACAACTGTATATTATGATTTTTTAAAGATGAGTAGGAGCTGCTGGACATGGTAAACAACAAATGATATCACAAAAATGAAATTGATTATATTTTAACAGATGGGCAATGACTGGTTTCTCATGTGGGAGTCATTTTCAGATCAGAAGTATTCATACAGTAAGATCACCAACTTCTTGGGACTAAGATCACATTTAATATCAAATTAGAAGAGAGGTTTTACAATTAGGACAATTCCAATTTGGCTTATTAAAATAAAGTTGATTTTTTTTCATTAAAATAGAAACTAGATAAAAGAACAATGACTTGTTTGAGTTCACTGAGGATTACCAAGCAAAACCTCCCCCTAGCCTATCCCTTTATGGGCCACTGAACAGAAAGAGCTCATGTTGCAATGGATCTTTTAAAAGGGAATGACATCACCATTGGAACTCTTGATCATCTACATGATGTTGTGTATAAGTTTGGAACTTACCTGAGAGGGAAGGACTTGTTGGCTCTTCTTAATTCTCCCAGTAGATTGAACTGATCCCATATGAGAGCTAGAGGAGTAGGGTTAGCTAAGAAAGCTGCCTCTTCTGCTTCGTATTTCATTGCCTGATCCTAGGTGACTGAATGTACATCTCTAAATAGATGTGTCCTGACATTGAAGTGTCTTTGTAAATTCTAGAGTTCAAGAATTTCTGGGCTATCCATCAGTGCTAGATGAACTTATGAAGGAATTCAAGAGTTACATGATAACATATGGAATATCAAAGAAAGAGAGAGGGCAGAGTCACTAAATTTTTAAAGGTGTAATGAGGCATCCATGTTGTCTGCTCAGGGCCCAATAAGAGATGCTTTGTCATCTTCAAAGCATCCAAATTCAAAGACACACATAACCTATTGGAAGCAGCCAGGATGGTTTCTCAATGTTAAAGCATCCAAGCACTTAGGTAACACATGTGGTCATTCCAAAGCAGACATGGAAACTGTGCATACTCTGTTCAAACACTGATTAGACATATGTAACGAACATATAATCTCTTTCTTTGCACAGTGTAAATGTGGTGCCTGTTCACTTATATAGCCCCTTCCTGTATAATTTAAAGTTTATCTGAATTATTTTTTAGTATGATTACTAGTTTCAAGAAAGGGACTGTGTCATTCCCTCTAACATGGTAGACTGCCAATGGCTTGGAAGTATTATGGCCACTGGTGGGTGGCAGTATTCTTCCCTCATTTAAAGGGTATTATCTCATCCTTTAGAGCATTCCATGCCAAGGAAAGTTAGCCATGGAAGTTTCCATGGCATGAAACTTTCTCTGCCATGATGGGAAAAGATCTAAGACTGATAGATTTTCCAAGTTGCACAGGAGGTTTTTTTTTTTTAGCCCAGAAAGGGGAAGACTTGGGAGGCCCAGGAGAGTTATGTTAAAATACTTGGAAAATATGGAGAAGGGATTGAAAGACCATGTCTGTCAGGTAGAAAAATGAGACTCATTTTGTGTGATTCCAGAAACAAAGACTATGTCCAAGGGAACAAAGTTGTAAGGCAGAAGGCTTTGTTTCAATCTAAGGAGAGACTTGTTAGCAATTAGAGATCTCAGACATGGTATCACAGGATTTGGAGCTCAATATGCTTGTGTGTATTACTGTTGGCTTTCTTTGATTATTCCTTCCTGCAAAGGAGGACCTATGTTCATTTCACTAGTTGAGTGTATGCTATAGATCAGTCTTATACAGAAACATAATTAAAGTGTTTGGCAAATATGATGGATGATAAGAGAAAGTGATAAGAGAATATATTTCATCACAGAACATGCCACATCTTAATTAATATTTGGAAGATATGTTTAGGTGCCAGTGGAGTTACATCTGGCAAATTCTGATTCCATGAAAATTAATATTAGGACAATACAGAGAACTTGGAGACAGGTATCTGATGATTGTCATAACACTGAATCATGCTGAGCATAACTTTTATATTCCCCTGTGACTAAATCCTGGGAAGAAAAAATATTGAGAAAAAAACTAAATTAAATGATAAATTATATATAAATATATGCACATATGTAAATAGATCTATGTGTAGCAATGTCTCTCCATACATGCATAAATATATAGAAATATAAGTCATAGTCAAATTCAGAAATCTCTTTATTTGTAAATTTAAAAGTGATTGGAAATGCTTGAACATTGACAAACTAACCTTACTCCAGCCCCGCTTATTTTCAAGATTAGATACATTAGTGATTGATATACACAGTCAATGATATTGGTCTTAAGTTACTGATTTTGTTTTTAAGTAGAACCCTATTCAACACCAGACATTTCTGTTCCAAATGATTAAGAGGCAGTCACAGTGGAAATAGTTACCGAGTAAAAACCAATCTTAAAGCAGCCATAGGCAACTGAAGGGATGCTGCTACGGAAGAAGACTATTTGAAAAGTCCCCAATTCAATGGAAAAGAACACCAAGTAAAATTACTCTACGGTGTCTAACTTGCACAGGTTTTCATTATGTACTTAGGTGAAGAAAACTAACTGTATTTGTTATTTGTTCCAAGAAAATGTTGCATCAAAGAAAATTCCGCTCCAGATTGTTAATTCAGTTTTTCATTTAGGTATGAACTGCACAATAGATTAACTTCATAGATGCCGGATGAGAGCTGGTTGAGTAAATGGGGAGAAGGTTCAGAGAACATAAAATCAAGTTACAAAATGAATCAATGACAAGATTGGTGTTTTTGTTTTATTCTGAACCAAATGTTAGACTGAAGTAAGGGAAATAAACCAAAAGAGAGAAAATCAACCTGAGGTCCTCCCAGCAGATATAGTTCTGTGAACCTAATCTCAGGCAGACAAAGGAAAGCTGGGTCAGACTGTGTTATTGATGAACATACCTTAAATTGTGAGACAAATTTAAGGGACACAAGCTCACCTATAAATGAAGATTTAAACCGTTTATTTAAATTCAGTGTTTTCCCTTTAATACCTTTTCCTGTTGAATTCTATATGGTTCTGTGATTGAATACAGATAACTCAGTAGTGTAACCAGGCACAGAAGAATTTAATTACAGCAATCTCCTTTCAGGCTACTGGGGTCATGGTAGCTGCCAGAATACCACAAGCCCCTGTTTTCTGATGAACGAGAGTACCCATGTGTCTCAGAGCCACAGTGATTCCTCATTATTTCTTTTATTTAATTTTTTTTTGATTCCTCATTATTTCTTACTATAGTTTGGGAATCAAAATTTATGGGAAAATATCATTTATGTGGTGTTTTAAAGTTTGCAAGGTCCATTATAAATACAATTTCATTTGTCCTCACAACCCTGAGAAGTAGGTCCCCATTTTTCAAATAAAGAAATGGACACAGAAGTTAAGTGACTCACCCAGGGTCACACAGCTCATACATGTAAGGCTAGATTTTAATTTAAGTCTTCTAGAGCCCAGGTTTAGTGATCTATCCTGTATGCCACATAGCTCCTCTTTCCTTTGGGAAGATTTTTGCTCTTAGGGCTCCAGGCTAATGAACCATGATATACAATTGGGTACCATTAATGTACATCTTAAGTAAAGAATCAATTTTCTCTTAAATAAATCACTGCCCTCCCATTCCTATCAGGAGAATATTCAGACTATACAGGACTCCCTGATCTCAGAAGAATAATAAACTTTTCCTGCTACCAGGAAGAGGTGGCACTGTCTCTTGGGTCTGGTTCAGACATTAATTGGGAGAAAGGAATCAAAGACACTACTCTAACAGAATCTAGACCATCAGCCCTAACCCAATCCCAATCTGTAGAGGTTAAATCCATTTTAGATGGAGGGAGATTGCTCCATCCAAGCATGAGGTTATAAGGAAATTCCCAGGTAATGATTAAAAAATGGGTCTATTAACATGACTCTCCCAGCTGGAAGCAATGTAAGCTGATGCTTGTGGCCTTGGGGCTCACCAGAGCTTAACACATCTTCAGTTTTCCTGATTCCAACCTAGATCTTTAAATATGCCACCATCTATTCTCCTGACCTAACTAGACCCTCTGGGTTACTGAGTGATAGAAATTTGAGAAGAAAAGTAGTCAGTTCTCTTCTGGGATCTACCCCGCTGGTGTCAGGAGGAATTGTGGAGGTACCCCAGAGGAGGTGCTTACTCTCAGCCAGTCAGTAAACATTCATTAAGCACGTACTATGTGCCAGGCACTGTGCTAAACTCTGGGGAGACAAATACAAATAAAATGATAGTCCTTGCCTCAAGGAGCCACTAATCTAAAGGGAGAAAACAAAACATTTGTGTTCAGGAAGCTGAAAATAGGTTTGGTGAGGAAGTACTTGTCATGAAATGATAAAATTTTTTTCTTTTTTTTCTTTAATATATTTAGTTTTCAACATTGATTTTCACGAGAGTTTGAATTACAACTTTTTTCCCCATTTCTACCCTCCCCCCACTCCAAGATGGCATATGTTCTGGTTGTCCTATTCCCCAGTCAGCTCTCCCTTCTGTCACCCCACTCCCCTCCCATGCCCTTTTCCCTTT
>CM053622.1:176803828-176815841 GCA_028646595.1 Phalanger gymnotis
TTTGACTTTGTTGACTTCTTCTGGCTGTATGTTTTGGTCTTCTTTGTCACCAAAGAAAGATTCCAAAGTCTGAGACTGAATCTGGGTGCACCTTCGCTGCCTGGCCATGTACTTGACCCTTGAGTTTTTCAGTGGGGTATGACTGCTTGTAGAGCAAAGAGTTCTATGTTCCACGCTTGGGGAGATGCACCAGCTCTACCACACCAGCACTCCTCCTTCCCCAAGAACCCCCAACCCAGACTGGACTTAGATCTTCAGCAGGCTGTGTACTCCTGCTCTGATCTGCCAATTAATTCCTCCCACCAGGTGGGCCTGGGGCCAGAAGCAACTGCAGGTGTAGTTCTGTAGCTGCTCCACCTCTGCTGCCCCTGGGGCCTGTCCCCAGCAGCTTTTCCCACTAACCTTCTCTGTTGTCTTTGGTGTTTGTGGATTGAGAAGTCTGGTAACTGCTGCAGCTCACTGATTCAAGGCACTAGGGCACACTCCACCCGGGTCCTGGTCTGGCTGGTCCGTGCTACCCACACTGGGCTCTGCTCTGCTCTGTTCCGCTCCCAGCTCCGTGCACAAAAGACCTTACCCAGAGACCATCCAGTGTGTCCTGGGCTGGAGACCTGCTTCCTTCTGCTATTTTGTGTGTCCTGCAGCTCTAGAATTGGTTCAGAGCCATTTTTTAATAGGTTTTTGGAGGGACTTGGTGGAGAGCTCACGCCAGTCCCTGCTTTCCAGCCGACATCTTGGCTCTACCCCCAGGATAAATTTTTTTTTAAAAAATCCTAAAGCAATAGAGCTGAGGAGAAGTAAGATGATTGCCATTGCCCTTCTTACACAGGATTTTTTTAGCTCATAATATCCTGGTGATTTGGCATATAGAGCACTAGGCTTGGAGTCAAGAAGACTTGAGTTCAACTATAACCTCTGACATTTACTAGCTGTATGACCGTGGGCAAGTCATTTAGCCTCTACTTGCCTCAATTTTCTCAGTTGTTAATTACTTTGCAGGATTGTTGTGATGATAAACTAAGATAATATTTGTAAAGCACTTGGCACAATGTCCGACCTATAGTAGACCCTGTATAAACATTTCTTCCTTTCTCCTTTACTCGTGGCTCCATGCTGAAATCAGTGGGTCAAATCAGAGGAACAGAGGCTACTGATGAGATGTGAGGACTGAGGCTGATTCGATATTGCAGGATGATGAAATTTCCCACTGATGAGTTTCCTGGGTTATGATGGAACAATGGAGAAATACATAGAATCCAAAAAGTAGTTCAGCTGGTAGGAAATGACTTCATAGCTAAGCACTTATTTTAGACTGTTTCAATGAATCACAGATTCTAATTTCATCAGCAAGGACGCTGTTTATCCCGAGGTAGATTGACACACATCTGAAATTTAATAGATGATCTAAGTGGTGCAGTGGATGAAGTGCTGGGCCTAGAGTAAGGAAGACCTGAGTTTAAGTATGGCTTCAGACACTTACTAGATATGGGACCCTGGACAAGTCATTTAACCCTGTTTGCCTCACTTTCCTCAATTCTAAAATTATCTGGACAAGGAATTTCAAGCATGTCATCATTTTTGCCAAGGAAACTCTGAATGAGGTCATGGAGAGTCAAACATGGCTGAAATGACTGAACAACAACTTCAAGCATTACTGTGTCCAAGAAATCCATTCACTCTACAATCAACCTGGCGATAAGTCTTTGACAGTGGATCTTGCTCCACTGTAAATGTCAAATTGATTCAGTCAAGGAGCCTCTTCAGGCAAGGCATTCCCCTGGTTATTCTCTAAAATTTTAATGTTGAAGTAGATGGCTCCGTCTCTACCCTGCAAGTCGGTACTGGACTGAAATTTTGGGAAATTCAAATCGTTTAACAATGACTTATGGTACTAGTGAGAAGTGTGCTTTCAATAAAACCTGGAGTTTATTAGAGGTCTTAGTCTTAGGTGATACAAGGCACTGAAGAATGTTATTAAGTAACATGTTTCAATCCTACAAACTGTTAGAAGCACTGATGTTTAAAGATCTACATTTTAATTTGCTTTGAAGCACAGTCCTTCTGTAGGATGATACTTGGGTGTCAGCTAATGGATAGAAAATACCACCTATGTCCCAAAATAGATATGTTCAGGTTTCAGGTTGAAGGCAGCATTTAACTTCTCCACTCTCATATTTGAGAATGTATTTTAATGGTTTGTGGTGGTATAGCTTGAATAGAATTCCATTTTTATTGCCAAAACTGATATTATATTAGGCAACACTGATAGGTTAGAGAAAAGCAATTCAATTACATTGAATAAAAATCTATAAAGCACCTACTAGGTGAAGACCAGGTATTTAATGTGGATGTTCTTTAGTATAATAGAACTATTTAAAACCAAAGCAACATGAATAATAGAAACTCAAAAAGAGAGAAAACAAAGTACTCAAGGGCAATATCATAGCTATATTTCATGTCAGAGTAAGACCATTACACATAATAACAGGATGATGGTACAGTATGAAATAAATGAATATAAGGATTTTGATTAGATTAAATTTTATGTTTGTTGAATAAGTGTATTGGTAAGCAAAATGGGCTCTTAGCATTTAGTTGGCTTTTGTTTCTTTGAGTAATTCAGTGTATTTCATTGAGCCTTACTAGGTGCTAAGCCCCAGGCTCAAACCCCAGTTAGGCATAAAACCTATGTGGGTGTAGATTGGTAACTAAGGTGAGGCCCAAGGTGAGGCTAACTCAGTGGAGGGCCTAGTTTATACATGAGTTTGAGGGATAGGTTTGGGACATCAGAGGCTCTTAGACCACGTGGGTTTAAGTCACCTCTTTGTGATGATTTTAGGTTACGCGGGTGAGTCTCATGTGTGACTCACCCCTGACACTAAAAAAGATATAAAACCAGGGGTTGGCCTTCTCTTCTTTGGAGCTCTTTCCCACAGCAGTGGTGGCGCGAGTGACTCTGGACCAGCCCATGTTATGAGCTCCCAGGCTGAACCTAGATTTTGTTAACTATGAATCTGTATTTGGTCTGTCTGTTGATGTTTGTAATTTGTTTGCAATTTGCTCTGAAGTTCAGTGTACTGGTCTTTTTCCCTGAACTAAGTGAATGATATTTGTATGCTGAATTAAAGTAAGCTTGTCAACCCCTTAACTTAGCTTTCCTTAGTTAAGTAGATCAAAAGAACCTGTGCTTTTGCAGCTTGCTGGTAGCGTTGTTGTTGTTGAGCTTGGGTTGGTCTTACACCCCCACAACAGCTGCTAGCTGGATTGCTGGAACATAACAGCATATGACCCTTCATACAAGAAATGGTATAAAGGACATGATCAAAGACATAGCCTTGAGACATTTGATGTGTCAGTCATGTAATTGGAACAAAAAAAAATATTTGTTCAAATTCCACCACTTAATACTTGTTGATATCAAGAAATGAGGATGGAATTATACTTAAAAAAATTATGTACTCACATCTTTCTCCATGTTTTATCAAGCCATGAAAACCCCAAATGTTTTGGAGACTAATACTGTCAAAATGCTCTAGGTTCTAGGGTACAGGTATACTAGAGCAGCTAGAAACTAAACCCCATTAATTAAAGATGGATTTTTTCCTAATAGAATTATTTGGTGGAAATTATCTGGGAAATGTACCAGACAGGAAACTTTTAGCTGATCAAATATGGCTTTAATTTATGTACCTATAATTTTTTTAATTTATTTTGTTAAATATTCCTCAATTACATGTAAATATTTTTTCAGTTCCAAATTCTTTCCCTCCACTCCCCTACCCTTTGAAAAAGCAAGCAATACGATATTGATAATATATGAATGTATTTTCATATTGGTTATTTTGCAAAAGAACATACCCCCTCCACGCATCCATAAAATAAAAAAAAAGTTTAAAAGGTGGTGCTTCAATTTGCACTCAGAGTTCATCCATTTTCTCTCTGGAGATAGATAGCATTTTTCATCATGAGTCCTTTGGAATTGCCTTGGATCATTGTCTTGATGAGAGTATCTAAGTCTTTAACAATTTATCATCATAATATTGCTGTTGCTGTGTACAATGTTCTCCTAGTTGTGCTTACTCCATTTTGCATCAGTTCATATAAGTCTTCCCAGGCTTTTCTGAAACCATCCTACTCAACATTTCCTATAGCATAATCAAGACTTTTCAGCCATTCACCAACTGATGGGCATCCCTTCAATTTCCAATTCTTTGCCATTACAAAATAGCTGCTATAAATATTTTTATACATATAGATCTTTTTTTTTCCTTTTTTCGTTGATCTCTTGGGGATACAGACCTAATAGTGATATTGCTTGGTCAAAAGGTATGCATAGTTTTATAATCCTTTGGGTATAGTTCAAAATTGTTCTCCAGAATGGTTAGACTAGTCACAGCTCCACCACCAGTGAATTAGTGTCTCTATTTTTCCACAATCTTCCCATATTTATCATTTTCCTTTTCTGTAATATTAGCCAATATGATAGGGGTGGCCTGGTACCTCAGACTTATTTTAATTTGCATTTTCCTAATCAATAGTGATTTAGAGCATTTGGGGATCAGAGTTTTGAAACAAGGGAATCATATCCTATTAAAAAAAAAAAGAAAATTAGCCCCTTGATCCATGACTCATTGAGGATAACTATTTTCTAACAACTCTTCCTGGTTGTGACCTGGTAAAGAAGCATTGCTCTACTTTCTCAACATATTTCAGATAGGTAGGAAGAAATTTGCATGTCTGCTAATTACAGCATTGTCAAGGATAACTGAAAAGCCGGGGTCATGACCATGGACCATATGGGACAAGTCAATTAATATCTTTAGGCTTTAGTTTCCTTATGTGTAAAGTGAGGGGCTTGAACTCAGTGCTGTTTAATATGAGCGTATGATCCTAAATAAGATTAGAAAAATAGGTATGGTTGTGTTGGATAATTCAAGGCTGCACTGGTACCCAAAGTCATCTTCATCACTGTGGAGAACTTATGGGAGAACACAGACAAGAACTGATTATGATTAAAAAAAACCCTATGAATTAGATCTATGACAGTGGATCATTCTTAACTTTAATATAAATTATTCTCTTACCAATCAACTACGTGCCAGGAATTGTACAATACATTGTAGATACGGAGAAAGGCAAAAAATCCCTGCACTCAAGGAGATCACAGTCTAAAAGAGAAACATGGAAAATCCATATACCAACAGGATATATAGAGGGTAGTTTGGAGATAATCATTAATAACACTAGCATTAAAGATGATCAGGAAAAGCTTTTTTTAGAAAGTAACACTTTTTAATGGGATTTCAAGGAAACCAAGGAAGCCCAGAAATGAAAATGAGAATGAAAGAACTTCAGACATTGGGACACCCTCTGAAAATTTTCTGGACATGAGAGATAATAGTATTTTGTATAAGGAATAGTGAAAAAGTTAATGTCTAAGAAGACTGGAAAGATAAGAAGGGACTTGGCTATGAAAAGCTTTAAAAGCCAAATAGAAGATTTCGTACTTGATCCTTCAGGCAATGTGGAACCACTGGAGTCTATTGAATATTGACCTTCCATTTAGGAAAATCAATTTGACATGTGAATGCAGGGTTGATTAGAGTGAGGAGAGACTTGAAGAAGAAGGACCAACCAAAAGGCAATTGAAATAGTCCAGGCATGAAGATCTTTACTAGGGTGGTGTAGAGTAGAGAAGGAGGCATATATGAGAGGTTCTATGTAGGTAGAATTAATAGAAATTGTTTTTAGATTGGGTCTGGTAGGTGAAAGAAAGGGAGCACTTGAGGATGACACCTAGATTGTGAAGCTAGGTGATCGGGAGTTTGGTTATGTTCTCAATATTGAGAGGGAAGTTTAGAAGAGGAAGCGCTTAGTAGAAAAATAAACAGTTCAGGTTAGAAATGTCAAGTGTCAAGTTTGACATTTCTAAGGGAGATCCATGTTTGAGATGTTCAATAGTCAGTTGGAGATGTGAGGCTTGAGGGTAAAAGAAAAGATAGGGCTGGATAAATAGATCTGAGAATCATAAGCATAAAGATGATAACTAAATTCTTGGGAGCTGATGAGATCACCAAGCTAAACAGTATATAGGGCTTGGGGAAGAGACTTAGGAACACCCACATGTATAGGGGCATGACTTTAACGAATACTCAACAAGGGAGATTGCTTATTTGTCCAGGTATACAATAATCTATTCTCAGTCTCCATACCTTTGCACTGGCTGTTCTCTCATTCCTAGAATGCAATTGATCTCTGCTTCTTAGAATCTAATCTTTCCTATAACACTGCTCAATTTACACTTTTTTTTAATTTAAGGGATTTCCTGATCCTCCCAGATGCTACTGACACCTCACCACAGAGAACCCCACAGAGTATTAATTTTGCTTATACTTATTTCTGTGTATGTTGTCATCTCCAATAGAATGTAAGCTCCTTAAGGAGAGGGACTATTTTATTTATTACTTTGTAGCCCAGGTGGCTGGCACTGTGTCTGTCAAGATTTAAACCCTGGTCTCTCCTTTCAAGTCCAGTGGACTTTTTGTTATACTATACTGATTCAGCAACATAGAGGAATGTGCTGGACTGTAGAATTATGTTTGCATCTCTAAGGGTATCTATCTGTAGGATTCAATGTGAAATGTAAATTATAATTGACTCAAATAGAAATTTGAGGAGTTTTCATTTATGCTGCTATTTTTTCTCTATTAAGACACATTCCAGGGACTGATTGCTATTTTAAAATTCAATTTTGCTTAACACTGTAGAGTATGCCTACTGCCTTCAAACTGTCAAATGATTTTTCTCCACTTCATCGTTTGATGTTGTCAGAATGGGAGAACAGTGTGAATGCTGCCAGTAACTACTTTTTTCATTTTAAAATATTACCTGTCCTCCAATAACTTTAGAGTAATAGTATTTGCCTTGGAAAAGTATTACACACATGATAAAAAGATACTATGATTTCACAGAGGTAATGCCAAATCACACGGCTGGGAAACAAGGCAGAAAAGACAAAATTGAGAGCTGGGTAAGCAGTAGGTATCCTTGCCAAGCTTGATGACACCATCAGTATCTCAAACCCGACAAATGTATTTTGAGTTAGTGGATGTGATAGGGTAAGAATGGCTGTGGAGAGAGGAATAAATATTTCCCCTAAGAAAAAAAATATGGGAGGCTCTATTTAGTTTCTCCCCCCACCACCATGTTCTTAATCCTTTTAAATTTCAATCCAACATTCAGATCTTTATGTTTAAAAAAGCAAACAGACAACTTTATATGAAAATCAGAGTTTAAATGGATAATTTCCATGTTTGGAACTATTTGTTGCTCTTTTCATAGGACATAGTAGTGTAGAAAGCACCAACCTGTTACTTTCCCATTGAACCCCAGGCTTTCTTTGCACATAGTAGGTGCTTAATGTTTGTTGAATTGATTTGAATGAAAATAGAGATGAGATCTGAAAGAATAAAAACAACAGATTGTACCTTATTGTGTAGATCAAATGCAATGACTGTTTGTTACATTTATGGAACTAAAATTCATTAGTAGTTTAATTTGAGGAAGTATTTTAAATAGGCAGTAAGGTGCTTTATTATTGTAATTCTCATATACGTTGCAAAGTCATGCTACTGTGCAGAGTGCCAGCAGGATATAGAGCAAGTGTTAAATTATAGCCTGAAGAAGCAGATCTAATCATTCTTCAGTTTACTCAATCAAGCTCACAAAACTTGGTAGCAGAGAGCATAAAAAATAATATTTTAAGGAAATGTGATCCTGCCTGCCTTTGTGCTTTCTTTCCCTGAATTACCCTTAAACCTTAGTGGTTATTGAAATGAAAATTCCATTGCTCTCACATTGACAATTTCTCAGAAGGGGGCAGGAGAAGTTTCTTTGTCAGGCTGAAAATTTTCTTCCCAGACTTGGATAAGCAAAATTGGCTGTGACACCAATGTGATTATTACAGTCATGCTTTTTATTTTTAATATTTTCCCCTTGACAGATTTATTTCTTTTCAAATCGGAAAAATTTCTTCTCAGAATAAAAATATATAGCTCCTTTATATTTCCTGATTCTGAAAATTACCAGATGCCAAGCTGGGAACATAAGGAAATTGAAGACCCTTGAGGGTGACCTTAAGAACCACAAAGGTGGCGAATTGTGATATAGTGGTTTAGGCAATTTCATTGCTACTGCTTGGCTCTTGAAAAATGAGAAATGGGTTTTCTATTACTAAATATAATGAATTTCCTTTCTGTCCTGTCACAAATTGTCAAACTTCATTAAAGAGAAGAAAAATCTGGTGCTAACATATATAAAAGGGTAATATGAATATCCATATTGTAAAGTGGATAATGGCTGCATATTCATAGATGATGATTACTTGGTCTTGGCTATGGAACCTAATGCAAATGCAGTTAATGGAAAAGGAATAAGGGGGTGAGGTAGAATAGAGGGGAAAGGCATACAAATACTATCTTTAAAAGTATCCTATACTAGACATGTTGTGTGTGTGTGTGTGTGTGTGTGTGTGTGTGTGTGTGGTGCAATGTAGCATAACGTACAGGGTTTTAAATATGGAGAGAGATAGAGACAAAGAGAAAAGACCAAGAGACAAAAACACATTAGAAAGGTAGAGAAACAACAGCAGCACAGTGGCTAGAGTACTGAATTGGGTTCAGGAAGACAGGTGCTGAAATCTGTATCTGTTACTTACTAGCCATGTGACCATTAACAAGTCATTCAGTATTTCTGAGTCTTAGTTTATTCATCTGTAAATCAGAGAAAATAAAATCTGCAATACTTCTCTCACAAGATCAAGAGGCTCAAATGAGATAACATTGGTAAAGCACTTAGCAAACTTTAAAAGTTTTATTAATAGATTCTGAATATTATCGCATATACATATACAAATACATGTAAAATGACTCTGGGTACACGTTTATATGAAGCTATAATTAACTAGGTAGATATAGATAGATAGATTGATATATAGGTAGATAGATGAGTCTGCGAGAGGCAGTACTGTTTAATGTGTGGGAAAATTACCTCACGGTTAAAAAGCCTGGGTTCAAGTCCTGCTTTGTCACATATTAGCTGACGAGATGTATGACTCTTGGCAAGTCACTAAAGCTTTCTGTTGCTCCACGAAACTCTCTAGGGATATAAATTGCAAAGCAGGTGCTGACTGGCATTGATATAAGTTGTTTCCTCACTAAGGGTTCCCTATACCAATTTATATATTCCCTATGCCCATTTATATACATTCACTCACAAGCTGCATATGTAAGTAACAGATAAAATAACTACCCAGATATATATTTATTTCATTTAAAACGTATAATATATTAAACATGTAATGTTAAATATATATATATATATACATATATGCGTATATATATATATACACAATGTGCACATATATGCTTAAATATTTGTATATACATAGTGTACACACTTTTAGGTTTAAATCACAGATAAATAATAGCCAGGTATGGTAAATCACTTACTGCCTAACTACAGTGGCTTTATTGAGTAACTGTCATGTAACCACAGCAGCAATTTTGCTGGTAATTACACTGAGATGTGAATGATCTGTATTCCAGCAAGGGAGAAAGAAATGACAACGTTAAGTAGCCTGTCACTAGATGACATGCACCATTTTGTTAAAAGGTCAATAGTTGTCAAGTGAGTAAAAAATACTCATTTTTCATATCACCCAAAGGGCTACTCAGATTCAGAGAGACTGTACATTTTTATCTTTTATGATTAAAAAATGGCTGAAAAGATTGCATTTACCATGTTAGATATTCATTTTGAGATGAACCAGATTTGGTATTGCTTACATATAATAGAATTAGTATAACAAAATATGATACCATTTAATTTATGATATATGATGCAATACATATGCACATATATGGATATACATTTATATATTATATGTATAAAACCAGATTTGAAGTTATATTGATGCATATATATCTGTATCAATATATAATCAAAATCCATTTCATATATATCTTCATATAAGTGATGACTTCCATTACATTATTATTTAATCCTCTCCAAATTATTTGTAAAAGGTCCATTGGGAGGTTAAGAGAAACACCTTAATGGTTTAAAATGCAAAGATTTACAGCTTGTGGGGGGAAAAAGAGCCACACAGTAGACTATATCTTCCTAAGACAACTGTCTATGATCCATAATACACTACTTGTCTTGAAATGAATCTTCCTCATCCTTGTATCTATTAGTTATGCCTTGGGTACACAAGGGAATACTTTGAATTTAATTCAAGTATTCTCAAGATCAATTAATTAAAGGATGAATAGGAAGAGTGGACTCAGAGGGCATGAAGTCTGGCTTTCAGGTCTCCTAGAAGTCCACCCTTCCTGACCTGGGCCACTTTGACTCAAGTCCTCTCCCCAGGATATTCCTCTTTCACACAGTTGTTTATTATTATCAATAACTCTTATATATTACTGCTATTATTGTTGTTGTCATGAGACATTTAGATAGATCTTTACTTTTTGTAAAGTTCTTTTTACACTTTCCTTTTTAGTTGAGGAAAGAGGCTCAGAGAGTTTGAATAACTTCCTCACATTGCCAGTAAGTGTTGGGGGCAGAATTTAACACAAATATTCCTCATTCTAAGTACACCAGTCTATCTACTACAGCAAGATTTTTAAGGTTTACTAAACTGTTTATCCTGTCTGCATGATGACAGCAACAATTATTTTGTCATAAAAGTAATTTGTAAAAGATAGAACAGGTTAGTTCAGAGAATAAAAAAATATAAGAATTCTTTCTTCCAATCAATGTCATTTTACTGTAACAAGACTGCTAAATATAACTACATGTTTCACTTTTTTACTTAACCATCTTTTAATTCCCCCCTTACCTCACTATCACTTACCTAACTCTTTCAGCAAATTTTCTCAAAATAGGGAAATACATTATTCTGTGTTAGAAACAAAAGTTTATTATACAAGAGGCCATCAAACATTAATTGAAAATCATACATTGAACTAAACACAGTGAGATGCAAAGGGATGATTTGTAGACACTGCCCTCAGAGAGATTACAGTCTAATTAAGGAGGTAAAATTTATACATATAAGACATTTAGCCACTCTGATAGTTAAACAGTACAGGACAGACTAAAATCGCTCTTACTGAACACTTCCCATTTGAGAATTGATGACTAGCATAATATGGAAAAAGATATATGTGGCAAGATGAATACCAATAGCAACAATAACTTTTCCCTAAAATATTTCACTTCAGATTTCAAAACTCTTTTCCTTACATCAACACTATGACAGAGAGAGTGCATGTATTGGGAAATATAATTTAAAGAGGAAGAAACCTACAGGTTAAGTGATTTGACATACTTGTAAGACCTCAACAGAAATGATTATTGGTATTATTAGAGATTTATATACATATGCATGTATATGTATATAAATATATATATGTATATATATAAATAGATATGAAATCTATGGCAATAACATTTGCTACTAATTAAGTTACAAAACTAAAGTGCGAGAGCATAATTTCATGAAAATTCCTAGATTTTATAAGATTTCTGAGGTTTCTCTTATCCTACAATGAAAATGACACCATGAAGAATTCCTTGACCCTAATATGTCCTCTAGTAATCATTCTATTACTCTCCTCCTTTACACTAATAAACACCTAGAAATATGATCCTACACACAGGACTTAGCTGTCAAAGGGCCTGTCAAGATCATCTAGTCAAAGCCTTTTGTTTTACAGATAAGGAAAATGAGACTTTGGTTTTTTTTTTTTTTTGTCTGTGTCCTCTGCACCTAACAGACTACCTTGCAAATAGTTAGGCCCTTGTTAAATTTGTGATAGAGATTTGATTGTCATGAAGAAGAAAATGAGAATATTTTAAAAATATAGATACAGTCAAATGGAGAGCTGATTAACTTAGATTTTAAAAGGAAATATTGAAGAAATGGAGGAAAATACAACTAATTGAA
>CM053622.1:176815941-176831499 GCA_028646595.1 Phalanger gymnotis
TTCCGCAGAGCTCTGCTTCCTGCAAGCTTGCAGCCGAGCCTCTGGCATTCTCAAGCCCTGCCTCAACTACCAGAGACCTTGGTTCCCAAGTTGGCCCCTCTTGAATCATTAATCTACACCCAGACAGGTTTCACACCTTATAGGGCTTTGGGTCTGGGGCTTAGCACTTAACAGCTGAAAGTACTTTCACTCAAAGTAAACAAAAGCCAAACTCCTCAAGTGCTAAGGAGCCCATTTTGCCTTACCAACACATTGTAATAGCTCAAATTGATGCATTATTGTATATTATAATTTACTGTTCAGTTATTATATTATAGCATTTTACTAAGGACCTCTGCTGAGAAACAGTTTGAATAATTCAATAATGCTAAGTAAAATAAACCAACCCTTTAGTCAGACTTTGTGGAAAGCACATTGTGTTCCTCCTTTGATGCCTAAGTCAAATCTCACTCTCTCTGTAATATATTTTTGTGGCTACTCAGTAACTACTACTATATTATTCTTTCTCTACTCTACTTTCTATAAGATTGGAACTCCTTAAAGACAACCACCATGCCATTCATACTTGCATTCCCTATTTTGTCCAGTAAAGTATGTTGTAGGTATGCCATGAATTTTTACTGATAATATGAATTAATAAAGCTATCTCAAAGTTAGAAGAGACTTTATACCTGTACAAGAACATTTTATATTATAGTAGATAAATGATTCCTTAGTCTTTGCATAAATGACTCTAATTAGAAGGAATTTACTACCTCCCAAGATAGCCCATTATCCTCTTCCTTTTTTTTAGGGGATGAAGGAGAGGAACAAACCTAGGATTTCTTTGATCGATAATCTTCTTTACCAATGCATACTGCCACCTTCTTTGCAATAAGAACTTTGGAACTGATTGTGTGATATGGGGGACACTGGCACAGGACCATTCAGCATGGCATGCCCTCATCAGAGAAGGTGTTTTGCTCTATGACCAAAGCAGAATTGAAGTAGCTCAAAAGAAATGTGAGATGCGCAAATTAGAGAATCCACCCCAAATATTCACATGGACTATCCTGTGGTAGAGCCTTCTGAGCTTGTATTGATCTGATCAGCCACAGTCAGACACACTGTAACTTGACTCTAGCCTAGTGATGCCATTTGGGTCTACTATGACAAAAGACAAAAACTAACCAACCAATCTTAGAAAGTTGCGTGGTATACTGATAGTGTTTGCCCAGGCCAGGGTCTCATGGCCAGTATTTTCTAAATACAGAACTCAAACCCAGATCTTTCTGACTTTGAGGCCATCTCTCTATTTGAAATGCCCCTCTACCTGTCATTTCAGTTATAGTTACCCCTAATTGTTAAGAAGTTTTCCTTTACATTTCCCCCTAATGTTTTCTTATTGTTATCACTCATTGACATCTAAACTCCTGTTTCTTCAACTGTTATTTAGAAGTGTCATGTGAATGTGGATACCTGAGGACCCCAAAAGCCTACACATGTAGAAAGAGAATTTGTAAAGCACAGGTAAATAAAGAGGACAGTGGAGCTGTATTGCCTAGAGAATAGGGACAGCAAGCCATTCAATAGAACTGGGGCTAGCTTCCTCCCTTTCTCCTACTAACCTTGAGATTCAGACTTCTTGTGACCCAGAGGATCACAGAGAAGTAGACATTGTCATGGAAATGTGACTGTTGGGCTGCCATGTACCTGTTAATCCAGTGCTGCAGTACACTAAGAATTAAGTGACCAGTGACAAAGACTGCTGGAGGCTAGCTAGCATTGAGAAAAGACCCAGATATTATATCATAGATCCATCTTCAAGAATGAGGAAAGAAGTTTATAAGTCCCAAGACTGGTAGTTATTGTGATTTCTGTTAAGCTAGATGGTGAGCTGGAGAGGTAAGACAGATATCTCTCACCACTCCTTGTCCTGTTACAATTTAAAATCCAAAGACGGTGAACTGAAAGTGCTGAAAATTAAGGAACTATCTCTCTTTGCCCTACTCCTCCTCCTCCCTCTTCTCAAACTTCCCCTTCACCTTTTCTCCCCCCCATATACATACACACTTACACAATACATACATATATATGTATGTAAATATGTACATATGTACATACATATATGTGTGTATATGTATATAAAATTCCATTTCATTAAACAGTCATATTTGTTTTACCTACCAATGATATTATTTACTCCTTTACAGGAAGATCACATTTTACAACTCTTGTGCATCCCCTATAGTAGACAGTGATGACATATAGTAAACTTGTTGAGGTTCTTTGAGAGGGGTATTTTTTTTCCAGATGATAACGGAAAAGAAAACATGGGACAATGGATAGAGACACAATATTATAGTCAGGAAGTCTTAGGCTCAAATCCTGCTTCTGATAGGCAAAGTATGGTCTGAGTTCAATCAGGACAGTTCAGCTCCAGGATGGAGTCACAAAGCTGAGTTAATTGATGTGTGAAAGCCTGAGGTTTCTTAATCATTTTATTAACCACAGTAGAAAGCCTAGTGAGTGTCTTATATGTAGTTTTCAGTAAATATTCACCAAATGAGTAAATGAATAAAGAGCTTTTAACAGTCTAAGCATATTCAGAGAACACAGTGGGGAAAAGGAGAGCTATAATTTTAACTCTTTCCTTAAGAAAGTGGCCCATTTCTTATATGACCCTAAGACTTGTTATTGTCTGCATATGTTTGCCTATTGTAGCTCAACCAAAGATGGATTAAAACTTTGAACTTAGAATGAAAAGCAACCTGAGGTTGAGACTTTTATGGACATATTTAGACTTTAAAAATATTTAATATTAAATAAATTAAATTTAAAAATTTTAAAAAATATTAAATAAAACAATAATATTAAAAATATTATTACTTGGGATACAAATCAGAAAATCGCTGAAATAATTTTTTTTTCCACATTCTACGTTAACCAATTCCTCATGGGAAAAATGTCAAAAACAAAACAAAAGTTAATATTTAGGTCAATCTTATAAAGCAACTTCCGTGTTTTGCTATCAAGTCAATACAAAGGCAACCCAAAAGCCTACATTTTTCATTCTATCAGTGATCACTGGACTTTATAATGGAAGTTCTGAGGTACTGCAAGATCAATGTGAACTAATCAGCATACAAAGATGAAAGGTTAAAGGCTTTTAAATTTGAATTATAATGCCCTGAAAATTAGCGTAGCTCAAAAAAACACTGACAGTGGAGTTGGTAAAGTGTGTTGGATTGATTTTTCTCCAAGGTCCATGGCAGCAATAAAATTCTGTGGTTCTCTAACTAGAATCGCTTCTATTTCCCTATTAAAATATTGCTGTTATCAGACAATTCAAATATATGCATACATGCATATATGTGTATGTATAAGTATTGGACCTATGTCATGAGAGAAATGATTATTAATAACCAATGATTTGTGGAGATCCAAAGTTTCCCCTTTTTCTGTGGTCCTCATTTCAAACACTCAGTCTCTGAAGGTTGAGCTAACTTTCATCTCTATCTGACCCCATCCAACCTCACAAGGAATCTCTAATCTAAGATAAATTTCACTCCATCGATCTTGGATGGAGATAGATTCTTTGTCTAACTTGCCCAAGTCAGGGGGTGGTCTGGGTATAGGGACAGTCTCTTCATCCAAGAGTGATGCGATGTCACTCTCAGACCATCATTGGAGCAAGGTGACTTCTATTTGCAATATTCATTCTCTCATGAATTATTAAGGACAACTCTATCCATGGCTTTACATTGCTTTCTCTAAAAGAAATTAGCACTTGACAGTTATGTCATATATATGAATTATCATTTTCAAAGGAGAAAAAAAATCAACAACAAAATTATTCCTTCCAACCAGTCTGGTGATGAGCTTCTCAATACAGAAAGGCTGGTCCTTAAAATCCATCATGGAGGCGATATTACAATACGAACCTTTACAGCCTGTTAGGACCTACCAGGGCCAGTCCTAGATTGGCATCATCTTCACAATCACAGGGCCACCTCCATTCCTCAAAACAGAAAATAAACATAGTTTGCTGTGACTATTTTCACTGGGCTACTATATAAAATATAGAAAACCCAGTGTTTGGTTAAAAATAACTTGACTTTTTACTGGTAAAGATAAAGTTAGTTCATTTTCAATTAGAAAAAAAATCTAGAAATTATTACATGAAATGGTCCTGCTATGAAAGAAATAGTTTGAAAGTGGCTGTTCAAGGTTTCTCTTTTATCTACAGCACTCTCTAGTGGACAAAAATGTAGGAAAACTGAATTGACAAAAAATCTGTCTTTAAACACTCCCATTTTCAGTTCAGGATCATAGATTCTCAACTTGGAAGATAATTATGAAAACTAGTTAGTAGTCAGTTCTATTTGCCTCACCTAATCATTGTTTATCCAAAAAATCTGATGCCACATGAAAATCACTCTATTTTATTTCATCCCTTCTCAGCCCCTCTTTTTTTAACTAGAAGTTAGACGCTCTCTTCTTTCTTTGTTTTTCCCACCTCAATATTTACCAAATGAAGTGACGGTTGTTAGAATGTTTTCACATAAGTTTTGATTCACTACTACAATTTATCTCAGACAAGTCACACCATATGAGTGTCAGTTTCTCTCTCAATAAACTGAGTCAATTATACTTGATATCCTTCAAAGCAGTCTTCTCAAAATGTTGTACAGAGAGCTCTGAGGGTCCTCCATACCCATTTATGGGGTTGTGATGTCAAAGCTGCTTTAATAATAATACTAAGATATTTTAATTTCAAATTTAAATTCAAGTTTAATTTCAAATATACTAAATTTTGATAGCTATAGCCCACATAAACAAGTTATTTGGGGGAGGTCTTTCATATTTTTTAGCATGAAAAGGAGTACTGAGATCAAAAAGTTTGAGACTATTTTCTCTAAAATGTCTTTCTTTTTTATTATTGTATTTAAGTAGAGAGTAAGTTTCCTGAGACTCTTGTGTGTCTGTCTTTGAAGCTGCAGTGCCTTGCACAGTGCATGACAATAGTAAAGGTAGGGGAAAATTTTCTGATTCGATTGGAATAGATCATCGTATTGAACAGCCTAGGGTTTGAAGATACTTCAAACATGCAATGCCTCCCACATACTGTTGATTCATACTGTTATAAGACATTATACTTTAGAAAATACTTTACCCACATTAACTCATTTTATTGTCACAATAACCCTTTGAGCTCTCCCCTTGTATAACTTGAGGAACTTGCTTAGTAAGTTTTGAGGAAGCTATCATCAGTATCATATCATTCATAGGTGATTGAGATGGGTTTTGAACCTAGCTCTTCTGGTTATGAATGCAGTATACTTTCCTTTATACCTTCCTGTGATAGAAGAGGAGCCCTGGTATTCCTTTTTTATTTTTTTCTTCTGCATTAAGTAAATATTCATATTTACTATCATTAAGTAAAAAAAAAATCTTCTATCTAAAAAAGTTTATACTCAACTAGACTTCAGTATAGTTTAAAATTGATATAGTATATTCATTATGTAGGTATTTGTTAAAGGTAAGGTTATTATTATTAAGGTTATTGTCTTGGTGTGTGTGTTTGTGTGTGTGTCTGTCTGTCTGTCTGTATAATTTATCAGTCAAGGAGTCAAAATATTAAAGTCATATTACTGAAGGATATATCTCATACTTTATCAAAGTAATTTTACTACCTTTTTCAGTTTAGCTATAAGAGAGAATTCAATCTCATTTAGTGTGCCCTGTCACCTCAGGGATTTTCAAACAGGAGAAGAATATTGCCTAAATGGTATCAGCGATAGTTAGCTTCTTACTATGAAAAAGAGAGGCAGTCAATCAGTCAATAAACAAGCATCTATTCTGTATTATGATAAATTGAGGATCATATCAGAAGGAAATTAAGATTAAGGATTATAGGGAATAGAATGCTAGCCATTGAATCAGAAGACGAGTACTCAAATCAAATTTTAGGTAAATATGGTCTGTGAACATGAGGAGATTATTTAATCTCTTAGAATCTAAATTTCTTCTCCTGTAAAATGGATATAATGATGCTTGGATTATCTACTTCACAGGGGCGTTGTAAGGGAAATGCTTTAAAAAATTTAAGTATGAGGTATGTTTCTATGTGTAATAAAATATTCTGCTCATATCCAAGTGTATTTAAGGGAAGTATATAGTAGATAAAATTATTCTCTCTATACAGAACCTATTTCCTAATATCACCATTATGGAATTCTGTCTCACAATAAAAATCAAAGAAATGCTCAGATAAGATACCAAAGATAAAATTTTGAATTTTTATGTGACTAGATAACTGGGAATAATTAATGACCTGTTCCTCCCTTATTTTAATTGACAGTAAGGTCATACCTACCTGATAGTAAGGATATCTGAAGGAAAGATTTAATAAATGCACATGCAAATAGATATTTTTCTTAAATTGAGAACTGAAGCTACCCGTAAAGTGTCCTGGAAAACATTGATTATCCTTTCATGAAAACAGTCACTCTTGGGGAACATTTAATTATTTTTTTCCAGTTTGTTTTTGCTTGGACCTGTGATTTCATTGAAATGGATAATGCCCTCTATATTTTGCCCTTGGGATTATTCTCTCCAGCAAATTGATACCTTTTATTATTTTTCCTTTCTCTCATATTTTCAGTCACTTCCTGCTGGCTACTTCCCTGTTGGCTACAAACTCACCCATCTCTTCTCCATCTTTAAAAAGCTGTCATTTGACCTGAAAATCACCATTACTTATTATACTCTAGTGTTGCTTAACTCATTGAGGAAGCCATCTACATTTAGTGCCTCCATTTATCCTTTTCCTTTCTTCTAAACCCTCTGAAATATCGTTTCCAGCATCATGTTCCAACTAAAACTGTCCCCTCAAAAGTTACCAGTGATTTCTTTATTGACCAACCTAGTGGACTTTTGTCAGTCCTCATTCTCCTTGACTTCTTTGCATCATTTGACATTGTCAGTCATCATTTCCATCCAGAGAGATTCTTCTTTGTGTTTTCAAGATACTTCTCTCTTTGGTTTTCTTCCTATATGATCAGCTGTTTTTTTTTTCTGTCTTTGTTACTTCTTCATTCAAGCCATACCAAATAACCATTGATGTCCTCAAAGCTCTATCCTAGGTTCCCTTCTTTTTTAACCATCTAATACTATATCATTTGTTGATCTCTGTAGCTCTCATGGGTTAAATATCATCTCTATTCAGATTATTCCCAGATCTGAATATTTAGCCCTAATATCTTGCCAAACTACAGTTACTCTTATTCAGTTGAATCTTGGAAATTTCAAACTGTATGTCCTTTAGACATCACAAAATCACCGTGTCTAAAGCAGAACTCATAATTTCCCCCCTCAAATCCTTTCCAATTCCAAACTTCCCTATTAGTGTTGAGAGTACCACTGGCCTCTTGGCAGACTGCCAGGGAGCTGAATCCAGAAGTGACCTGATTTATCAGATCCAAACCCAGCTTAGAAACTTGCAGAACTCTTATGGGGCAAGGGGAGTGATGATCGGACCTCACCATGGACTAGATCACTTTGGGAGTACTAAAAACTTATAGGCTTCTAGCATAAGCTATCTCTGAAATCCATGAAAAACACACCCTTCAATGCCCCAAGAAAGCAGCAACAGGACTAGTTCATGCCTTTTCTCCAGAACTACACAGATCCTCAACCTAAACAAAAATCTGAAGTAAGAATGTAGGCTGGAGGAGTTAGCAGACAAATTCAGGATTCCTCCATAAAATGTTGTTATTGTGATATGGCACTCAAGACACACACCCAGAAGAAAGAATGACTCCAAAACATTTACAAGCAAAACCTTAGAGAAAAACAAAGCTTAGGCACAGATTCAATAAGAATTTCTCCAAAAAAAGTGAAGCAAAAGTCTTGGTGGGTTTTTTTTGGTAGCATGAAAAATATTTATCAATGAAACAAAAATGTTAGAGATAAAAATATGGGGGAAAAGAGAGCTATGGAAGATTTGGAAAGGTAATTAATAGCTAGGCACAAAAGTATAAAATTTTGGCCAAGAAACAAGCTCCAGGAAAATTAGAATGGACCAAATAAGTCATTGGTTCCATGAAACGAGAAATAATAAATTAAAATCTAAAGACTTAAAGAATAAAAGAAAATGTAAGGTATCTCATCCTAAAAACAATCGACCTAAAATCATCATGGAGAAAATAGTTTAAAATCATGGTTGTATCTGACAGCCATGCCTAAAATAAGAATAGCCTAACAACTTATTTCAAGAAATCCTAAAAGAAAATTGCTCAGATCTCTTTGAAACAGAAGTGAAAAAAAGAAATAGAAATAAATAGGAAAAAATCCACCAGTCACTACCACTGTAAATAAGTATAGAGCTTGTTGGTTTCCTAGAAGACAAAGGATATAGGTTTACTGCAAAGAATAATTTAATCTAGCAATACTGAGTAAAATTTTACAGGGTAAAAAAATGAACTTTTAATAAAATAGAAGACTTCCAAGCATTCCATGATGAAAAGACCAGAGCTGCACAGAAGCTTTGAAGTTAAAACACAGGAGTGAAAAGAAATGTAAAGAGCCAAACACAAACAAACAATGACAGATTTAAACAAGGATAAACTGCTTATATTTGAATAAGGGGAAATGATAAGTGGCCCCCCCTAAGCTATCTATCATCATTAGTGATCATAGTGGGAGTCTGATTAGGTAAAGCCCAGAATGGTTCTGATATGTCTTGATGATCTTAGAAGAAGAATGGAAGGAGCAATAGAAGAATACATCAGGAGTAGAAGGGAAGGAAAATAGGTTAGGGAAAATTACCTCACATGATCAGGTTACACAAGTAGATATCTATAAAAACAAGGAGGAGGTGTTGGAGAAATAATTGATGCAGGAATCTCACTCTCATTTGAAAGAGTCAAATGAGGTTTACATACAATTGAGCATAGAAATACATTTCACTTCCTGGGTAACTAGGAGGGAAAACTGAGGAGAAGGGGGAATAAGAAGGATGGTAGATTAAGGTAGATTATGGGGCAGCTAGGTGGTGCAATGGGTAGAGTACCAGCAATAGAGCCAGGAAGACCTGAGTTCAAATCCAGCCTCAGACGCTTACTAGGTGTGTGGTCCTGGGCAAGTCACTTAACCCTGTTTGTCTTAGTTTCTTCATCTGTAAAATGAGCTGGAGAATAAAATGGCAAACTACTCCAGTACTTTTGCTAAGAAAATCGCAAATGGGGTCATGAAGTTGTGGACATGACTGAAAGTACTAAGCAACAAAAGGGAAGGATTAAGGGAAGGATTAGTTCTAAGGAAAAAAAAAACCTCTAAGGTGTACAAAAAAATACTTATAGCTCTTTTTGAGCTGGGAAAGAATGAGAATATAAGAATACCCACAAATCAGGGGATTTCTGAACAGATCGTGATATATAAATATGATGGCATGTTATTTCAGTGTAGGAAATTATGAAGGCGATGGTTTCAGGGAAACAAGGAAAATATATGAAATGATGCCAAATAATGTGAACAGAACCAGGAGAATAATGTATATAAAGACAATAATATAATGAAAATCAACTTTGAAGTAATTAGAAACTCTGATTAATGTAATGATCAACCACAATTTTTGAGGACTAATGATGAAATATGCAATCCACCTCCTAATTGAAAAGTGAAGGACTTAGAGTTCAGAATACGAAATTTATTGTTTTGGACATGGAAACTGGAAATTTGCTTTGCTTGATTAAACATAATTATAAAGTTTTGTTTTTTGCTTTCATTAGGGGTGATGGCAATGATGGAATAGGAGTAAGAGAATGATTTTTTTTGATAATTAAAAAAATAAATATAATTTTTAAAATAATGTGATAAAAGAGATCAAGGAATCTCTCCCTAATCTTTATGAAGTTAAAGAGAATAAAGTATTCCTTAAAAAAATAGAGGAAGTTTTTTAAGGCTAAAAACAAAACTATGTCTCAAGGGGGATAAGAGAATTCTGATTGGTGTCAGAAGATAGAATGATTGAATAGGAAGACAATTTAAAGAAGAGAAATAGAAGAATCACTGACTATTTGGAACTAACTAGTAAGTAGCAGACCCTTCCTTTATGGTAGGTCTGTCCCTACAGGAGGAATTAGTTTTTGTCATTCCAAGGAATAATGGTCTATATTCATAGATGCTATCACAGCAAAGTTAAGATGAAGAAGATATCTATAGTGGTAGTCTATGACTTCCTGCTTAGTGGTACCAAGGAAGCTGTTTATCAGGCAGATAGAAAGAAGGAAGCAGTCAGCCATTTTCATGGAAGGTGGCGCCAGTGAATGGGATTGTCAACTTACCGTGAAAGTGGAAGGGTATCTCTTTTTACATAACCAGGGAGATTGTCAAGAGAGTGGGTCAAGATTCTGGCAAATGCTAAGGAACGAGGGACAGATTTGAGGGCTTCCATCCCCTTCTTGAAGTATTAGTGGGTCCTCTTCTATTATAAATGCATATATACTGCCGTGGTGGGCAATGGGGAGAGGGTTAAGAGGCAGGGAGGAATAAGTTGGAAGTTTAAACCAAAAGCAAAGGGATAGGACCATTGCCATAGCAGAGAAGTCACTACCTTCCTAGTCAATTTTTCTATAATAGCATTTGAGAAAATTACACTTTGGAGTATGAAAGAAATGTCAGTCATGTAGCACCAGAACAATAAACAGGCTCCATTAGCTTTATGTCTGTGCTTCCAAAGTCCAAAAAAAACCGATACTCAGAATCATCAGTTTGTAGACACTGTAAGTTACTAAAACACAAATTTACTACTTTAATGGATATGTTATTTTATCCACAGGGGTACCCTTTCCTCAAATTTGTATCATAAACCATCTACACCTCATTCTGTGGAATGCTTATCCACGTCTCTATTAATCCTCCACAGAAATTCTATCCTAGTTTCACCCTCTCCTTGTGTTCTTCTTCCGGCTCCATTAATTTAGTCTCAAGGATATTAAATCTATCCCTTTGGCTGTTTTCTATTTTCCAACAAATAATTAAGCCTCTTTTTGATCATCTATGTCCTTCACGATATCTACTATTTCTCATCTAAAATTCATTATTATAAAAATGCTGCATTCTTCTCTTGCTTTCCATACGTGTTTCCATTGTCCTTTGGAATATTTTCGATCTTAGTTCTTCTAAAAAGGTGGTGTTCCACGATTCACAGTCACATTATTGCTTTTAAAAAAAAGTTGGATTTTTTTTTTTGCTAAAAGCAGGTTGTAATAACTGAAAATATTACATAAATAATATTAAACATCCAAGGATTTTGCCTTGCTGCAGGTTTATGATTCACATTGGAAGAGTAAGTATCCCTGAGAATAAAAATTACATATTCATGAAAGCAAAAATGTATCCTTTAGTAACTTTCAGTGCCCACAAACTGGTGGTGCTGGATGGCAGTTTTCTTTGGACTTTGGAAACACAAAATTCAAGCTAACGGAACTTTTTAATTGTTCCACTGCTACATAGCAACATTGTTGTTCATTGTTCTTGAAAACCAGGAAGCAGTGCATAATATTCTTATCTCTCTCTTAATCAAAATATTTGATTGTCTAGAGCAATGTCATCTTCCAGGTAAGATAGTTTAATTGACAGAAACATAAGGAAAATTACTCTTAATGTCATTCTCCAGCAGATGGCACCAGTTTCATAGTATTCTGCAAACAAGGCCATTTACCTTAAGTGATCAGATTTCACTGATACACTTTTTTTTTTCTGAAAGCTTTCAATGCTTGGATGCACAATAATAAATATCATAATCAAATCAGAAGGAAATATATATATATATTTATAATATATTCATATATAAATATATATATATTTATTATATATTCAATTTCATGTACTTGGAGGTACATGAAACATTAGAAGCTAAAGATATTTATATATCCAACCTCATAAAATTCACCACTAATTCCTGCTTGCTTAAAATTAAATTATCAAAGCAAACATCCTAAGAGCCCTATTAATGTTTCTGGAGTTACTGTACACATGCTATGTATAAAGTTATTGCAAACTCCTTTTTCCTATGAGAGTGTTTTGATAATGATTTCCTAAATGGATGAGTTTAAATCATGTTATGTGATGGAAGATAGCAACTACCATGCTATAAAAATACTGTATCTCACATCTACTGTTTTTGTGGTGGTGGCTGCATTTCAGGAATATTTGTGGAATGCTCTTTTCTATGGAGACTCATTTATCTTGGTAATGATGGGTTTTCTAATATAATTTCTGTATGGAAATGGAGAAAATAAATTTAATGTAGCATTACACATTCAACATTTAATTGGCTGATATTAATGCCAGTTGGTTATTCAGGCAAAATAGAAAAATTCCTGGCAACCAGACTTTGTCAGGGTGATACTATGTTATTGGCTCAGAGTCAAGAGTTATGTTAGCTATGGAACTCGCTGCACTCTTGATCTCTGAATCATTTGCTCCCAATTGGAACTCTTCAAGCAAATGTTAGATGTATATTTGTTAGGGAGAATACGAAGGAAATACCTGTCCATCATGGTGGGAGTATATGCAATGATGATAGTGGCAGTGTGGGACAGTGTGGTACAGTGATCAAAGTGGCAACTGCATTGTCTTGGGCCTGTCATTCACTCCTTTTTGGGAGGCATACAAGCTCATTAACTACATTAGTTTTGATTGTAAATCCAATACCAGCTTCACAGAGCTCCTCCTCTCTGTAGCCACTCCAGAAAAACAAATATGTGACTGTTTGCTATTTTACTATTCAATGATTTGAAATTTTTATCATTTTACTATCATATTATTTACTATTTTTACCTACCCCAAAGTCCAGTGGGGATGGTCTATTGACATAGCAGCGGGTACAGATACTGGGAGCTGTAGTTACAACCCTGCACACAGGTAGCCCAGGCCATAGGGTCATTGTCTTATTGGACTGAAGCAACAATACATTCGGCAGGTGTCTGAACAGCCTTCTTAAAGACTACACTGCACCTCTCCTGGCATGAGGAAGGACCTAAAAAGGTGCTCTAAAAATTGTCTGCTTTACCTAACCCTGATCTGCTTACCACAGTAGGTAGAGATCCCATCTTGCAATCAAAACACATACACAAACACACAAATATTCAGAAACTTTTGTGAAGATAATTCCACTCACCATTGGTACATAGAATGTGTTTATGGACAACATGAAATCCAATGGACCTGAAAGATGAACAGCTCTTCTTGTAAGAAAACTCAGGAGGTATTGCATCTAACCAGAAACTCTGAATAAAACAAGACTGGCAAACTAAGGCCACTTACTGAAGCCAGAGCTGAATACACATTTTTCTGGAGTGGCCGCAGTGATGGCAAACTCTGTGAAGCTGGCACTGGTTTTCCAGTCAAAACCAAGAAGCTTGTATGCCTCCCCAGAGGAATAAATGACAGGCGCATGACAATGTAATTGCCACTTTCAGGAAAGTGCCAAGTCACCCCCATCAGTGTGTATGCTCCCACCATGATGAACCCTGATGAGGTCAAAGAAAAATTTTATGTTGAACTGGACACCCTCATCATCAATGTTCCAAAAGAGAGCAAGATCCATAGGAGAGTGTATCACAAGATTATGGGCATAATATTTTATAATTTCTGTTCTTTCTATGTCCATGTGTCTTCCCCGTGCCAAGAGCTAATGAAGTCTACTGGCTAGTTCTTAATTGGCAGTACCCTCTGTGGGCCCCATGAACTTTATGTTAAAAGTAGTCTTTTATAAGTTTACCCGTACAATCCTGAGAGTATAAGCAGTCACACCCCTGAGAACCAAATTGTGAATATGAGTAAAAGTGAAGGAAGTAGCTCCAGAGCAATTACTACACATATTTTGTAGAATAGTGGATATCTCTGCTTGGAGAAAAATAATTTCTTTACCTGAGGTATCTGTATAGCAGTGAAATCACCTACGGATCTGGCAAACAAAAATATTAAACAAAAAACAAAACTCAAATTGATGCAGCACTTTGTAGTTTTCAAAAGACTTCCCACAATATGTTACATTATGAGTAATGCGAGCATAATTGTTACAAGGGAAAAATAGAGTTCATTTTATAGTTGAGCTAGGACTTCAATAAAGGTTGGCAAATCTAGCATTTATTTCACTTGTATGCATAATTTCATTAAAATAATAGATCAGGTTAAAGAGGAAATCATAGCTTTAAAATGCGTGTTGATTTATAACATTAATGTAGATACCCAAAGATAACACAAGATGAATAGATAAATGAATGCTTGAATAAATACCCACTAACTTGTAGATATTAACTAATGAATTAATAAAAAAATATTTATACCTCCTATGTGCCATAATCTTGTAAAAGATTATGGATATGAAGATCAACAAATCTTTTTTCTCCTAAAACCCTTGTCAGATTTCATCCAGAGAAATTAGTTTGGGGCAAGCAGGGCACACTTTTTCTTCTATACATGGCTGTTCATATAATGTAAAACAACCCTTACAGTGAGAAATAATACCAACATAGCTTGCCACTTTGCTCTTTTATTAAGCCCTCAGGATCATGGGACACCATCATTGAACCTTCCCTGGGCCTTACTATCTGCCCTTGCTACTGAACTCTTGGGACTTCTGAGGCTTTTTGATCTGCCCTACAGTTGAACTCTTTTGTATGTTTTGTCTTCCCTTAATTAGAATATGAGTTCTATGACTAAGAAGAGTCTCCTTTTTTCTGTTTCTAGCTCCAAAACTTAACTCGGGTACCTTAACATAGTAAGCAAATAATAAATTATTTTCATTAATTCATTACTTTTTTCATTGCTATAGGGATAGGATCTTCTGGGGCCTACAGGGCTTATGATTAAAGGTATTTATCAATCTCAGAGGATGAGGAGAGGTGAGGAGAAAAAGATTAAACTCTTATTTGAAAAGGCAGCCAGAAGGTCATGCTACCCCAAATCATGCAACTGGCATTTCAAGTCAAAGAGTTTCCAGGTGTCAAGTAATCCAGAATATTTGGATTTATGAAATGGAGGTCCTCACTCGGCTGCCCTAGTTATGCTGTAGGGCTGGATAATGGGGGAACCTGAGTTTGGTTTTTAGTCATGAGTGTTCGGTGAGCATCGCACATATTAAAGATTGTGGACCCATTGAGGACAGAGATTTCCCCTTCCCTCCTTCTTTGCACTTTCAGTGCTTAGCACAGTGCCTGGCAAATAGTAGGTAATTAATAAATGTTAGTTGACTGACTGAGTGAATGGAGGTAAGAATCCAGACTAGGAATGCCTGTGTAATCAGAGAAGAACAGCTTCAAAAGTCTACTCGGTAGTGAATCCACTCAGGCCATAAGGAAAACGGGAGAGTGAAACAAGAAAAATGAATTATATGAAAGTACTCAGAATTTCCTAGAAGGTAGAAATATATGCATACCTTAAAACAGGCATTTTTCCCCAGTGAAGAGGATGCTGGGAAGGCAAGGAAAGAGAAGGAAGTGAGGGAAGGGGAGGAGAGGAAAGGGGAGAAGAGATGAGGTGAGGGAAGTGGAAAGGGGAGGGGAG
>CM053622.1:176831999-176854716 GCA_028646595.1 Phalanger gymnotis
GTGTGTGTGTGTGTGTGTACTCTATTTTATTGCACTATCACTCAAAATCTATTTCAAGGTAATAATTGGCTTTACTATATGATTGGCATTACTAATAAATTGCTAATAATTATTAAAATTACTTTAACAAATCATAATAAACCAATTAATAAGAGATTAAAGATGTTTGTATTGTACCACAGAAGTGAATTGCAAGAATTTTGCACACTCATCCAATGAAAATTTATTTTATACTTACATTGTTAAGATAAATATTATGAGAAATAACTAAGTTTAGGTAAAATATCATCCCTTTCCTTGAAGAATACCAAATAATAGCTACATAAACTATTTGCCCATATAACTCTAATATACATGATTACATTATAATTATATTAGAAAACTAAAACAAAGTACTTTATGTGTCTATGGGGAAAGATATACAGTTATTAGAAGAACCAAGGAAAGATTTATAAAGCAGTAGCTTTAAAGTAAGGCTTTAAAGTATAGGTAGGAAATCAATAGTGGGAAACATCAAGAACATTCCATGTGTAAGACCCAAGATGATCAAAATCACAGAAGAAGAAATGCATATAACTTCTTTGGAAGTCAGAAAGTAGACTAGTTTGGCAATGATTATGGCAATCATCATATGATACGTGGCTGGAAAAGTAGGATCTTATTGGCCCTTGAATAACAGAAATAATGAAGTTAGTCATTATGGATTGGGGAGCTACTAAGACATGAACATATCTACGTATAAGAAAGATTACTTTGGATTTGACATAAAGAATGGACATTATTACAGTTGGATATGTGACTAAAGGTACAACTGTTGACCTGTATGCATATTTTACAATGTAAAATTTTTGTGAAATAAAAATCTACACATATTGAAAGGGTATTATTTTTGAGGACATTACAGGGTAACAGTCCTATAATCACTAATGTTAGCTGAAGGATAAGACAATGAGATATCTTCACTGAAGGCATTCACAAATTTATTCAAAAGATCCAAGCCAGATTTCAAGTTAAAGATAGATTTTCTTTTACTTATTGAAGGCAAGGCCCTCCAGATGTTCCTGCTAGCAAATAACTGTGTCAATTGCATTAATACTTAGAGACTTGGTTGTTCACCACCACCCCCCCCCCGTGGCAATCAGAGTTAAGTGACTTGCCCAGGGTCACAAGGCTAGCATCAAGTGTCTGTACCTGGATTTGAACTCAAGTTCTCCTGACTCTATGACTGGTGTGCTATCCACTACACCACCTCATTGCCCTGAGACTTGTGAATGAGATTCATAATATTCCACAGAGTTGGCTTTTATGCTGTCACTAATTAGAGATCATGCAGTGCCATTAGAATCTCTCCTATCACAAAGGTAGTCTCAGATCTACCCTTAGAGCTTTAAAAAGACATAGCCAACCTTGCTCTAGGTATCCAACTTGTAAGAGTATATCAGTAAGGCAAGATTCATGACTTCGTGGATGACTATGAACATGCCTGAATGGTTCGGAATAGCAAAGTATGAAAAACTCTCTGTGTAGAAGGCAGAGGAAGTATAACATTTATTTAGACTCAAGAGGATCAAATCTGAGAACCAATACCCCCAATTCAATATAGTAGCAGTTATATTCCAAAACCAGTAAGCCCACCTCAATGTAGTAACAAGGAAATTATAACACAGTGTTACAGCAAGAAACCAAGTCATCCTGTAACCTTCCCCCCGCTAGGGCCTTCCTGTAAACAATGACTCACAAGTCCTAACTCTCTGCTCAGCACTCTCTTCCGCAGCTCTGTAGACTCTGAGATCCTGCTCCTTCTTCTTGGGCTCAATTCCAATTGCTGTGGCTCTCTGCAGATTCTCCTCTTTGATCTCTGCAACTCTCTTGTTCTGCACGCTGTGCTCTGCAGTCTCTCTCGATGCTGGCTCTCCCTCAGTGTCTTGATATCTTCTCCTGAATTCTGCTGCTCTCAATTCTGCTGCTCTCAGTTCTAGGCTTCCTTTTTATACAGTTCTAGTCAGCATCTGATTGACTAGAACTCAGGTCTCTGATTGGCTGAATTCATAATTAACTAGAACTCAGTGCACATACCATTGACTCTGGCCTTAGCAACTCCCCCTAGGGTCCTAATGGCTTCACTCCCACGTGAGTTTAGCACCTAGTAAGTAGGGGTTTTAGGCCTACTTACAAACAAATATATAATCAAGCCTTCCCACCTAGGCCTACCTGAGGCCTATTGAATGTGTGGGAAAGATCTTTGATCACATTAATACTACAAAGAGATAGTGGAGTTTTGAGAGGTGTTCCCCAGAGTCTACATGTGCTACAAAAAATGCAAAATTTTTCTACCCCGCTAAAGCAAGTTGATTTAAAAAGAGAGGCCAGACACTAGTCTTTTTTTTTTTAAAAAAAGACCTAGAATAAAGAAGATGAATAAATAAGCATATCATTTAATAATACTAATGCTTATAGCAATCACTTAAGCTATATTTTAACTTTTGCAAAGTGATTTGCATATATCATCTCATGACATCTTTGCAAGGTAGGTACTATTATTATTCCTCTTTTATGGATGAAGGAACTGAGAGTGAAAGAATAAATGGCTTGCCAGAAGTAATACAACTGAGTATCTGAGGCAGTTCTCAAACCATGTCTTCCAGTCTCTAAGTCCATCGCTTTATCCCCTATGCCACCTAGCTGCCAAAAGAAGGACTGGTTATATGAAATAACAAGGAATGACCAATGGGAGACTCATATGGTCTATTGGAATCTTTGCAATGTCAAGAAAAAAAATGAAGAAGACCCTAATATAATGAGTAGATTTATACGTAGACATAGATTAAGGTCATACAAAGTGACCTGGCATAGATCCATTTCAGTTGGCTTCATTAGAAGAAATGCATTCATGGATGAGATTATGAAGACATTTGACTTTGAAGAATGCATTGGAGAGGGAGAAGATGGCAGAGCTAGGGATCACGTTTGAGTCCAGCTTGGAAATGGTATTGAAAAATGATGATAAGCAAAAGAAGACTTGAAAAAAAATGAAATCCTAAAATAGAAAATGACTGCAGAAAATCTATACAATCTATAAAGTTACTAAGTAAAATAAGATGTTTGGATATAAAAATAAATATTATGAATAAAATAAATATAAATAAAAAGAACTATAAAAAGTAAAAAAACTTCACAAGCATGAAGATGAATCTACTCTCAGCTTCTTTACAGTGGCTAACAAACTCAATAAGAGAAATCAAAGAACATCTCAAATATATAAAAATAGAATTAAAATCAAGGAAGAATGAATAAATATATTAATTATAATATCTAGATTTTAGTGGTCTAAGCTTTGTAAATTGTTTTAAAGATGTCATCTCATTTTATCCTCACAATGACCCTAGAATGTAGGTGCTATTGTTTTCCCCATTTTCCAGACAAAGAAACTGAGTCAGATAAATGTTAAATGACTTCGCTAGGCTCACATAGCCAGTAAGTAACTTACAGTTTTCATAAAGCATATGTCAAAGGATTCTTGGAAAGCACACATTTCTGAACACAATGAGAAGTAATCTTAATGGTAAGGAATGAGACATTTGTATAAACAGACTGATGTGAATGCAGAGAGTAGTCACTAGCCAACTCACATTTTATAAAGGACATATATGTATGAAAGGTGGAGGTAAGATAAAGAAGAGATACAAAGGAACAACTTGGTCCTGTTAGAATATCATCACAAATGTAGTAATGCAGAATGAGTTTGGTCGAGCTACAAAGCCAAGGACAACACAAGGCATCTTTGTTCATTTGTTTTGTTTGTTTGCTTATTTTACTTGTTTTTAAACCTCTAATGGAAATAAAACAGGAAGCTCAAATTAAGGATAGAATTGCCATTAAAATATATAAAATGATAAAAACTGCAAGCAGTGAGAAGGCAGAACTGCTCCACATGAATTTTGCTTCTGTTTTCCCTAGGAAGGCGAATCTTTGCACTCATAAAGATTGAAAAAAACCACTCAGAACCAGATACCCTTAGTTTAAAAGAAAAGAGAGAGACACAGAATGCACCTAGTTACCTTTTATGAATTCAAGTCACTGATCCTATATGGACTAGGTCTGAGAAAACTGACTAGTCCATCACCTTTTCTGGAAGTCTTTCTCTCAATATACTCTTAATATTTCATAGTCTATGCAATTTCCCATTATCAGTGGCTTACAACTGATTCATACCTACTTTGCACATCTTTATTTGCCATTTGAATGATCCTTATCTTCAGTTCCATGACTTGCAGTCAAACAGTAACATAAGAAACACATCAGTATTAAATAGAAGATGGACTTTAATATAAAGAAGAAGCATGGAGACATTAAAAGTACTCAATAGTTTTCCAAAAGTAATCCAACTCCTATTACTTTTAATTCTAGGCTCAATTATTGTGCACTTGGAATATCTCTGTATATAGGGAGATAATTCGATATGATATGGTAAGAATTCTTCATACATTTGGTTATTTTTTCCTATCTGACAAATAGGACCAAGATCTTTTGAGTGATTATAGATCTCATTTAAGAGGTTCTGCAAACTACAAAAGTTTGATATAACTAGCACAATGTTATTTCTAAATAAGACATATAAAAGATACACCATCTATCACAATTTATTTAATTTAGAATAAGCCTGCACATCTTGTGACTTGTCCACTTATAGCCCACAGGCTGCTTATGGTATGCCAAAGGATTTCCTCTACATACAAAGGATGCTTTCCTCTACATTTTCAAGGGCCATTGAAATTCTTTGGCATGCTGCAAGCAGCCCTTGAGGGCCATAAGCAGCCCAGGCTGCAGGTTATGCAATCTTGATTTAGGACATAATGTGTTATGGTAATAATGAAAACAAAAAAGCAAAATGATTGTATCCATTGATGAAGAAAAGTCTTTGCTAAGATGCAACACTCATTAATGCTGAACAAAATACTACAAAGTATGGAACTGAAAGCATTTTTCTTTAATATAATTAAGAAGAGCATTTTTCTGAAACTAGTCTCACTTGTAAGTAAAGACTTTATGTACTTTACCATTGAGAATAAAGGGGAAGTCTTAATATATACAATTACTGTTATCATCTGATGTGGTTGTAGAAATGCCGACTGTGGGCGACAAGACCAAGAAAAGAGACTATAATAATAAGCATGTGTAAAAGAAGAGGTTAACATACGCTGTTTGCAAATGAGATGAAGGTTTAGTTAGAATGACCAAGAAAATCAATGTAATTATGGCTTCAGTAAGTTAACAGATTTTTAAAAAAAACAGGGTCACAAAAATCAGTATTTCCACATATTACTAAGAAAAACCAAGACAAATGAATAGGAAAAGAAATATCATTTTAACAAGAATAAAATTGAATGAATTTTCTGGATTTGAATAACAAAAATATACATAGCACATATTTATATAAATAAAATTATAAGAATGTTTTCAGATATAAAGGATGTAGATTAGAGCTGTAATTTCACTGATAGGGAAATAGTGAGAGAAGAAAATTCCTCTACCCATGTAAGTTGTCACCTTCTCTATCCTAGTTTTAGAAAACTGCTTAGAATATTTTGAAGTGTAGTGACTTACCTAGGGTCACACAACCAGAACTGGACAGAGACTGCCTGATTTATCTATTGATATTCTTAGCACCTACCACAGTAGATATTTATTAAATATCTGTGTGGATTGGGTAATAAATGCTTATTGAATTGAATAGGATTTTCCCTTTAACTAGTTTGATCCACACAACAAACCAGTCCTGTAGATATTTTTATTATTCCCATTTCATAGAAGAGAAAATCAAGGCCCAGAGTGGCTAAATGAATTTCAAATGCCCAGAAAGATAATAGAAGTTCAAGGTAGGATTTGAACCCAGATCTTTCTGACACTAAATTTAGTGCTCAACCACTATCTCACACTGCTTTTATGAAGGCTCCTGGAGATCAGAGACTGTCATTTTTCTTCATTATATTGTTAATACTTATTACAGTTCATTGAACATGGTAGGTAATTAATAAAATTGATTTGGGCTCAGATATGTGAACCGTTGGCTAGGTCTCAGAAATATGATGAACGAATCTTTTCACTGTAATGAGATATTTTTGTTTTAGAAATTGCTATAAATACAATGAGGTTGTATATAAAGTTTTAATAACTAAACAGGGGAGGGAAGAAGGGAGACATTATTTTCTACAGGTTATATTGCATAGAGCACACAAATACACACATTCGCACATATACACATGTGTGCATACATATATACATATACATATACACATATTTAAATATTTCAGTTTCCTCTTCTTTTGTAATTAAATTGGGTGTACAAATGTCAATTTAATCAAAGTAAACTAAATGTGCAGAACAACTAAACAACTAAAAACTGCCAGAAATCAGTCTTCTCTAGAAATGTTAGGAAGGTCTTCATTACATGTTGATCAAATGCAATCTTAGCCTTTTGTTTAAAGCCCTTCAGAGCCTAGTCCAAATCTTTTTTCAACCTATTCTTTGCTATATTCCCCTCAAAAGATCTTAATTTCACATATACTACATTATTCACTGTCCATAGAATTTTATTCACCATTTCCAAATCTGACCCTTTGTCTTCTCTGTTCCTCACACCTAGAAGGCACTCCTACTCCCAACAAATATCTGTGCAAATCATTCCATCCTTTCAAAGTCCAACTCAAATGCCACCTTGTCCATTGGATTTTTCCTTTTCTTACAAGCTAGAGATGGTGTCCATCCCCAAAGCTCTCATAGAGCTGTCAAGATTGAAATTAAGGTAAACTGAGGCACAAAGTTCTGGGCATGTTCAATTTATTAGTAAGGGTAGCAATTACCGATAAAAGGGGTCTCTGCACTCTTTAGACAGTCAAAAGATACTGAGGTGAGGTGAGCTAGCCTTTTTTACAATTGTTTTTGTTGTTGTTGTATGTTTTTTTACTGGTGTAACTGCAAGCAAGGTGGAATTTTTTGCTGTTTTTCTTCAGGAGTTCAGTTTCTCAGCCTCACCTGAGGGATTAATCACCTTTGAACCCTGGTAATCCACAGGTGTAGCACATTAGGTGCAGAGGCACATTTTTGTGCCTTGTGGCACTAAGCCAATTAAGTGCTGAGGCACAGGCTGCCTTTAGGGCTATGGACTCTATGGGGAGCCAATCACATAATGCACCTGGGCTTTGCATGTGCACTTAGTGGGAGAAACCATACATAAGCTAAAAGCTTCATATTACCTGGCAGCTCACTTCTGGGAAGAATTCTTGGAAGAATACTGAGAACTCTAGAAAGAGAAGATGAGACTCCAGGTAGCCTTTGTTTGAGAGCTCCTGGCTATGAGTGTGAACCCAGAGGAAGATTAGCATTGAGCAATGAGTGTTGAGTGTGAAGAAGAAGAAAAACGAGCATGAAGAAGAAAATGAGCTTTGAGTATGGAGCATTGAGAAGGCTAGTGGCTGCTGCAGCAGCAGAGACTCAATGAAGGGGTATCCAGGTTGTGAAAGTGAATTGAGTTGAAGGTCAGAGACCTGCCCATTGTGAGGAGGCTTAGCTTAATGCCCCTTTAAGAGCTGTTATCATGCAGCCTCCAGGCTTTGGAAGTGAATTAAGATGGTGATTCTGGTAATGTGTATAAATATTGTTGCTGCCCTGTTAAGTTTTGTTTTTTCAGAGACAGAAGTTAGCTGTAGGAGCCCCTGGAGCCTGCTGTCAGACAAGAGCAGGGAGATCTAGGAGTGGAGCAGTCCCTTCCCCCATGAACTGAGACATGGAGCAGGAGCAGAGAGTTGCTTGCCCGTGAACCCAGGCAAGAGCCAAGATCAGTCAGCCCATGGAGGAGGAGCCACTGGACTCAGAATTAAGCTTCCAGTCAAGATAAAAGAGGACTTTATTTTGACACTCTGTTTGGATTGAGGGGATTGTAACTTACTATGACCTAGGGGCGGTATTTTCTGCTACTCCTTAAGGATGTGTTATTCTAGGGAAGTCCCTAGCCTGAGACCCCCTGATTGTAAAAACAAGTATTTTGGGGAATGCTATGTTACATATTGAATGCAGTGATATATTCTATGTGCCATGTTATATGTTGAATGCTATGATATATATATTGAATGATATGTTTTGTTTAAGGATGTTGCTATGAATGTCATGCTTTAGTTTCTTCAGTAAGGTTTAGTTCTAAATAGAGTGTTCATTATACTTTGCAATTAGACCCTAAAAATTATTCACCCAGAAGCCCTCAGGTGTTCTGCCATGATTGTCATCACAATTGGGAAGACACAACAATGAACAGGACACATCACAGATGGAAGACAATATGTTGTGGTTACAAAGTCTGAAGTGTCATTAGTAACAGAAAACAATATGATTGGCTGAAAGTTTGGAATGCAGGACTAGCAACAACGCCTTCTTCCATCTTGTCACAATGGAAAGCTCATTGGTGGTGTTCGCCTGCTTAGCTAGTTAGTGTCACAGTGATAACACTTTCTTGAGGGATAGCCAGTGTTGCAGAAATAACAGACCAGACTCCCTGGCATCTACCAAAGATGACAGATTTCCTTGATGTAAGAATAGAAAAGTAATTAGCAGGAAAATTGAACTTGTAAGCCTAATTAACTCAGAGAGAAAAGACGAACTTCTGAACTTAACTTAGACAAAGAAATGTGACTTACTGTACAAAATGTCAGTTGCAAAAGTGGAGACAATATCCATTTGATTTTCTCAGAACTTTGTACTTCCGATTGTTTTTTTTAACATGAATTTGCATTGCTGTTGTTTGCATACTGGTCTTATTTCCTCTACTGTATTGTGAGCTTCTGCTCTGTCATCCTTATCTTCATCATCATGACTACCATCAATGTCGGGCCACTGGCACGAAATATGTAGCACTTAATAATACTCTTTTAATTGGATAGACTTTGTTTAATTAAATAATCAGCCCTTCCTTTATAGTATCTAGTCCTCCACAAAAAAGTTTACTTGTCAGCTTAAATTTTGTCCATTCTTTTTTAGTGTATTGGGAATCTCTTGTATGCTTTTGTCTTAATATATGTGTCTTTATGGAGACCTTTGTGGACTTTTGTTATAAAAATTTTATCTTTGTTTAGAATGCTTTTTAGACAAAAAGAAACAAACTCGCAGACACTTTTAGGAGGAAAAGTTTGGAGGTGGTTCCATCTGAATTAGCCTTTTTGATTTCTAAATATAGAGGTTAATATACACATTCTTTTCTGTGTTCTCTAGCATTCTCTCACTATTAGACATCTCTAGCAAGAAAAGGTCAGCCAAACTTTGGATAGATTGAGTGGATGATATTGAAAAAAAAATTCAGATTTTGCTTTCATTTCATGTCTTTGGCATGTGTCCATTTACCATATTTATTATACTTATCCTAATGGTGTCTTGTATTTATATTTAGATATCCATTTGCATCCAAGTGCAAGGAAATATGGCAATAACATTTTACAGATGAATGATCTTAGACACAAAGTGAAAATGACTTGCCTAAAGTCAAAGACAAATCATCAGTAGGGTCTAAAGGAGAGATTATTCACTTGAAACAAAAGGTGTGTCTTTATTGTGGAAAACGGAAGGAAGACTATTGAAAGCTCTTCAAATCGATGTAGGGATATTTTCAAATATCCACAGCAAGCTAAATCTGAAGCATGGGGAAACAAATGGGTCATTTGCAGTATTCTGTATTGTGAAAGTAATGAGTTGGGATCCTATTATCCCCCAGACTTATTCTTTTCCATGTCAAGCAGGTCAGCCTTTTCCTTCACTCATATAATTTCAAAATGCTCTTTACTTAGTAAAATATTCAAAGTTGTCAATAAAGAAATAAGTCGTAATATAAAGCACTTTGGTTATTTACCTAGATACATTTCTATGATTGGCATGAAGAAGGATAAAGAATTTACATTAAATGCTTTAAAATATATAATTCTTGATGCCTCAATCAGTAAGCCTTTCAGTAAGACATGCTAACGATGAACAAGTGAACTATTAGCATTAATGTATTAAAATCCTCATACAATCCAAATCCATCATTTTATTTGAGAACTTCAACTTATACCCTCCTTTTGCACTTATGTCAAAACCTAACAGGTGGGTAAAAGAACAAAATTAATTTTTACTCTCTATTATCTTTGTACAATCCCAACAGAAGCATTAATAAACAACCCAAGGTCTAAAAAAGATGGACACTGCCTGAAGAGCAGGGAGAAAAGGAATAAAAATTAATTATTGGAAAATTAGCATACATTGTGCTTTTAAAATGATTGAAACAATAAGAATCCACTTTTGGACAAAAAGGCCATCACAAAATTCCTATGATCTGTTGCAACGACTTATTCTGTTAAACATCAGTTTTATACTTTAGAGTGCTATAGTAGCAATTAGATTTGAAGATCTTTCCCACCCATTAATGGTCCATGTGACCTGCTTACATCACAGGAAGCATAAGTTACACGGTGGGAGGAGCTTCCTGACAGGAAGTTATGTCACAGAAAATGCTGAGAGAGAGAGAGAGAGAGAGAGAGAGAGAGAGAGAGAGATGTTATGGCTGTTAATGGCCGCCCTTGTGATTGTTAGAACTGAACAGACTGACTTAGCTGCACTGTAAGTTTGTTTGTTTTTAGGGAGACCCCAGCAGGGGGTTGGAGAGGTTTTGGGATGGCCAGGTTCCAGGCTGTGATATGGTGTTTTAAGTTCCTTGCTGTTATGATAAAGTGAGCTGACTGGCTGTGGGAGCTGAACATTTGGTTATAGGGCATGTTTTTCTGGTGTCTGAATAAATATTATACTTCTTTTACCTTCTTTTGGAGAGCCTGTCATACCTTGTGATACAGAACTACATAGGCATATTCACAATTATCGTTGATGTTGCATTTATTGCCCCACTGGTATAAATGCATACATGTAACTTTCATTCTCATACACCTAAACAAAACAGAAGTTTATGGACTTCTTTTAGAAGCTTAGGCAGTTAATGGATGACTGCACAGTACTTTATACCTATATAGTTGAGGTTTTAATTACTAGTATACATGGACTCATTTCCCAGCTATTTGAAAGGGTAGATAGCTCTGCAGGCTTACACAAGATATTATGAACACATTATTATTATTTTATAAACAAACAAAGAAACAAAAACAAAAAATCAAATTTTACCTTATCCTCTATAAAATAAAAATTAAGCTATTATTAATCAGATATGAATAACATTAGCATCACAAACTTAATTATTAGGGGAAACTCTCTTCTTTCCATTTTAAACTATTCATATAGAAGCTTTTTGAGTAGGAATGAACGAGTTGTGTTTTTCATCTTTATGTCCCTAGAAAATAATACTGTGTGTGAAATTCAGTAGATAACAAATGCTGTTGAATTGAATCAAGGTATTCACATAAGAACTTAATAACTATTTGTTGACTGATTGACAGAAAAAGAAACAAAAAAAAACCCAGCCTTACCTAAATTCAATAGTAAATAGCCTCAATTAAAATATAAGCCAACACTGAAAATATTTTTACTTGTATTCTTAAATATCCTATAACCTATTTTTCCTTTCCTTTTTGTACAATCTCATCTGAAATTCCCTTTGCTTAACATCTCCCCGTAGTCCAATATTTGGCACTTTCAGTTCTGTTGAAAGGAGACATAGAATGTAGGGTCATTGCAATCCAATTTTTTTAGCACTATGAAGTAATTTAGGAGAGGCTCATCATGAATGGCTTGGCCACTATGAAATGAATTATTTTGGACATGTTAAACTATGAAGAAAACCATCTAATTATTTTTAAGTCATACCAGTGGAAAAGCACCTACACTAGACTTGCATAATTATTTAATGAAAGTTGTGACTATTAAATGGGCTATAGTAAGATAGACCCACTTACACACTATTGATAGAGCTGTAATTCACAGCTTCAATCAATTATTCTGGAAAACAACTTGCTATTGTATAGTAAAATCTCTAATTTGATATACAGTTTTATACCATGCATACTGGACATGTTCTATCAAGGAGGCAGATGTATACAGAGGAAAATGTATTATGTATGCAAAAATATTTATAGCAGCACTTTTAGTATTAGCAAAGAAATTTAAAGAAAGTGTCTATCATTTGGCAGATGAATGAAAGATTTGTTATATATTAATATCATAGAATATTATTGTGTCTTGAGAAGTAATAAATATGAGAAATTCATGGAAATTTGGAAGAATTTATATGAAATGATGCAGAATGAAGTAGAACCAGGCAAATAATATGCATCTAATGACATAAAGGAAAACAACTCTAAAAGACAGCAGAACTCTGATCAATGCAGCTACCAGTTATAACTTCAAAGATCTGTTAATGAAAAAAATCTTTCCTTCTTCTCTGTAGAAAGGTGAGAGACTAGGCTAACGTTAACAGAAAAGTATACAATGTGTTGAGGATTCGATTTTGTTTTTTTAACTTAACTGGGCTTTTGGTTGCTGAGAAGATTCTATACATGAGCCAGGTATCATATCACTGGACATTGATAATGATTAAATCTAATAAGTCAATGTCTACTGTTAATTTATGTCATATATAATACATACATTATATGTGTATATATGCATATATGTATACATGTGTCGCCCACACACACATTATACATAACATGTGTGCACACACATGTATATGTGTATATGCATGTATACATATATGTGACTTTGTGTATGTATGTCTGTATACATATGCATACCTGTGTGTATATATGTGTCATAATGTGTATATGTATTTGCCCCACAATATTTCAAAGCCAGAATAATACTCTATCCCTTAGCCATGGTGAAGAGTGAGATTTTTACTATAGAAAGTGGGTATATCAGGTCATATTAGTAACATTAGTTTTCTAATGACATTTTCAACTGTCAGACTTGACACAACATGTTTAAACTTGCAACATCTTATGACTGAGTTCTGATTAACAGTGCCTCTTCACTTAGTCATTCTAATTTTCTATGAAGTGTCATGTGGTGATGAGCATATTAAAAATATTCCTTTCACACTGTTCATCTCCTCTGACATCATTACCCTTATTAAGAAAAGGAGTATTGTTCAGCAGGTTTTGGAATCAGGTAGAAATTGCTTTCATAAGCTGAAAGATACCACAATATTCAAGTGAAATATTCATATTGGTATAACTCAGACATGTGAAAGGAGTATTGGAGACATGATGAGTTGATAGATTTGCATCCTAGGGCTTGATAATGAGGTGGAAGATTACAAGTTTAATCATGAAATGTATTTCTAGCTGGAGGAAAATATTAATACCTACTTCCCAATCAATCAATTAGCAAACGTTTATTAAGTGCTGACTATATGCCAGGTACTATGTGAGGTCCTTGGGATACAGACAAAACTAAAATAGCTTCTGCTATTAAGAGTCTTATAAATTCTATGTACCCACATAAGTAAGTATGAAATACATACAAAGTAAATACCAGATAATTTGGTGGGATAGGAAGAGGATGTACTAGTATACAAAGGTAGGAGGTGGAATTTGATTTGTGGGAAATTTCAGATAGTCCATTATGATGTGTGAATGGGAGGAATAATATATAGTAAGTCTAAAAAGACAAGCTAGAGGAAGATTATGAAGGTTTCAATTTGCGAAACTGAATAATTTCAGTTTCATCTTGGAGTAAACTAGGAGCCACAGTTGTTTTTTGAGCAGGAAAATGATACAATGAGAAATCTCTAGAAACAATATCACTTTAAGAGCCAACTAGAGGATAGATTGATAAGCGCAGAAACTTGAGACAGTGAGACCAATTATGAGACCATGGACATAGTCTAGACAAGAAGTGATAAGAGCCTTAATTACAGTGGCTATGGGAGCAGAAATAAGAATGGATAGAGGATATATTATAAAAGTGGAATTTGAAAGACTTGGCAACTAATTGGGTGTGTGGGGAGGAGAACTAGAATGCAGAGTGGAAGAGGATTCTAAAACTGTAAACCTGAATGACAGGAAGAATGGTTACATTCTGTCAGTAACGTGTAAAGAGCCCAAATCACTCCAAGTGAGTAGTTTTGTTTAAGAAACTAGTTCAATCTGCTATCGCAAGTACAAAGTAAGATTTTATTTCTCCTTTCATAACTAAACCGCTTCTAAAAGAATGCATTTACTTATAATTCAATAAAAACTTAATTAAATATTCACTATGTTAGATTATGGGGATATAAAGACAATAAAAGATATTCTGTGCATCATTGAATTTTAAAAAAAAATTATTAAGTTCTTTTTATGTACTGGACTTTCTAATAGATTGTTGCGGTACAAAGACAAAAATGAAACAGTCTCTGCTTTTAGAAAGCTTTCATTGGAAGGAGTGAGATAATATGAATAAAGACATAATATATAATATATATGTACAAAACACACTCAAAGTAAAAACATATAACTTTGGAAAAGAATAACAGAGAGTTAGGAAAGGGAAGGCTGCACTATTAACAGGGAGTTAGGAAAGGGAACAAAATAAGTAAGGGCTTCAAGCAGAAGGTAATCCTTGAGCTGAGATGTGAAGTCGACCAAGGATTATAAGGGATGGTATATAAACCCTACAAAGGAATGGAAATGGGAGATGTAATATTTATTGCAAAATAGATGAGGAATAGAATTAAGGTTAGTATGGCTGGCTCTACACACATAGAGACCACAGAAGAGAATAATGTGTACTTATGGTGTTGTGCAAATTAACTGAAATAAGTAAAATTTTATGTTTATTGACACACAGGCAACCATGCAACTTTTTGTACTTTTGAAGCCCCCATCAATCTGTAATCTATCTTTCTTATACAGAAATCTTACACAGAAATGATTTCAAATAGAGCTCATAATTAGAGACATGTGTTCTTTAATTCTTTATCATGAAACTACACTTTTTGACACTGGATATTAAGTGTACCTTGGAAGAACAGTCCATTTCCTCAAGTCTAATCCTGAGGTTTAAGTCAAGTGAGTTACCAAGCCATTGAAACATGTTTATCCTCTTTCCTTAGAGGAATTCCTTATCTTTCCATTATATGTAGCATGATACAAGATTATGTTTTAATATTCAATCTCTATTTGGGAATTTCTGTGATTCCAGAAAAAATATGTTTCTAATTGTATGTACTTATTCATCATCACATCATCATCATCATCAATCTACCTATCTTTCTGTCATCATTCTGTCTATTTATCCAACTCTTCGTTTAGCTATCCGTCTATCTATATATCAGATCCATTACTTCCTAAATGAGGACAAGATTCCTAGTGCTATTTGAATTAAAAATAAAATTCCAAGTTTCTTGGTTGGATGTTTGTAGTCTGATTGAAGTACCCAGATCTTACATGTTAATATATACTTTATTACAATGGTTTTTAGCATAGATTTGAAATAAAAAAGTAAGTTTTATTAGTAAAAAGAATTACCCTTTTTCTAACCTTCAGGACTCTAATATTTTATCACCTTTCCCATGTCAATTTGTTTTGCTTCATAGCAAAGATAACAAACTCTATCTAACTCATGTTCTTCTGATTTCAAGAAGCCTACACCCCTTGGGAGAGGAATCAATAACAACTACTTCTAGTGTCAAGTTTCCATGAGAATCTTTCTTCTTTTTCCCCCAATAAGGAATAAATAGGACTAAATAACGTTTTATAAGTTCCTCATATTGTTTTTAGTTTTTGACCACAAATTCTTTTACTTTTCTGTGCTGTCATTTTTATTTGAATTATCCTTAAATTGCTTGTTTTACCCACATCCAAAAAAAAGTGTGCTCTTTATGAGCTATAACTCTTACATATTTCCTTGAATTAATATCCATTGTTTAAAACAACAGAATTTAAAGCATAACAAAGTGTCAATACAGTACATGTTGTGGCATGAAATCGAGCATTTAATTAAGAAATAATGTTGGGAAAACCAGCTCAATCCATTCTGATCTGGTCAAGGACAGATTTCTGATTCTGCTTACTGTCAGTACAAGCAGACAGCCATGATCACTGCTCACATAAAACCAAACCAAACAATATTTTTAATCCCATAAATAAAATGGTGAGGGTGGGAATTGGTAGATGTATTCATACTTGCTCTTTAGTATAGCCATTTTAGTGATGGATAGATTGGAGTTGGAAGAGACTAATGAATTAGTGAGAATATTCCATCTCTTGTACTTGTATCCTTAGTGCTTAATACAGTGTCTCATTCATTGTAGATGTTTAATAAATGCTAATTAATTTTCAGTGGTCTGCACCAGATCACACAAGAGGTGATAAATGTTAAACAAGAACTTTATATGAGCAGGTAGAACACAATTAATTGCAAGAGTTGTTTAGAATTACATGGCATGACTTGGAAACTAATTAGATCTTTAGTCTGAGTGAGAGTGAGGAATCAGGATAACACTGAGGTTATGGACTTGGGTAACTGGAAGGACGGCGGTTCTCATGAGAATTATGGGGACATTCAGAAGATAATGAGTTCTGTTTTGGACACACTAAGTTTGATATGTCTATGAAGCAGTTGATAATGCAGGCTGACTGGAGACACAATAGGGCTGATCTGCAAGTCATATGCATAAAGATGATAATTGAAATCAAGAGAGTTTATGAGATGAACAAGGGAGAGATTTTATAGAGAAAAGCTATCTAGGACAGAAACTTTGGATATACCATAGTTAGTGGGGATATAAAATGGATTATGATCATGCAAAGGGGACTAAAGGTTAATTAGCAATTGAGTAGGAAGAAAATCAAGAAAGAGCTGTGTCACACATAAAAACATACACACACGATTTTCTAAAAGAGAGAGTATTCAAGAGAAGAGGACAGTCGACAGTATCAAATACTACAGATAAGTCAAGAAAGATGAGGAATAAGTAGAGATGATTAGGTTTGGCAACTAAGAGATCATTAGTAGCTTTGGATAAAACAGTTTCAGTTGAGTGATGAGGTTGGGAGGCAAGTTGCATAAAGTTTAGGTGAAAATTGAGGAAAGAAAGTGGGGGTGATCATTATAAAGAGTTTTTTGAGAAGTTTTGGTGAAAAGGGAGGAAAGAATGATGCATGTTACTTGTATAACATCAAAATACTCTAGAATTATTTAAGAAGGGGGAGAACATCAATACCTATGGTGATTAGGGGAAAAAATTCTAGAAGATGGTAGAACTAAAGGGCGAAATAGAAACTGAAAGAATTCACTAAGCGCCTCCTGAAAGAGATCCCAAAGCAAAAACTTCCAGGTGTATTATAGCCAAAACCCAGAGTTCTCATGTCAAGGAACAAATATTGCAAACAAAGATAGTATGAAGGAATTCAAAAAATTGTGAAGCCACAGTGAAGATAACACTAAACTTAGTGGTTTTACATTAAAGGACCAAAGAGCTTGGAAGATGGTATTCCAGAAGGCAAAGAAGCTAGGATTGCAACCAACAAACACCTACCCAGAAAAACTGAATATAATCCTCTAGCAGAAAAAAAATATTCAATGAATTAGAGGAATTTCAAGCATTTCTGATGAAAGACCAGAACTGAAGAGAAAATGTGATTTTCAAACACAAGACTCAAGAGAAGCTATCATAAAAAGGTAAACATGAAAGAGAAACCATAAGGGATTCAACAAGGTTAAACTGTTTACATTCCTACTTGAAAAGATGATCTTTGTAACTTCTAAGAACTTTCTCATTATTTGAGGTGTTAGAATATATATATATATATAAACAGAGGGCATGAGTACAAGTTGAATATAATGGGATGATATCTAAAAAATAAAGGGTGAGAAAGAAGAATGCACTGGGAGAAGGGGAAATGAAAAAGTAGAATGGGGTAAATTATCTTACCCAAAAGAGGTTCAAAAGAGCCTTTAAAGTGGAGAGGAAGATGGAAGAGGGAGTGCTGGAACCTTACTCTCATAAGAATTGGATCAAAGAGGGAATAATATGCACTCTCAATTGGGTGTGGAAATCTATTTTACTCTATAGGAAAGTAGGAAGGGAAGGGCATAAAACAAGGGGTGGAGCTGATAGAAGGGTGGGGAGATTAGGGGAGACAGAAGCAAAACATGTTTGAGGATGCACAGGGTGAAAGGTGAAAGCAGGATAAAGAAGGGGAAAATAGGACTGATAGAAATAAACAATGAGTAACAATAACTCTGGAAAAAATTTCCTAGTAAGTTTCTCTAATAAAGGGTACATTTCTCAAATATATAGAGAACTGGGCCAAATTTATAAAAATAAGAGCCATTCCTTAATTGATAATTTGTCAAAAGATATGAATAGGCAGTTTTCAAATGAAGTAAGCAATGTTAGCTATAGTCATATGAAAAAATGCTCTATATCACTATTGATTGGAAAAATACAAATTATAACAGCCTTGAAGTAGCACCCCAAGCCTTTCAAATTGGCTAATAAGATAGAAAATAAAATGAGAAGCGTCGGAGGGGATGTGGGAAAATTGGGACACTACTGTGCTATATGCACGATTGTCAAGTGATTTAACCATTCTAGTGAATAATTTGGATCTATGCCTATAGATCCTATGCCTATAGCCCTACAGGGTTATAAAACCATGCATGTCATTTGACACAGCACTACCACTACTATGCTTGTATTCCTAAAAGAATTTTTTTTAAGGAAGAGGATGTATATGTACCAAAATATTAATAATATCTCTTTGCATGGTAGCAAAGAATTGGAAATCAAGGGGATGCCCATCCATGGGGGAATGGCTGAACAAGTTCTGGTATATGATTGTGATGGAATACTGTAATACTTTAAGAAATTACAAAGTGGATATTCTCAAAGGAACCTGGAAAACTTGCATAAACTGATTCAAAGTGAAGTGAATAGAACCAGGAGAACATTGTACACAGGAAAAGCAACATTGTATAAAGACCAAATATGAATGACCTAGCATTACAATAACAAAGGACTCATTGTGCAAAATGAAAGAGAAATAATAAGTGGAATCTGAATGCAGATTGAAGTATACTTTTTAAAAATGTCTTTATTCTTTTCTTATTTTGGTATCTATTTTCTTTCACAACATGACTAATATGGAAATACATTTTGCATGACTGCACACCTATAACCTATATCTAATTGCTTGCCTTCTTAATCAAGGGAGAGGGGAGCAAAAGAGAGGAATTTGAAGCTCAAAATTTTAAAAATCAGTGTTAAAAACTAATTTTTCCTATGATTGTGGAAAATAGAGTATCTCCCAATGTGATTGTGAGGATCAAATGAAATAATATTTTAAAGCACTTTAATATGCTAGTTATTAGACATTACCCGCACAAATACAATTTTTTTAATGGACTCTCCTTTTATACTTGCCAACTACTTATTTGTGTGCAGAAGAAGTAGAGTAGTGAAGATCTGAGAATCAGTGCCTTATGAAAAGATCAACAAAGCACTGTGACTCTGGGATATAAGAAAAGATTTTATATATAAACTATTTTAGTGAAATTTATTGAAATATCCACCAAGACATAAATTCTCATCAGAATTCCAATCTTACTGCTAAAATATGACCTTTTTCTAACAGGTCCTCTACAACTAATAATTTAGTGTAACTAAAGCATTCTGCAGTCCCTAAAGTGGTTAAATTTTAACAACACAGACAGGAACATTTACCTATGACCTAAAGCTAGAAAGAAAAACATTTTCTTTAAATATTTTAAAAGATGAAAAATAGAGTCTGGGTGATGATATTTATTAAACTTAATACAAAGCTGCCAAGTGTATACTCTATACAAATAGAGTATAGTCAAATATGGTTCTTTTCCAGTTCACATAAACATGAACTAAGCAATATCAGTGCTTAATCTAAAAGAAAAAAGATGCACTAAAATAGATTTTAATAGGATAGAAATTCATTTTTTCAGGATTCCTCATAGCATTTTTACATTTTAGGAATACTTCTGCTTTAGATCATCCCAAAATAATATTGCTTACAACACTTATGCCAAAAGTATGATCAGAAGATTGTTTCTCTACCTGCCCTTTCGCTTTCTTAACTGCCATCCCTTTTTTCTCTGGCTAGAACACTCTCCATGGATTTGGACTTGAGCTGGATCTCTTCCAGAATAACATGTAATGACTTTGTAGCTGCACCCTTTCTGGTGATTCATTTGTCTTGTTCCCAGTGGGCCATGTGTACTTCCTTGGGGCTGAATGGCTTGTTCCTTTGGGATGATATTGTGAACCTTAAATGGTCTCTCAAGGTCTCCATAAAGGCAAAAAAGGTAGAGGGCTGCTCACCAAGGCAACCAATATAGGTGCTCAAGACTCCCTTTGAGGGTTAAGAAGAGGGTCTTTGCTCTCTCCCAGGCAGGAAGAGATGACAAGCTTCTTGTATACAGCAACCAACATGTGTGTTGGCTAAAGTAAGATTGTGACTAGATCCTGGGTCTCTCATTCAGAGCTCACTGGCAACATGAAGAGTTTTTGCATTAGAGATGATGCTAGAAAAAGGATGAGAAAAAACCCGCACTTAGAAGGCCAGAAGGCATGAACCTCAAAAGAAATATTTATATAGAACAAAACTAACATGATAGTGAAATGACAGTTAAGCAACCACACAAAAATTTCATATTTTGATGCTTTAAATATAAGCCTCCCAATGCAGTATAACAGTAATCATGACCTACTGTCACTGCTTGTTTAAGACCTGGTCAATGCACTCATTTGAGTTCTTTTGTGTCTAGGAAATAAATGTCTTATACTTCATTCATATTCACCTGGTACTTTTCTACTTTGTTCTTGAACCTCCCATTTTGAGAAGATTATAAACATTAACCAAAGCTATACTTTAAATTATTTTTCCTGGGTTTCTCAGGTAACGATATGAAGAACTAGATTTTGACAAAAAGGAATTGAATCCTTTCTGTTAAGTTCATTGAAAACAACCTAGCCTATACAAATGGTACTTTAACTGAGAGGGACCCCATCAGTTGAAGAGGGAGATTGTTCAAGCTTCCTAAACCCAGCGGCATCTGTTTTGTTCTTTGTTTTTTCCATAGTAACCATATTGCAACACACACACACACACACACAGACTCACAACCAAGAAAATAAAAGGCAATGAAAATAAAATCTATGCTTTAATATACATTCAGACTTCATCATTTCTCTCTCTGAAGTTGGATAGCATTTTTCATAATGGAGTTTTTGGAAATACCTTGGATCATTGTAGTGATCAGAATAGCTAACTCTTTCACAGTTGAACATTGTTAAAATATTGCCCATACTGTGTGCAATGCTCTCTTGGTTCTGCTCATTTCACTTTGCATGAGTTCATAAAAGTCTTCCCAGGTTTCATGTCTTATAGCACAATAGAATTCATCACAATCATATACTACACTTGTTCAGTCATTCTCCAATTGATGGACACCCCCTCAATTTCCAGGTCTTTGCTACCACAAAAAGAGCTGTTGTAAATATTTTTTGGTGGCTAGGTGGTGCAGTGGATTGAGCACTACACCTGGAATTAGGAAGATCTGGGATCAAATTTGGCCTCAGACACTTGCTAGCTATGTTACCCTTGGCAAGTCAATTAACCCTGTTTGCCTCAATTTCTTCATGTGTAAAATGAGCTGGAAAAAGGAAATGGAAAACCACTCCATTATTTTTTCCAAAAAAAAACCCATATGGAGTCAGAAAGAGTTAGACATAACTGAAGAATGACTGACCAGCAACAAAACTAAATTTTTTACACATGGTGATGTCTCTCACTTTTCTTTGCTATCCTCAGGATACAAACCTAGTAGTGATATTGCTTCATCAAAGGGTATGTAGTTTTATAGACTTTTGGTCATAGTTCCAAATTGTTCTCCACAATGGTTGGACCAGTTTACAACTCTACCAATTTTGCAACATCCCCTCCAACATTTGTCATTTTCCTTTTTCTCATATTAACCAATTTGATAGGTGTGAGGAATTACCTCAGAGTTGTTTTAATTTGCATTTATATAATCAATAGTGATTTGAAAAGTTTTTTTCATATGACTATTCATAGCTTTGATTTTTCTCTTCCTGCTTATATCCTTTGAACATTTATCAATTAATGAATGGCTGTTATTTTATACATTTTACTCAGTTCCCTATTTATTTGAGAAATGAAGCCTTTGTCAAAGAAATTTACTGTAATTCCCTCCCCATCCTATTTTCCTGCTTTCCTTCTAATTATGGGTGCATTGGTTTTGTTTATGCAAAACTTTCTTTTAAAATTCATATAATCAAAATTATCCTTTTTTACTTTCTGTGATCTTTTCTGTCCCTTCTTTGGTCATAAATTCTTTTCTTTTCCATAGATCTTACTGATAATTTTTTCCATGTTCTCCTAATTTTCTAATGACATCAGCCTTTATGTCCAAATTATTTACTCATTTTGATTTTTTCTTGGCCTACAATGTGAGGTGTTGGCCCTTGCCTAGTTTCTGCCAAACTACTTTTCTGTTTTCCTAGGAATTTTTTTTTCAAATGATGAGTTCTCAGGTATTTTTTTCTTTCTTTTTTTTTTTAAATTTATTTTTGACATGTTTGGTTTTCAGCATTGATTTTCACAGGCGTTTGAATTACAAATTTTCTCCCCATTTCCTCCCCCCCCCCCCCGCTCCAAGATGGTGTACATTCTGGTTGCCCTGTTCCCCAGTCTGCCCTCCCCTCCGTCGCCCCATT
>CM053622.1:176855216-176875871 GCA_028646595.1 Phalanger gymnotis
AGCTGGAGGGCTCCTTAGCTACAGCTGCCCTGAGTATAGTCATCAACACCATCTCAAGAGCCCTTAAACAAATTACAAACAGACAGACCCAATACAATTCATAGTTACCAACATCTAGGCTCAGCCTGTGAGCTCAGAACATGGGCTTCCCAGAGTCACGCACCACCACTGCTTCAGAAAAGAGTTCCAAGGAAGCTGAGGCCAACCCCCTATTTTATATCTTTTTCAGGGTCAGGGGTGTCACACATGCGACTCACCCACGTGATCTAGAATCACCACAAAGAGCAACTTAAATCCACTTGGTCTAAAAGCCTCTGCTGTCCCAGACATGTAAACTAGGCCCTTCCTGGAGTTAGCCCCACCTTGGGCCCCACCTTAGTTGCCAATCCACACCCACATAGGTTTTACACCTAATAGGGGTTTGGGCCTGGGGCTTAGCACTTAGAAAGATTCAATGAAATAGCTGAATTACTCAAAGAAACAAAAGCCAAACTCTTCAAGGGCACTTGTTCAACCAAGTGCTAAGGAGCCCATTTTGCTTACCAACACAGCTTGGCATCTCTACGTTGTCACTTAGGTTCAATCTTTCCATGTCTACTGGCTTATTTTCTAACATCTACAAACACACTCATGTTTTCCCTCATCCTGAAAAAAATCTTCACTACTAAATATCTTGTCTGTCCTTTGTAGTTGAACTTCTTGAATAGTCCACCTACAATGGATAGCTCCATTTTCTCAACTCTTATTGTCTTTTTAATCTTTTAAAACCTAGCTTCCAAATTTATCATTCCAGCGAATCTGCTTTTTCCAAAGTTTCCAATAATCTCTTAGTTGTCAAACTCAATGTTTTTTTCCCTCAGTCTTCATTTTCCTGAAATTCTCTGCAGCCTTTGGTACTGCTGATCAGTCCCTCCTCCTTGATACTCTCTTCTCTCTAGTTTTTCAGGACTTCACCACCTCTTAGGTTTTCTTCTGCATCTCTGACTATTTCCCTCTTTTCTCTCCTGGATCCTCATCCAGACAGCGCCCTCTAATTGTAGGTGTCCCACACGGTTGTCTTTGCTACCTTCTCTTCTCCCTCTATACTACCTCACTTATAAGACCTCTTTAATTACCTTCTCAAATCTAGCTGTTCTGCCCCAACCTCTCTGCTGACCTCCAGTCTCACAACTCCAACTACCTTTCAGGTTTGTCAAACTGGAAAAACAGTAGACGTCTTCAACTAAATATCTCCAAACTGGAACTCAATGTTTTTTCTCCCAAAACCTTTCCTGCCCTACCTTTCCTATCACTAGAGAAGGCAATACAATCTTTCTAGTCCCTCACACTTGCAACCTAGGAGTCATTCTGGACTCCTAACTCTCACTCCCCGATTCGATCCTGTTGCCAAGGTTTGTCAATTTCATCTTTACAACATTTTCTGAATATTCTCCCTTTTCTCCTCTAACACAGCCTCCACTCTAGTTCAAACCCTCATTACCTCATCATCAAATACAAAATGCTCTATTAATCATTTGAAGCCTTTCATAACCTAGTCCCCTCCTACCCTTCCAGCCTTCTCATACTTTATTTCTCGCCACTCACTCTCAGTGACTCTGGCCTCTTGTGTCCATAAGACAAAATGGGCTCCTTAGCCCCTCGAGGAGTTTGGCTTTTGTTTACTTTTGTTTACTTTGAGTGAAAGGCACTTCAGGAGTTTGGCTTTTGTTTACTTTGAGTGAAAGTACTTTCAGCTGTTAAGTGCTAAGCCCCAGGCCCAAAGTCCTATCAGGTGTGAAACCTGTGTAGGCATAGATTAATGACTTAAGAGGGGCCAAGTTGAGAACCAATGGTCTCTGGTCTCTGGTCTCTGGTCGTTGAGGTGGGGCTTGAGAACTCCAGAGGTTCGACTGAGAGGAGAGGCGAGCTAAGAGACCAACTACAGCTGAAGCTGAAAAAAGCCGAAGCCGGAGATCTGTATAAACCCAGGAGTGCGAGCAAGGACTTGAGGCCAGTAAATATGATTTGGCTAAATACTATCTTGTTTCTCTGTGGACTCCTGGTTACTCTTGTGAGGCGGGCCTATTGGACCTGGGGTTTTTTGGTCAAGATGTCAGAATGGGGAGGCTGGTTTGCTAATTTATTGCTGTGGGGCCTAAATAAGTGTTCTGATGCTTTCTACTTAGAGAATCCCTCATACCTTGCGGTTTAGAACCATTCAAACATATATATGATTATATTTGAGATTATAAATTCGGCCTTGCTACTACACCTCTTGAATGTTCTATAAGCAAAATGCTACATCTCAGCTCTGGGCATTTTCTCTAGCTGTGTACCATGCCTGGAATGATCTCCATCTTCATCTCCATCTACTGTTTTCTCTGGCTTCATTTAAATACCAAACCAAAATCCTGTCTTCTATAGGAAACGTTTTCCAACTGCTTCGAATTCTATTTCCTTCTTTCCGTTAATAATTTCCAATTTATCTTGTATATAGCTCATTAGTACATATTTCTTTGTTATAAGCTGTCCAAGGCAGAGACTGTCTTTTGTCCCTTATTGCATCCCCAAGCACTTTGCCTGGCACATATTATGCAGTTAATAAATGTTGATTGATTATTTGGCCATCTAGTTCAAGACAAGACTTAAAAAGAATGCTTTTAGCCTTTATTTAAAGATGTCTGGAGAAGGGGACACATGTTCCAGGGAACATACTGAACACTGAATCCTAATCTATAACATCTCAGACTGCTTTAGTTTCCTTGGGCACCTCCTTTGGGTATCCTACCAAACTTTATGTAAAATAGGTTTTCCCTCCAATAATACTGCCATTAGTATTTCATATTCCTCTGTAAGAGTTTTCAAATCAGTTTATATTTTAAACCCAAGTTGCTCTTGATTACCACGTCACTCTGCTTGGAAAAGAGAGAAAATGATTCCTGGCTGACAGCATTTCTAATTCTGTAATTTGGTTACAGAGAATGAAGACCTCATGTTCCTCTACACAGGAAGAAAATCATAAAACCAATCTGACTTAGATACCTGATTTTTTTAAACAAATTTTATCATTGATAACATTCGTGGCATTATTTACAGATGAGGAGAGAGGTTTCATTAGTTTTGATTTTCCCATTGTTGTTGTTGTTTATTCATTACTGTTATGATGACTCTTCATGACCCCATTTAGGGTTGTATTAGCAAAGATACTGGGGTGGTTTGCCATTTCCTTCTCCAGCTCATTTTACAGATGAGGAAACTGAGGCATACAGGGTTAACGGACTTGCCTAGGGTCACACAGCTAGTAGTGTCTGACTCCATATTTGAACTCAGGTCTTCCTGACTCCAGACCCAGGGGTCTATCCATTGTGCCACCTAGTTGCCCTTATTTTTCCAGTGGACTCAAAAAAGTAAGTCCTTTAAGGGTTTAGTGTTTATTTTTCTTCAAAGTCTGCAGCCATTTTTGCTCCTTAGAAAAAAAAATAGTGAAGTATAGAGCAAATAAAGAGGTAAAAGCTAATAAGTTCTAAAAAATTTATTACATCATCAGGTCCACAAGAGATTCTTAATATGTAGAATTGTATTGAATGAACTTGCAGAAGCAATAATGTCTAAAGACACCCCCCAAATATGGAAGCAATTGCAAGAAAGGTTTTTTAAAATTATTTCAACTTTTTGATCACCAGGATATAAAATAATAAAATGTAAATGCTTGTATCAGATGTGATAACTTTCATATTACAAGGTAGTGAATTGCATTGGATTTTCTATTGAAAGTTGTAAATTATTGTTGGAGTCTTATTCTCCCAATATTCAGTAAGAGCAGAAAACTTATTTTCTCTCTTCCATGAACCAAAAATTGAAGAGGAAACATATTCCCAAGGTGATGAAAGCGATTCTTTTTTAAAATTAAATACAGATTTTAAGGAGCAAGTGGAACATTACCAAGTTGGAAGTGATGTGAGGTGGAGAAGTTTTCATATTAAACTAAATCAACTACAAATCTAAATTGATTGGTGGTTTGTGCTGGATAACTGTCCTAGGCCATTCATTTGTACACTTTATATGTAGCGTGTGTTGCAACAACTGGTATCTTATATTAAAAGAAAGGACATCTAAGGTTGAGACATGTGTCCCTAAAACACATTTCAATTTTCTGTGTCTGTAAGTAAAACTGCTCACTAAGAATTATATTATTTCTGAAATATTGCCCTTCTTGGGCTGGTTTATTCTTATGATCATTTTCACTGCCATTTCCAGTAAATCTGTTATATAATGACTTCCTCAGTTTAAAGCTGATTGATATTCTCTTCTTGTGATTTCATTACTTCATTTGAGAGCCATTGTTGAGCCTGTTATTTCTGTATACATGCAACTCAGGATCCTCTGGGCTATTGCATTTTGAGCCTTAAGATCTCTTAGGCTTTGTTAATTAATTCTCCTCTTGTACAAGCAATTGTCTTTGAATTCAACTCCTAAGTGAAAATCAGCCCAAATGTGAATGCATGTGTGAAACTCAGTTAATAAACATTCATTAAGGAGACACTATGTGCCAGACATTGTGCTAGGCATGAAGGGATACAGTGAAAGACATGAAACAATCTCTGCTCTTAAGGAGTTCACAGTCTCTAATGAATGAGGTAATATGCAACATGAATATAACTATATAAACAAGCTATATACTCTATAAATTGGGATAATCAAGAAAGAGAAGGCACTAGAATAATGGAGGATCAGAAAAAGCTTTATACAGAAAGTGGAATTTTAGCTGGGACTTGAAGAAAGCCAGGGAAGCCAGGAGGTGGTGATGAAGGGAGAAAGCTTTCCTTGCATGGGGAACAGACTGTGATGCCAAAATCAGAAAATGGAGTGTTTTATTCAAGGGCCAGAAAAGAGGCTAAGGGTCACTAGACCACAGAGTATGTTGGGTAGGGTATGAGGAGGTGTAAGCTGTAAGAGACTTGTAGCAGGCAGACCAATTAGCAGGCTATTTCAATAGTCTAGGCATAAGGTGACGAGGACATGAACCAGGGTGGTGCCAATGTTAGGAGAGAGAAAAGGATATATGTGAGAGAAGTTATGAAAATAAAGTCAATAGGCCTTGACAACAGATTGGAGAGGGGAGGCAGTGATAAAGAGTGAAACCTAAACAGCATTCATAGAAATATGCAGCCAGTCCCTATAAACCTAAACAGCATTTGTAGAAATATGCAGCCAGTCCCTAGTTTCAATAAGCAGCAATGTTGTTTCTATGTTGTCAACACCTAAAAAATAAACATCAGATGTATACATGCATTCTATATAGAACCATTTAAATGAGTATTTCCTCAAGATTGGTTTGGAAACTTCTAGGGAACCCTGTTGCTTTGTGCCTGAAAATAAATGTTAAGTGCTTAATAAATGCAAGGAATTGTACTAGGTATTGGAATACAGACATAAAAACGAAACCTTTCCTTCCCTCAGGAGGCTTACATTCTATTAGAATTATTGCAGAGAAGCAAATATAAAATTGAGAGGAGGGTAAAAGTGTGAGCAACTAGAGAAGGACAAGGTATTACAGTGGCATCAAAACTGAGTCTTGAATGATTCTGAGAGACCAAGATGAGGAGACATTAAACTGATAGTGGGTTTAAATCTGGCCTCAGAGACTTACTAGCTGTGTCACCCTAGGCAAGTTGCTTAATCCCTGTTTGGCACAGTATCCTCAATTTTAAAATGGGTATTAATAATACCTACCTCCCAGGGTTGTTGTGAGGATCAAATTAGATAATAGTTATAAAATGCTTAGCATGGGGCCTGGCAGAGAGTAGGTGCTATGTAAATATTAGCTATTTGTATTATTATTATTATTATGTGAATATATAAGTGATATATAATACAATCAACCCTCACCTTTTATGGAGGTAACATTCCTAGAAAAAAGAATAAAGTTAAAAAAATCCATGAATGTTGATAAACTGAAGTTATGGGAAATATGGGGTTAAGTTCCTGTGACCTCCAAAAAATGCCATCTTTTGCTAGAGATTGTGCATGTAAAAGGTTACTTTTGCACTTTCTGGAGTGGATTTATTAACACTTTTATAAATACTTTCCTCCTTTCTGTGGCTAAAATAAATCATTGATTAGTTAATGCCAAGCTCATGGCCAATAATGGCTAGAGACATTCTGGCATGAAGTGTATCTGGCACCTTTATTTTCTCACTAACACACATCACTGACTTTACTTGCTTGGGCTTGGAGCCCAAAAGAGTTGCCTTACACTGTGGGGGCATAATTGCAATACAAAATTAGTTTTAAAGCAAACAATGAAAACATGAAACAAATGCACAGGTTGCTCATCAATCTGTAATGGGACAGTGAATCAGTAAAGTACCTAATAGGACACCAGCTGCTCCACAAACATGCATTTTTTTTTGTCTTCTGTGCGTAGCCATGAATATGCATGGTTGCCAATACAAAAGTGGAAATGAACTTACCAATAAAATCATGCAAATTCTTGAAATTCCAAAAGTTAAATATGTGAATTTTAAGGATTAACTACATATAATATGTAATAATAAAAGTGATATGTAAAGTGTGAGTTTACATATAAATATATGAACGAATATATTATATAGATATAATCTGTGAATGAATTATATGTATAACATATGCACATATTAATATGCATATACATACATATATAGTATAGAAACTATGAAATTAGATATATGGGATGAGTAGAAGTATATCAATTAGGATTATACAGAAAGTTTTGAGCCTTGGTGACAGGAATCATAATAATGCTCTCAAAAGTAACAGAGATGTTTGGTAGAAGGGTGAGTTTAAGAGAAAAGTAAAGAAAAAAATTCTAATTTGGACCTAATTTATTTGAGATGCCTATGAGAAACCTAGGTGGATAAGTCCAACAGAGAGTAAGAGGCTCAGTACTGGAGCTCAGGAGAGAAACTAAGGCTGGACATATAGATCTGGGGATCATCTGTATAGTGATTTTATTTGAACTCATATTAAGTGATGAGATCATCAAGTGACTGTGTATAAAAAGAAAGACAAAAGAGTCCAGGACAGAGAATTTGAAGGACCCCCCTCTCCGTAGGTATTAGCCATGCCATAGATGAAGATGCCACAAATGAGAATAAGAAAGGGTAGTCAACCGTGTAAGAGGAGAACCAAAACAGAGTAAAGTCATGAAGATCCAGATGAGGAAAATATATCCAGTGGCAAGACGTGATCAACTGTATCCAATGCTACAACTCAGTTAACACATATGAGAACTGAGGAGAGGCATATAGATTTGGCTATTAAGTTATCATTGGTATCTTTGGAGAGAACCACTTTAATTAAATAATGAGAACAGAGGCCAGCTCCCAGAAGTTTAAGAAAGTGAGAGGAGAGGAAGTGAAAGTTCCAAATGTAGACAACTTTTCCAAGGAGTTTAGCTAAGAAAGGTAAAAGGAATACCTAACAAGCATAGCAGGATATAGTGAGTTTTTTTTAAGTTTGGGCAATATACGGGTATGTTTGTAGGGAGCGGAGAATGAACACATATGGAAATACTGATGATTAAAGAGAGTTAAGATGAAGTGGGGGCAAATTGCTGCTGACAACAGGAGGGAGCTGAACCAAGGCTATGTGCTGACATTGGAAAATAGAAAGGATACATTTTTTTAATCACTGACTGGAGTGACAGAGGAAATAGTAGGAGTTGATTTCAATGGGATATTTTTGTTGATGTGGGTGTTTAGCGCTTTAAGTATTTGTTTTGTGTCTAGGGAATAGCCATGATATGCCTGATCTACATTGTACATTGAGTGACTTTCTATTCTCCTTTTTTAGGAAGTACCTAGACCCCAGGGCTCTCTAGTGAAGAATTCTAGCCAGAGAACATAAGAAAAAGAGCCTCACTCCTTTCTTTTGGCAACACCCCCAGGACTGAATGTGATCAGTATGCTAGCATATAGAACTGGGAGACCCTTAGTAGGAGAGGGAGAGAGCAGGCAACCCAGGCCATCTAAATTCAGCAACAAGTATGTGATGTCACATTTGAAAGAAATGAAGAAGTGGAGAATATCAATGTCAGGGATAAACTGTGACCGACCCATAGGCATCACCCTTCTCTTCATCACCTTCCGAATCATCTGATGGATCAGCTGAATGGATTTTCCGTTTGAGTGCATGCTATTATCTGGACATGGCTGTATTCATTCAAAACTGAGCAAAACAAGTCTAATTATCCTTAGTAGATTTAAAAGAGCTTTTGCTTATGAAACATGGGTCTGTTTCCCTTTTATCCTTGTATGTCTATCACCTAGCAGAGTGGCTGCCACATAATAGCCATTTAATGGATGTTTTATAATTGATAGATTTAAACAAATGAAAAAGAATAAAACCTGACAGAGAATATAATTCTCTGTGTTATTAATCTGTGTTCTAGGCAACTAAATAAATGGTCTCAAGCCTGTTTTCATGAGCACACAATGTCTGGTACATAAAATAGTAAACAATTATTTAATTATTTAATACTCTAAATTTGGGATATGGCTATAATGCTTTTATCTCAAACTTTGGTTCTGTACACATATTGCAAGATGACTAAAAGGTAGCCCTAACCTGTCTGTTAATATATATCATATTCACAACAGATACTATCACTCTGGCCACAATGTGTGGTCAGTGATCTGTTTCTGTCATTGAGAATCAGAAATAAAGGCATTAATTGTGGCATTGCCTATTCACTTTGAAAGTACCAGTAACTTCAGCTACATCATGGGGAATGGTATTTGACTCATTCAAAATTCCTGGTCTCTAGGTAGATGCAAAAGCTGCATCTCTTTCAGTTACCATAGAAACTCCTGATGACATTTTTCAGATTGCCCTAGTATGCATTTGCTTTCCCATCATACATTCATATGTGAAACCTCAATGATGCCCCTTGATTTGACAGCTGGACAACACAAGCTATTTCTGGAGAGGAAAAGTCTCTGAACATTAGACAGAGAATTTCACCTGAGATCTTGTAACTGTTATTTCTCATATTTAAAAAAAAAACGTATTCTGCTTTAACATACACACTGTTGCCCCCATGTACGTCTAAATTCTAAATTTAGGAATTTCAGCAGGCAGAACAAATATATGCAACAATATTAGTAACTTTTTTTTGGTTCCTTGTTTTTCCTTGTTCTCTTCCCCATTTTAAGTTGTTTTTTTTTAACCAAGACTTTTCAGGTTTTACCTCATTCATCTAGTGAGAGAGGAAAGGGAATAAACACTTACATACTACCAGGTACTTTGAGAAGTGCTTTTTACAAATATTATCTCATTTTATTCTTCTGATAGCCTTGTGAATTAGGTGCTATTAAAATTCCCAATTTAAAGTTGAGGAAATTAAGGCAAACAGAAGTTACTTGACTTGCCAAGGTCACACTGCTAGTAAGTGTCTAAGTATAGCTGGATTTCAATTTCTTCAAGGTAGTGATGCCAAGCCTCTCTATGTACCAATAGCATTCTGTAATCATTTTTTCCCCAATGATTTCTACCATAGTCTATGCAAAAAAGTTGCAATCAACATATATAAAATGTTCCTCATGTTTGTTTCTCCTGTCTTTTTGCTGCACATTTCCAGGACACAATTTGGATATTCTCATCAAAGTTTTGGTTGATAATTATAGCACCTACCTCAGAGGGCTGTGAGAATCTAATGATATAATATTTTTAAAATGTTTAGCACAGTGCCCGACACATGGTAAGCTGTATATCAATGTTAGCTACTATGTCATTATTATCTATCTAGGACAGATATTTCTGGTAAATTATTTCACTGACACTGAGAATACCACAATCATGGTTTCTGGGCCATCCAGTGATCCAATAGGACTGAGTCCCAGACTCACCCTTATCTTGGCGGGGATGAATGAAAGGGGACTAGTTCACTGAGTAGGATTTCAAAATTGAGAACGGTGACATCTTCCAGCCCCAATAAGCCTAGTATTCTTAAGTTAGATATAAGAAACAGCTTCCAGTAATTAGAGCTTTCCAAGGGTGGAATGTACTGCCTCAAGAGGTAATAAGAATAAGAAAAATTAAAGTAGTGGTAATAGCAGGAGTAAGAGTAGTTACAACTAGTGTTTATATAATGTTTGCAAAGTGTTTTAAAATTTCTATTTATTTGACCTTAATAACAACCCTCTGAGACAGATGCTGTCGTCAGATGATGTAAATGAAACCGAGTAAGGTGAAATGATTTCCCCAGGGTTAAAAAACCATTAAGTGTCTGAGGCAGAATTTGAATGCAGATCTTTCTAATTCAAGCCAAACTCCAATATGTTTCCTACTCTATTACCTGGCTGTCCCTTCACTGGAGATGTTATAGAAAACCCAAATAAAGATTAAAAGAATTAACATTTATATAGCACTTTAAGTTTCACAAAACATTATCTCATAGATTTAGAATTCTAAATGTTATTAAGCCCAATGCCCTCCTTCAATAGATGAAGAAATTGAGGTGCAAAGACATTGTCACTTACCCAAAGTCACATGACCAGTGTCAGGATTTCCATTCAGATTATCCTGACTCGAAGTTCAGGGAGTGGATTGTGTGTATGTGTATGTGTGAGAGAGACAGATTGAAAGAGAGAGAGAGACAGAGACAGAGAGATAGAGATACAGAGACAAAGAGACAGCGGGAGAGACAGACAGACAGACAGACAGAGGCAGAAAGTTTCTTCCTCCCACTGATGACATGATGATTACGATTTCTATCTTGCCTCCATAGAGACTTCAGGCAATTTCTCCTTGAATGAAATCAAGAAAGGCTCTCTCTCTCTCTCTCTCTCTCTCTCTCTCTCTCTCTCTCTCTCTCTCTCTCTCTTTCTGTCCTTCACCCCCCCTCCTCTTCCCTCCTCTCCTCTCCTCTAATATAACCATTTCAGTTCTCTCTTGAATCAAGAAGGAAGAAGGAAGTGTTCCTTTTCACTAATTCTCGTGTCAAGTTCAACTATGTGTAGAAATTCTGTGTCAAATAATTATTTCATACTCTAATAAAGAGATTTTTTTTTGCAAATGCACCAGACATTTTTGTAAATAATACCTGTTACAAGAAAAATAAATACAACTCATTTTTTCTCAGGGTAGGTGTGAGGATTATAGCAAATGGGCAGATCAGGAATGGTTTTATTATAGAAAAGGACATTTGGGCTGAATCTCTAAGGAAACCAGGAATTAAAGAGGTAAGGGTCAGAAAGAGGAGCATTCAAAATACAGGGAGCAATCAGTTCAAAGGCACAGAGACTGAAAATGGAATTCCTTCTATGTAAAGAGCAACAAGCACTGAGCATGGCTGAACTACAGGGTAGTAATGTGAAAGAAGCCTAGAAATGTAGGAAAGGGCTAGGTTGTAAAGAACTTTAAATGATGCACAGGAGTTTAGATAATATGCTAAAATGCAATAGGAACTATTACATTTAATTGATTTGGAAAATGACATGGTCAGATCTGTGCATTAAGAAAATAACTGTCAGAATTGTGGATTGGGGAATTTTGAGTGAGGCATGTTGAAAGTACCAAACTGTTCCCAGTCTCTCAGGTTTCCAAACTGAGAGATCTTTGACACTTTCTTCTTTCTTATCCCTATATTAAATCAGTTAAGGTTAGAGATAGTGATTGTATCTTTTATTTCACTGGGGTATGCCATTCCAAGATGGGTAAAGTACCTCAGACCAATACCTTCTCTGTGATTTATAGTCTCAAAGAATTACATAGAATAATGAAAGTTTGAGACTTCCCCAGGGTCACAGAATCTGTATTTGTCAAGAGCAGCACTTGAACCCACATTTTCTTGGTTTCAAGGTCAGTTCTTTATTCACTATGCCACATCAGCTCTTATCAAATCAGTTGCCAAGTCATGTTTATGCTATTTCCACAGCACTTGTCACAGCTGCCTCCTTCCTTCTAGTCACATAGTCACCCCAGCTCATTTTATTATTTCATTCAATTCTCTCATCCATTTCCTCCAGGTTTAATTGCCCAACCACCCTTGGAGATCTTCAGAGAATCGTGGAGATCGATAATTTAGAGAAGATCTGTAGAATGAAAGGCAGACAAATATTGTCTTAATTTTCAAAGGGAGAGGAATGTGGTTACTTCATAATTTAGACCAATGAGCCTAATGTAGAATCTGGGTGAATATTATTCCAAAAATGATTAAAGGAATGGTTTGTAAACACTTAGAAGGAATGACACCCACTATGAGCAAGCATGAGCTCGTTAAGACCAAGTCATGACAAAATTTTGATTTGTAAAATGAAGACAGTGGACTAGATGTTCTTGACCTGGTGACTAAAATAACAGGTAAAGAAAATGTCACAGCTATAGCATTTTCAAATTTCAGCAAGAATCTTTTTAAACAAAAGCCTGCTACCTTTGTGCACAAGATGAAGATTATGTATCTAACTGCATGGCTAGTTAGAGACAAAGCTTTGATTAACTAATAGATAAAAATACAAAGGAGAGTAATGATAGAATCATAAATCTAGAAATAAAAAGGAATGCTCAAACCATCTAGTAAAATCCCTTCTTTTTTATAGAAGTAGAAACTTGACTATAGATGTTGACTTACCAAGATCACACAGTAACTAAATATTAGGGGCAGAATTTGAAATCATGTTCTCTGACTCCTGGGCCAATGTTCTTTATTCTGTATGCTAATGCTACAGAGACTTTTTATCATGATGGCTCCCTGCAAAATTTTTAACAAAATTTGAAGGAGTCATAAGTGGCATGTTCATCAACTTGCAGATAGCATGAAGTTTTAAGGGGTATCAGATATATTGGATAACAAAATCAGGATACACAGAGTCCTCAATGGACTTGAATCGTGGATAGATTGAAGTTAGCAAGTTTAAATTTAATATTAATACATATGAAATTCCAATATTGGATTCAAAAATTAACTATACAAATATAGAATGGAAAAATATGGCTAGGCAGCATTTCAAGGAAAAAAAAAGACCTGGGGATTTTAGTGACTGAACTATCAATATCTGTCAACAACATGGTATAACGTCATCCTATGTCTTTTAAGTCAGTTGAATTTTGTTGATTGCACACCATAAATAGCACTAAGTTCTATTAGGGAACTATAAGGAGAAAGTCAAAGCAGCAAAAGACATTGTCCTTCCCATTAGGGCATTTTAAACTACTTGGGAATAGTTTATGACAACAAATAATTTGTGAAAATATTTATAAGACAATGAAAAGTATTGATTAGTATATTACTGAGTCTATATAGTGATCATGATGTCAGCTGTCTAATTCATCTTCCCCTTAGCTGTCAAAATAGTTTTCCCAAAATGTGGGTCTGACCATGCCGTTTGCCTCTATTTCAGTAAAGTCTAGTGGCAGGTGATTAGCTCCCAGATCAACTAGATAGTCTGCTGTCATTTCCTCAGATCCTGGACGCTTGTTGCCTTTCCGGTTCCTTACACGTTACTCTCCTCTACAAACTTGCGAGTAGGCCTTACAGTAAGTGGGCCTACTTGCTATTTCTAATGCACATGGTACTTCATATCCCATCTTTACATCTCTAACACATAACTATGCCAAGTCTGGAATGCTTTTCCTCCCCACATTTGCCTCCTAGGCCCTGGCTTCCTTCAAAACTCAGAGAACTCACTTTTAGCTATATATTTCAAGGAAGTTGATAATGAAAACAATGTCTTAAATACACTAACGTATTTATGGCAGATAATTGTAGCAAAAAAATTGAAACAATATTAAATTTAAATTTAAAAATAGAAGGTAGATCTATGTTTATATATTGATGTTACAAGGAATGGAGGGTTCCTATAATAATAAAAAGATGTGTTTGTGGATACTTGGATATATTTGAAATTTGTGATTTCATCAGTGTATATACTTTTCCGACCAATCCAGATCACAAAGCACCCTGTGTTTTAATAAATATTATTTGAGAATTTCTGTGGCTAAACATTTCATTAACTCATCGAAGAACTTGTTGGTAAGTCTCTATAAATAGATAACAGCTAGAAGTTGTTATGGCAATCAGACTTTTCCCTGTTCTTCCCTTTTGGGATGCTAAGACTATCAAGCCTCCCCTTTGAATGGGTAGGAAACCTTTTGCTGTCTTTGTTTTGGAATATTTCTCAGCTATTTCTCAGCACTGAGGCAATCTGGAGTCAATGACTTGTATATGATGTGATGCTGGGGATGGGGAACTTTCACACATCCAGCCTGGGCGAGGTCAGATCCCTCAGGGCTCCAAACAGGATATAATTGAGGGGAGCTTGGTGTTTGACTTTTGGGGATCACTCATGGAAGGAGTGTTGAGACTCTGGGCAAGTGGTTATAACTGCCCCCTGCCTTTGCTAACCCAGACCCATTGGTTCTTCTTTGGTAACTATGTATTGTGATTTGATCAGACAAGGTCTGTCTGTTGATGTTTGTAATTTCTGTTTGTATTTGCTCTGAAGTTCAGGGGCTGATCTTTTCCCCTAGAACTAAATGAATGATGTATGTTTGTTTAATTAAACTGCGATTGTTAACCTCTTAAAGTTGCTTTCCTTAGAAAAGCAGATCAAAAAACCTGTGTTGGCGGCCTTCTGCATGCTGGTCGTTGTTGGTTTTACACAGCCACAGTGGCTGCTAGCCACATGGTTGCTACGGAGGTGAGGTGAAAGATATACAGTATGGGTTAATACTCAAAACCATTTGACTTTGGCAAGATGTGTCAGATTTTGAAATTCACTGTCATAGCCTTTGAGAACCTAGGGCAATCTCCAAGCTATGATGAAAAACCAGAGTACAATTTTAGTATTGGTGGATTTGGGGTACAAAACAAATTATTACCTGAAATTGACAGTAATCATCTTTATTGTAAAGGATGTTAAAATAGCATATGCTCTTTAACTATTCAGGTAGTCTCTTCACATCTTAAAACAAAAAATAGTAGACTTTAAAGAAGTAAGAGAGTTGGCATAGAGAAGGCTAAGAGATGGTGATTAGGAAGATCTAGAGCAGGGGTGGGGAACCTGTGGCCTTGAACGAAGCCCTTTGACTTAATCCAAACTTCACAGAACAAATCCCCTTAAAATGATTTGCTCTATAAAACTTGGACTCAGTCAAAAGGCCTCACCCAAGGGCCTAGAAGGCCATAAGTGGCCTCAGGACCACAGGTTCCCCCTCTCTGGATAGAGTATAAATGACATAATTGGAAACTGCATTATGATCACTAAGGCAAAGATGATATGTAGAAGCTAACAGAGGCAGCAAAGGATGGGGCTATCATCAAAGTGGTAGGATGTGTGCTATTCAGGAGAGGTATTAGTACTTGCTATCTTATCATCCCTTCCTCCCTTCCTTCCATTTTCAGAGAGTGGATAAATACTGATCTTTACTTAGAAATAAATGGCAGAAATCTGAACCAGGTACAACACCTATTTCTATACTTTTTTAAGACAGAATTTTTCATTCCATCTTAGAGAGAGTCATTATTTTGGGAAACTCTATAAGAGAGTTCTGAGATAGTCTGCAGAGAGAAAATAAACTTGAATAATACAAGATAAATATATACATTAAGGCACAGTAAGCACCAGCCCTACCTCAGCCAAAGAGAGTAATTGAAAACCAATAGTTTTTTTTTTTCAAAGAAAAACATGACCATTAAGAATGTTAAATGTTCTCACTTTGGAGAGAAATTTAATTGAACCATTTTTTTGTGAGCTCCTGGAAGTATTCACATACCTTTTGAAATCAATGACCCATAGCCATTTATCTAAAGACAATACTAGAATATAAAATATCCTAACAAATTTATACTTTTTCTTTAATTTATTCATCATTGGCTAGAGAATACATTTGAGGAATTAAGTGAGTTGGATGTAAATAATTTTAAATGGCTGGCAATATTTCAAAATTAGTAAATAAAAACTAAAAAAAATTATTAACAATCCACTTGAAATAGGTTATGAAGTAAAATATAAACAAATTTAACAGAACTCAGCAAACATTAATTAAGCAACTACATGAAATATACTGGTCTGATAGTTCTGGGAATTCAACAATGAAAGAAAATGTAGTCTTTACAAAGAACCTATACTATAGTAGTGGGAGCTATATATCTATATCTATATCTGTGTAGATATAGATATATAAACACACTGTATATATATAAACTATAAATTAACATACAAAGAATTGAAATAAGTGATATGTAGCTAGGACAGAGGGATGAGGAGAATCAGGAAACATTACATATAGGAAGAGACGTCCTGGAGTCTGCCTGGTACAGTGAAAATGTCAATGGATTTTGAGTCAAAGATCCTGGTTCCAAATCCCTCCTCTGTGACTTGCTGCTTGTGTGGGGCAATTGTCAAATCCCTCTCTGGGGTTCACTTTCCTTATCTGTAAAATGAATAGGGTTGACCAGATTCCACTAAAGTCCTTTATAATTCTAAATCTATAATCCTTTGTAAGACCATAATGTTCTTGAGGAAGAAATGTATTTCATCAGGCAGAGATTTGATCTGGTGACTAAAATATTTAAGGAAAATGTCACAGATATAGCACATATGGATTTCAGCAAGAGATTATTTACAAAAGCCTGCTTACCTTGGTGGATGAGTTGGAGAGATATATGTTCAGTCTATACTTCTCATGTTTAGGTGTGTTTAGAACTAGTTGAGAAGCCATTATATAATATTGCTTCAATAGAAATCAATAATCTACAGAAGGATAATTAGTACTGAGCTGAGCCATGAGATAAACAATAACATATTCAACAATTTTAATCAACTAACAAACATTTATTAAGTATCTTTTATTTTCCATACATGTACACATCTGTATATGTGTGTGTATAACACAATGAAGAAGGTGTGGACAAACCACAGTCCTTCATACACAGGTCCCATGAGCAAGACTTAAGTCATCAGAAAAACTGCAGCAACTTTACCAGATTGGGGATGTAGAGGCAATGATAGATCCTAAATGAAATTAATTTTCTTCTCAGAAATTAACAATGCTCTTAAAAATGTGAAGAATAAATGAGGAAATAAATCTCTCTCCCTTTTTTAATAGAGGTAAAGGACTACAGAAGAGAAACATTGCATATGTTGTTGAATGTTGGCGTGTAGATATGTTTCTTGAACTTCTTTTCCCTCATTTTTATTCTTTATTTTTGGAAATGTTCTTGCTTTGTGTTCACTAAATTCAGAATAAAAAATAAAATGTTTTTTAAAGAGTAAAAAATGTGAAGTATCAGGTTATTCCTTATTTTTCAAATTTCCACCTCTTCTGTGATTCATCTCATTCTTCTCATCTTTATTTCATAGAGCTCAGATAGATGTAGTCTGGGGACAAGTTACTCTGCAGCTATTGTTCTTTTATATTTAATTTTCAATGAACAAATATGTAATGGGTAAAGGTTATTTTCTCTAAGCTTACTGAAATTATTTTTAGGTTAACTCCAATAGCTTATAGGACAACAGAGATGTTGTCTACTACCTCCTATACATATATGGTTTTGCTTTTTTTTTCCTCTATGATGCTATCATTTGAAATATTTTCATTCCTTGTAGCCTGAGAATTATTGATATTGAGGTGAAATCTATTTAAATATATATATATATATTTTTAGTAATTAATATTAAGTTTAAACATGTGCCTATTATTTCATTTACTATTATTAAAGTGTTATCTACTTGCTACAAAAATTTTGGGGAGGTTATTGTACTTTTTATTATATTTTCTGAGAATGTCTACTAATCTTTTTTGGCAAGGAAGTATTCATTTTTCTTTAGCTGATTTAAGAAGGTTATGGACTCCATCGTACTGTTTGTTGATGATGAAAATGGCTTCTACTACATAGAACAAAATATTTCCTTAAAGTTCTTTCACACAAAAAAGGTGTTTTTCATGCATGTACATATGACATGTGGTCCTGTAAGGCCAACCCGTAAATGAAAGATCTTTCCTGCCCATCGAATAAGCCTCTGGTGGGACCAACAAAGGGAGGCCTGATTACTCAGGCCCACACTCTTTCACTAAGTAGGGGCCTCACACCTTTTTCCTAAGTAGGCTCTGAGCCCTCAGGCTCCTGAATGGTATATAAGAGCTCTGAGGTTGGTGTTTTGCCTTTGGGGGTACACTCATTGAAAGAAGATTGCTGAAAAGACTCTGGGTAGCTGTTGAAAGCTCCCTTCCCCCTTTGAAAAGCCAGATGCTGGTGCTTCTCTGGTAACTATGTATTGGGATTTGGTTACACAAAAATGTTGATCTGTTTATATTGTCTCTGTTCATAATTTCTGTTTGTATTTGCTCTGAAGTTCAGTGTGCTGGCTTGTCCCCCTGAACTAAGTGAATGGTATATGTATGTTTAATTAAAGTTAGATTGTTAACCAGTTAAAGTTACTTTCCTTAGAAAAGCAGATCAAAGAACTTGTTCTAGTACCCTTCCTATGTGCTGGTGTTGTTGGTCTTAGCTACAGTAGGGACAAGCAGCATTGTTGTTACAGGACCACATGTGATATCAATGTTATTGACATTATTAAGATATTAATTTCATTTTGATGAGTCTCATGGAGAAATAATAATTATAATTATTTCATTGAACCTATTTTAAAAATATTGATAAGTTTTATTTAAAGAATATAGGCTTTTGCAAATAGTGAATTTAATAGTGGACCACCTCTTTACTATTTGAATATTGACTGAAGACATAAAAATGTAAGATTCTATTGTGCTTAGAATCTTTTGAATATTATCTTTTGTGTTTATATCATCTTCAGTTTCAAATGTATTCCTTTTTCACCATGAATTAGTGGAACATCCTTAATAACAAGGAATTAAAAGGAGGGGCATACCTCAGTAAATCTAACATTCTATACCCAGAGTCCTCAAAAGGAAGGAAGTGCATTTTCTTAATGCTTTGGACGGACTGCACTTGCTCATTGTAATTATATAGCATTCAGCTCTGCAGTGGATAGAGCACTGGCCCTGGAGGCAGGAGGACCTGAGTTGAAATGTGACCTCAGACACCTACTAGCTGTGTGACCCTGGGCAAGTGACTTAACCCTGTTTGCCTCAGCTTCCTCATCTGTAAAATTATCCAGAGAAGGAAATGGCAAACAACTTCAGTGCCTTTTCCAAGGAAACCCCAAATAAGGTCCTGGAGAGCTAAACATGACAGAAACAGCTCAATAACACATCTGGGTTTTTGTTGTTGCTCCTCCCTCTTGCATTAGTATAGCTACATCCATGTTATTTTCTTGGCTCTCATTATTTTAGTCTGCATCAGTTCATATCACCCTTCCTTTGCATCTACAAATTCTTCTGATTCATGATTTCTTATGAATTAATAATATTGCACTGCAAATAGTTATTAATTTTATTTAGCCGTTCCCTCAGTCAATGAGTATTTTGTCTACCGGAGATCTGACTTGATTTCGCCAAAGTCACACCAACTCAGAGGAAAACAGAAAGAAGGCTCACTGAATGTTTGATTTTAAGAAGTCAGCATAAAACTCTTTCAGTTGAGAAGTGAGTTGTCCATGATGGAGAGGAAACTTGCATTCTAAGGAAATGAGTGCTATAAGTTGTGAAATCATCCGGCTAGAGACTAAAGAAAAAGAAAAACAAACAACTCAGAAGTGGAGTTCCGCATTTTCCTGCCAGGCAATGCTAAAACACCTATTTGTGTATCTGATAACAAGACTAATTGTGATCGATTTGCTCGCTAATCCTAAAATTCCAAATGGTGATGCTAAACTATTTATTTGCCACGTGATATAATGCGCTTCAAACAAATAAACGACTTGACTCTTCTCTTTCGTCATCTCTGTATCTTCGTATCCTCCTCTGTAAAAAGAAACAATTGGTAAGGGGTAGTGAGAGGAATAGGCTCTAAGGTCCCCTCCAGCTTTAGTAGTCTATGATTCTATGATAATGGAACTCTAATCGTCTTCTCAGCTCAGCCTCAATTTTAGTAAGACTTGAACAAGCCAACCTTTGTACTTGGAATAATTTACTTCACCATTTGAGGTGCTCAATTTCCTGTTCCATAAAATTAGATTGGATTGTGGTCACTAAATTCCTTTTCTGATCTACCATGGTGCTTTAAGGAATTTGAGTGGGGGGGAGTGAGAAAAGGGCAGAAGCATCCCAAAAAGCACCTTTTCCCTGCTAAGATTATTATTCCACCTTCATCCCTAAAATAACCAGGCAAATAGAGATAATTGACTTCAATACTTAGTTGTCAATTATATAATCAAATTAAAATTGGAAACTGCCCAATGCACTATTTATTCTAGGGGTTAGGGTAGGCATATTCCCTAGTTTATTATATCCTAGGGTATAGGTTTACACAAAAAGGGAGATTTCCCTCCACTGTCCCCATACATGAGGGTACTCATACTGCTGCTTGTTGTGGGTATGGTGGTGGTCAAAAATAATGTGTAATTATGGCTATGGATTATTAGTTGTCAATGAGTAGAAATCATTTTGTATGAATTTGTGATGAGCTAGACATTGTCTCCAAGTTTTAAGTATTTTCTAGTATTCATTAAATATTTGCTATCTTGTCATCCATCTCTCTCTCTCTCTCTCTCTCTCTCTCTCTCTCTCTCTCTCTTTCTCTCTTTCTCTCTTTCTCTCTCTCTCTCTCTCCCT
>CM053622.1:176876371-176905443 GCA_028646595.1 Phalanger gymnotis
GGGGAGGGTAAAAATGGGGAGAAAATTTGTAATTCGAACTCTTGTGAAAATCAATGCTGAAAACCAAATATATTAAATTAAAAAAAACTTTAAAAAGAAAGAAAAATAAAATATTTAGTTTTCTCAAAAAAAATGTTCATTTGAAAAATTTCTCTGCAAATTGATTCTGTAAAGCAACTATTTGTGTCCATCCCATATTTTCCCTCTAAGAGTCTATGCTAGGTAGTGAATCAATAACTAGGATGATTGTCTTTTTATCTAGTTGATTATCACATCCATTTTAGCAAAGAAATAAAAATGTCCTTTTCAAATTTGGATCTCTATTGACACAATAATATCATAACTATTTAAAACGGTGAAAAATTTAATCTAGCCATCTGATAGCATCATGATCATCATGTCTTTGGTTTTTTTAATAACCTTGTTTTATTAATTGCCTCAGAAAAATCAGACTTCTTGTTTTTTGTAGATAACTCTTTATGCCAAAATAAGAAATGAATGTGCTTGGGAGACATGCTAAAGTGTTGAGTTCAGCTTGTATTTCTAGATAGAAACTTTTTGTATGTTTGTACACTGTATTTTTAAAAGATGCTACAAAAAAGTACTGCCTAATAGTGATTGCCTCTTAATCATCAAGAGTGAAAAAGATAGAGTAATCTTATTTATGAAGATAGTTATTTTGTTTGATTGCTAGTGTGGGACTGTTCTTGCTGTAGTGTCAACATCTAGTATAAGTATGAGTCTTCTCTTTTTCTTATCAAGGAAGCCAATAGACCAGTTCTTGAGAGAGAGAGAGACAGAGAGAGAGAGAGAGGTCAGGTAACAGTTTCACAGAACAAGTACTGAGCTATCCAGCTTAGTTCAATCATAAGGAGGATGATTTACTTACTGGTCAAGAGAAAGTATATTCTGGAGATTCAGAAATTCTACTTTTTAAATCTAATCTCACAAGTGGTAATGCTTTTGCTAGGTAAGAATGAATATTTGTATTGTCACAAAAGAGAAATTTTCCTCCTATCAGCAATGGAAGAAATGAACAAATAGAGGAAAAGATCAGACAGCAGGAGGTCAAAAGGAACAAGTAAGCCATATTATAGACGTAGATTTCCTTATAATTATTTCCTTCCCATTTTTGGTATAGATCTATTATTTTATTGGTCTAAGGAATTCTTAATGCAAAAATTCTACTATTTAAAAATATCAACTCTAACTTATGGTCTACAACAATGGTATCAAATTCAAATAGAAAAGAGACTACAAAACCCTATATAAGGATCCCTGGTGAGCAAATATGGACTTAGAAAACCACATATTTACATTATCTATGTTTTGTTGAATGCTTATTTATTTAAATATCTCCCAATTATATTTTAATCTAGTTCAAGTTGCACTCAGGAGTATTGCTCCTGTTTGACAGCTCTGGTCTAGAAGAACTGACCAAGGCAATGGAAAGTTAAATGAATTAACCACGTATCTTTGGAACGATTTGAATTCAGGACTTTCCGATTCCATTGTTGGCCTTCCATCCACAATTTTATTCTCCTACTTTGCTTCATTGCTACATGTGGGAAAATCCTTTCTATCTATTAACCATGCAAAACTCATTAAAAACTCTTCTAAAATGGCAAATTTCTCATTTTATGTGATATGGTAACTCCCTACAAGAATTAGTTGGTTAAAAACCAAAATATTGCTAAGAGCTTGGTTGAGACCTATGCTTCAATATGGTTCTGGAACAGTAAACTTCTTTAAAAAAAAAAAGAAGTGGATTGAGGTAGAATAGTATGGAGCGGCGACAGAGTAGCCACTATCGGTTAAGGTGGCATAGTCATATGTGAAAGTCTCAGAAATGAATAGGAAATACATAATGGAGAACACAGAATGATAGAGGCAGGGAAAAAGTAGCATTGTTATAAACAAATGCTATAGTGCAACTTAACAAAAGGAAGGAATAGGCTACTTCCCTCGCAGTACTCTCTAATTACTTCCTCCTGCCTGACATCCCTAAGGAGCTGTAGAAATATCAAAACTTCGCTATTTTGTGGCTACTGTGGAAGATCTGTGCCCCTCCTATAGGATCTGGATAGAAAGTTTCACTTTTCTTTTTCTTCAGAAAAAAAAAAAACTGACTTCCAAAAACAGCCTCCTTGGTCTTCTGAGCCCTCTCTAGGAAAGTGTTATCTAATGGCTACTGGTAGTGTACTGGCAGCAAAGCAATATGCCCCCAAAGTTCTAGAGTATAATAAATAATGATCTACATTGGGCTTATTTTTTTTTTCCCATGCAAACACCTACTCTCCTATACGCTAAACTAGTGCTCAGTACACTGCTTCCTGTTGCTGGTATTCATTCTGCTGTCATTGCCTTTTCATTGGTTGTCCCTCAAACTTAAAACGTCCTGACTCCCTCATTTCTGCATCCTAGATTCTCTGGCTTCCTTCAAGGCTCAGCTCAAACCCCACTGTTTGAAAAGCCTCCTTTCTAGTCTCCTCCATTACTAAAACCTTCCCTTTGAAGTTACCTTCCACTTCCACTTTATATATCTTATATGTGTATGTGTGTGTTTATATGTGTACACACATAATTTGCATCTTGTCTTTCCCATTGGAATATCAACTCCTTGATCATAGGAATATTGCCCTTTCCCCTACCACAAGTTGAGACTTAGCCCATTGCAAGTACTTAATAAGTATTTGACTGAGTTTCATGTTTTTAAATCCTCTAAACATGCCTCCTTCCCTCATTCATATAAATTCCCTTTATTATCCTCATATTGTGGGACAAGGACAATGTTTTCTTTATAATAATAACACTTCAATATTTGAGAGCTCCTTGATTTCATAGATGAAGCTATTTTCTTTATTGACATAGATCCTAACCTCCCTGTTTTGGTCGACAGTCTTTGAGAACTGATGCAACCCAAGCATTTGTTACCCTAAAATAAACATGGTGATGAACCTCTTAGAGCTTAGCTAGTAGTTTGGTCTTTTTCGCTTTCACTATATTTGATTACATTGCTACACTTCCTATCTCAAATGTTCTTGCATGGTCATGGTATTACTACTATTTTATTCTGAACTTAAGAAATATCAAATAAAATGCACATTTCCATATATATATATATATTTATAATAGAAAAGAGTAAGATGATTTTATGTGAAATTGCAGTTTTCTATTATGTGTACCTTTCTTTTTAAGTATATAACAAATTCAAATGATAGTTTTCAAATTTATCCTACTTGTCTTTACTTCTTTCTCACATTCCTTCTTTTAATAATATTTTAAAAGAAGCTTCAGTGACCTACTTTTCTTTCTTTTCTTTTTTTTTTGTTATCTATTCTTCACCATCTATTGATCTGCACCATTTAAGATATCTGTTATATCCCACTCTCAGAAAACATCCTGAAATTGTCTTGAGACATAACCTCAGAGCAGCTAGGTGGCATAATGAGTAGAGCACTGGCCCTGGAGTCAGGGGGATCTGAGTTCAAATCTGGTCTCAGACATTTGACACTAGCTGTGTGACCTTGGGCAAGTCACTTAACCCCAATTGCCCTGCCTTCCCCCCTCTAAAAAAAAGGAGAAATAACATCAATTACATTCCCAATGTCTTCAGGACACAAAAGAAGAGTACCATTTTTGCATTTACCCTTTTGAATCAATTCCTTTACCAGGTCGTCTGTACATATCTACCACATAGTCTCTGCTGCTAAGGTATTATAATTTCATATACCTACTCCCATGTTCATGATCTCCAAAAAATCTTTCCTACACCTTCAGTGTTCATGAAACATTAGAATCAAATAGGATGGTGATGGGACTTGTAATTATTATAGGATGCTTTGTGGTGAAGAACTTTCTTCACCTAATGCAGGTTTCCATCTTCTCTATAATTTATAATTTTAGAAAGTTGGCTAGAGCATTGAGAAGTTAAATAAATTATCCAGGGTCACATGGCCACTCTATATCAGAGGTATTCCTTAATCCCAGGTCTTTTTGGGTTTGAGGCCATGTATCTCTATTCATTACATCACACTATCTTTCCAATGTTAATAGTTTCAAGCACCAGTGAATGTGAATAGTAAGTCCATTATCATGAAAAAAATATGAAATAAAAGTAAATTATGTTCATTCCATAGAGAGGTAGTATTGATATCATCAAAGACTACATCTATGGTGCCTAATTCCAACCATACCATTATCTTGTTTTAAGTCACTGTTGGCCACATTAACTGAACCAACCCTAACAAATACATAATATTACAACATCATTTCATCTTTTGATGAATTTATGTAATATCATGTTAGTCATTATGTCAATTACTCAATACTTCAAGGATGAGTATGGGTCCTTCCTGCACTAGTGAAGATTTGTGAATTAGTAGATTGTCTTCATGAACTCATGCAGCCCAAAATTCTGTTAACGCCTTGTCTGCCTTCATGAGTATTGTGGTAGTAAGAGAATTGGACTTAGATTCTGAAAACCTAGATTTGAGTCCCAGCTAAAAAGACTAATTAGCTGTGCAAGAATGAATAACCTCTTCAATTCTCTCTCCTTCAGTTTCCTTAGCTAATAAGTAGAAACAATAAGACTTGATCATTGGATGATTGTAAAGAAATCACTTTATAAAGCTTAATACATTGTGCAAATGTGAATGGCTTTCACCACTCAAAATCAGATCAAACCATCTAGAAGAGGGGGACTATGATGATGTGAGGACCCAAGATCCCATATAAATCATGGCTACAGAAACCTAAGGATATATTCCCTAGAAAAGATAAAATAGGGAAAATGTTATCACTGCATCAAAAATTTTAAAAGGCTGTCATGCACCTCAACACAAAGGAGAACTTCTTTATAATTGCAGCTATCCCAAGCTTGGCTGATTCAGGGGCGGCAACGTGGTTTTTAAGATAGGATGCTGGCTTTGGAGTCCATAAGAACTGAATTCGAACTCTGCCACAGCTACAAGCTATGTAACCCTTGGCAAATCCTTTAATTGCACTGAGCTTCATTTTCCTCATTTCTAGAAAAGAGATAATAACAGCATTATATAACAGAGTTTTTGCAAGGATCAAATGAGGTGACATTTGTAAAATGTCTTCCAATCTTTAGAATAGCATACAAATGCTAATTATTATTATTATGAATTAATTCCCTATCACCAGAGAGGCAGGATAGCCATTTTCCAAGGATGCGGGAAACTAGCTTCATAATTAAGGTGGAGTTTCAACTAAGTAATCATTGAGGGCCTCGAAGGTTTAATGTTATATAAGCCTATATTATTAGATTCGTGGTATCATGGAATCCCAATCCTTTTATGCTCCTTGGTCTATTATACTTCAAGAATAAAATTTATCTCATTTACTTATAATGATACTTTGAGTACTTCTTAGAATTTTCAATGAATCTTTAACTCTTTGGTTCTTAACCTAGTTTAAAATTGATGAAACAAAAAGGAAAAATTTCAAGAGAGAAAAAGTTCTATTTATGTAATTTCTAAATAGTATCATTTAGTTAATGAATTTAACCTCGAGAATAAAATATTCAAAGAGGACTGTTATTAAGCAAAAAAATGGAAAAGTAGAAATATTGATGGTCTTGGAGTCAAAAGGATTTGGGTTCAAAGTTTATCTGTGACATTTGTAAACTTTCAGGTAAGTGGCTTCATCACCCTGGCTTCAGTTTCCACATCTGTAAAATTGGGATAGTAATGTCTGTAGTAATTGCTCCTTAGTTACATAATTAGGACTAAATGATTGCATAGACACAATTAATTGGAAAACCTTAATGTTCTACATAATTATTAGCTAATATTATTGTTAATAATTAAGTTTATTCCTTGGTGTTATGTAGGGAGGTTCAGATGAAAAGTGTCATCTGACAAAGAAATATTCATAAGAGGAGGAAAACAAATGGTAGCAGGGACAGAATTCAGCATGTGGGCTCCATTGGCACAGTGACAGTGGGCAGCACAAGGTTGGGGTGAATATCTACACTCCCAGAAATCCTCAAGGTTTAATCTTATATCCTATTGTAGACAAAGAGCCAGTATAATATCAAGTGGAGACTGCTCCCTTATCTTTAGGCAAGTGAAATGAAGGCATGTTCTAAATTCCTAATAAGGAGGTTGGATTAAGAGCAGATAAATCAGAATAGAAAAAGGAGGAGGATGAATATTAACCATAATGGCACCATTCCAGCAAGAGGCGGAAATGGGAGGCTGGGCCTTGTCGGACAAATAATATTTCACTGACTCACTTTGGCATATACATTCTTCATTCATTTATCTAAAGTGATTTGGATGACTCTCCTTTTGAAATGTCTTTGGCAAAGATCTTTCATTTCATAAGGTCATGGTACCTCTAATTTGGAAGGGACAAGGAATCATTATCTTGGCTACCAAATCTGCCACTCCTAACTTTTCTGTTATCAGTTGAAGACAATTGACTTAGTCTCAACACCTCAGATATGCATAGTCATCCTTCTCTCTCAAATCCCCCTCCATATTCAATCACTTGCAAGAGCTTCACAGAATTCCTTTCATCCTTCCCTTTCTCCTCTGCCACAATAGTTCTGGCTCTCATTGCTTCCTAATTGTATCCATACTACACTAATTCATTTCTTTATCCATAGTATGTTCCCTCACCAATCTACCTTGCCTATAGCTGCCAAAAATAAGCTTTCAAATGCACACTTTGACCATATTTTGTTTGTTTGTTTTTTCCCCACTCTCAAAAACCTACCTTAGCTTCCTTATGATAAAATACAAATTTGCTAGCTTAGCATTTAAGGCCATCCACGATCTGACTCTAACCAATCTTTTTAACCTTATTCATATTATTTTTATACACTCTACATTTCATTTCAATTCTATGACTCCTTGCACTTAGTGTGCTCCTTCTGCATTCACATTTTTGGACTAAATTTCCGAAATATGTCCCCCCCCCATCTGTGCTTGTCAAAACTCTTCTATTCCTTAAAGATTCAGGTCAGATCCTTCTCCTCTTTGAAGTCTTCTATGATGCCCCCATCTGAAGCTGTTCTCCCCTTTATCACACTGTCCTATAGCATTTTTCTATGCATCTCTCCTTTACTTTGTAATACTCTTGTCATGTCAGATCCCATCCAGAAGATTGTAATGTTCTAGGTGATGGGGTCTTTGTTGTTTTTCACCTATGCTTTGTTCATAGTCATCAATAAATGTTTATTAAATTGAAAGAGATATATTTCTGAATTCATCTAGACTAACCTGTGCATAAACATGAATGTGTTTTACACCATCCTGAGAATGTCATCTAATATCTAACTAAGGATCTTCAGTGAGAAGTAATTTTCTAGCTCCTAAGGGGACCCATTCCAGGTTTAAACATCTCTAATTGTTGGACACTCTGTGCTTATTACAGACTGAAACTTCCTCCCTGAAATTTCTACCACTGCTATTAACTCTGTTCTCTGGAACCAGACAAAACAAGTCTTCCACATCACAGCTCAGCTGTAATATCCATTCTCACATTTCTATAACCAGCCAAATATTTCCAATTCTTTCAAATGTCTCTTGTATCATATGCTTTACTATTTTGCCACTCTGATTGCCTTCCTGTTTTTGTAATTCACTGTCTTCCTAATGTATGTCCCCCAAGGGCATTAGAGAAGGGCAAGCTGAATGTAAGCATCCCTATGTCCCAATGAGGAATTGTGAAAGGGAAGTACCATATATTATGTCCTCAGAGAAATGTATAAGAGAAAAAAAGGGCAGGTAATGAAGCAGCAATGAGATATCAATGATAGATCTGCTGTGTGCTGTTTTTGGAGTCATATAATATCGACTGACCTAAAGGAAGCCCTGCGTTATGTTAGGTGGATCCCTTCTGGCAGTTTTATAGGAGGATATGAACAAAAATCATGCTGAGTGGGCAGCCTTGGATGGGCGTCCATCTAAACCATTGGAAAGAATATTTATGTGGATGAGATCACAGATTCATCAAAGTCTTAAGGTACAAAATATATTTTAGGGATATACCCTAACAAGGTAAAATGCAGAAAGGACTGTCATCAAACTTCTCAGGGTAACGCTGTTGGGCATAGCAATGCGGTAGAAAGTAGATACCCATAGATTTTCCAATGGCTAAATAAATTATAATACACGAATATAATGTAATAATGGTCTACTGTAAGCAACAATGAATATGCAGAATTCAATAAATATGGGAAGACATAAGAACTATTACAGAATGAATAAATCACAACTAATAAACCACATACATGAGGACCACGACAGTGAAAATGGAAAGACTTTTAAAAACTGAATGCTTTGTGAATGAATGATGACCATGTTCAGACATCCAAAGAGATCTCTTTGGATGAGAAAATTCTCTCTCCCCCTCATTTCTTTATACAAGTAGGGGAAAGTGTATAGAAAACATGGCATACCCTGTCAAACTCAACTGATGTATGGGTTAGTTTTTCTGACCTGAAATTTTTCTGGATAATTGTACAAGAGAGGGATATATTCATAAATCAATTGGATATTAAAATATATCAGTAAAATTTATTTAAAAAAGATATACTGATAGTAACTAGAGAATAATAAAGGTCAATTTAAAGATCTGTTGTCTAAAATGAAATAAATTTTTGGTGTCTCATAAGCTGCACTGTTTCAAATTATAAAAATAAGATTTGGTAAGGGAATAAAATGGTGCCCATTTAATTACTTATATTAAAACATCCATTTGCAAAAATGACAAAAGTTTATAGAGGAATATGTGATCTTAGTTTATATCTAGGGTAAGCCCTGTTCCATAGCTTTTCCCTTCAGCTTGAACTAATCTATGCAGCTGTAAAATATCATGCAGGTCACTTTCCAGAACCATGGTGTAGAGAAGGCCATTTACAATGAAGCTACTTAAGTGTGGTAATTGAAAAGCTGATTGCATTTATCACAGTGTCTCACAGTTAATAGCCATGTCTTAAAACACACTGGAGTGCAAAAATATCATTGGGCCAAAGCTAATACCACTCCTTTTTCTTTGGGTGTGGGATGGATTCCAAACTACATCTTTCATTTATTTTCCTAGAGGCAACCGTATAATATGGCTAGGATGTATGGGTAGAGAATTAAAGTTATCAGAAGGTGTCAGTAAAGACTGCAGTAACAGCTGATGAGCTTTGATCCAGTGGATAGATAATCAATGGCTTGTATTATTTGTTTTACACCAAATTCCCTTTTGCTACAAGACATGCTACTCTATTGCCATATTAATTCTCCAGGAAAACAACAGAAGCATTATGTATTGAGATCTATTTATGTTATGTTATGCATTGAGATCTATTTTCTGTTACTATTGAAAGAATTATTGAGCAAAAAAGTTTTAGTCAGTTCCAAGAACTATGACTCACCCATCATAGAGAATTAGTGGTTAGAAAATGCTTAAAGCATTGTACTTCGTTCTCAAAATAATGATTATAATTTCTCTACAAAGCACCACTAAATGCAGCCTCTTAAGTTTTCATGATTAAAAAAAAGTTTGTGTGATATAGCTATTGTAAGCTGAATACCATATTTAAAATATGATCTTAATTGATTTAGTATGATATAGCTCAAATTCTTACACTTAGGTCCATGAAATTGTTTTCTTTTTAAAAAATATTTTGATAATATTGTTTCATTATAATTGGTGTCCTTTGTAATCTTATGTGTTTTAGTTTATGCATTTAAAAGCATTATTCTGAGAAAGGGTTTGTAGGCTTCATTAGACTGCTAAAGTTGGTTGAGAGGATGCCTCACACACACACACACACACACACACACACACACACACACACAAAGACACACGACAAGAGCCTATCCCCCTACAGAGGGAAGTGCCTTGGATTTGGATACAAAAGATCTGGTTTCAAATTCTGGCTCTTCCAGTTACTAAATCCATGACTTTAGGCAAAAGCAGAATGGTTGCCTTAGGAGATAGTGAGGCCCATCCCAATTTAGCGTTTAAGTAAAGACTAAATGATCATTTGTTGAACAACTTGTAAAGAGAATTCTTATGGAGGTATAGGTTGGACTAGATATTACTGACCTCCCTAATATTGCAGTTATTCTGTGATTATACAAGGTCCTTAACCATCTTGCCTGTCATTGACTTCATGGGGAAAAAATCCAACATGGTTGGACTACATGCCCTTTAATACCTATTTGGTCCAAAGTCGTGGTCCAAGCATAGTTTTTGTCCATTATATATAATATAAAAGAAAATTCTCCATAGTAGTAAAGGCAGTGAAGACTTTGCTAGTTTGAAATTAATATTAGCAATTCTAAAACAAATAAAAATGAATTTCATATATAACTTTCTTAAACACCTTAATAGACCTACTACTAATGAAGTAAAATATGCTTACTTGCTTGCTATTCCTTTTAGTATAATCGATCCTTCCCTACACATTTATTCAACATCTATAAATACAATTTGAACCTTCAACTATATAAAAATGAAGCATCAGAAATTATTTATGTTGATATTACCAACTTTTTAATGAATTGTGCTTTTCAAAAAACATATTAACATACCCAAACCCAAAATTCTTGTTACGTGCTCGTATATGCTACTTTCATTTCATTACTTTTACTTCATTATAATATATCATATTTTCAATATTGGGAATATTGGTAGATGGTCAGTTGATAAAAATTTATTAAGTACTTATCATGAGCCAGAGACAATTCTCATCGCTGAGAATACAAAAGAGAAAAAAATACACTCCCTTTCTTCAAGGAGTTTATAATCTAATGAGAAAGACAATACCCAAAACAAAACTGAAAAGGGAGAGGGGAGGGATGATATCCTGAGTCTGGGCCTGACGGAGAAGTCCGTAGTAGTGCATCTAAGTGAGGAATGAAGAGATGACTGTCCTTGTTGCCCTCTGTACATGTAAGGTTTTTTCTTATTAATTTTTTCTTAATTGTGTGAAAAAGGTTTAGTATTTGTTTTTTAAAAATTTTAGCTCCAAATTCACTCTTTCATCCCACTCCCTTTTTGAGAATGCAAACAAAAAAAATAACCATAAAGAAAGGGTTTTTTTTTTTTAAGTGTCTTTGCATTTAGGGTTAGGGCAAATCACTTAACCCTATTTGCCCCAGATCCTCATCTCTAAAATGAGCTGAAGAATGAAATGGCAAATCATTCAGTATCTTTGCCAAGAAAACCTCAAATAGGTCACAGAGAGGCAGACATTACTAATCAACAAAACAAAATAAAACTAGGCAGCTAGACCTGGAGTCAGGAAAACTCATCTTCCTGAGTTCAAATTTGACCTGAGACACTTACTAGCTGTGTGATCCAAGGCAAGTCACTTATCCCTGTTTGCCTCTGTTTCTTCATCTGTAAAATGAGCTGGAGAAGGAAAATGGCAAACCAGTCTAGTTATCTTTTCCAAGAAAGCCCCAAATGGGCATGTGAAGAATTGGAAATAACTGAAAAGATTGAACAACCACAAAAACCATATTTGTATTGTAAGGGAATTTGGTAGGATTGGGTTTTTTTTTTCTATTTTCCCAAATAATATATATTATTAGAATTAATTGTCCTTTAAATATTCGGTAAAATTCATTTATGTATCCATCTGGTCCCTGGGATTTTTGGGGGGCTCATTTATGGATTATTTGATATATTTTTCTATTAATCTGGGCTATTTACATTTTCTGTAAATATCAATTTTTACTTAGATTATTAGATTTATTGGAATATAATTGAGCAAACTAACTCCTGATAATTGCTTTAATTTCATTTTCATTGGTGATGAATTCACCATTTCATTTTTATACTGGTAATTTGTTTTTTTTAAAGTCAAATTAGTCAAGGTTTTATATATTGTATTAGGTTTTTCAGAAAACCAGTTTCTACTTTTATTTATTAGTTCAGTGTTTGTTTGTTTTTCACTTTCAATTTTGTTTCCCTCAGTACTACTTTGATTGCTTCCCACAAATGTGGTATACTGTATCTTTGTTGTCATTCTCTTTAAATTATTTATTATTTTTGTGATTTGTTCTTCAATTTACTCATTCTTTAGGATTAGATTGGGTGACAATCAATTTAAAAAGGAAAAAGCAAACAAATTTAATTTTAATAAGTTTATGTTATCTTTTCCCTTCTAATTTATTATTATGGCCTTAGATTGATGAATTGATGACATGGATTGTATCCTTCTGGCAAAGGCTACCCATATCCCACCAAAGTTATTGCACTTATCTGCTGTCTTTTTTGATGATGATTTTTTTCAACAATCTGACGTAGCTGGATAGAAAACAGAAAGACAAAGACTTAAAGAGTGTGAATCCCCTTGTTAATCTCCCAAACTCAGTGAAAGTTGTTAGTGGGTGATTGTTAGAATTTCAATATGAGCATCTGCACCTCAGAAAAACTATAAACCAGGACTTGATTTACTATTTTGTTAATTGTCTAGACTTAAATTGGTGGAGAAACCATTAATAATACAAGTTAGCAAACTTCTATTTTGTAATCCATTCCACAGTTCTCTTTTCTTTCTTTCTGCATTTATATGTATCTGTTGGATTAAAGTAAAAAGCCTGTTGTGCTTCAGAGAATTAGTTGTTAAACTTTACCAGTACATTACTAGCAGTCTCTCCCAAAGTACCTTGTATCATTCATTCATTCATTCATTTATTGTGGGTATATTTACATATAAATGTTTATATTTTCACATACATTTTTGTATTGTGTATTTATGCAAATGTCGATCTGTGTATGTGCACATGTATAGGTATACCTGCATATATTCTATTTATATTCAAAGGTATACATTTTTCCCTCTGTCATTAGAACGTAAATTTCTGGAGGGAAGGGGACTTTCACTTTTCTTTGTATTCCTTACACTTATTACTGTTCTTGGCACAAAATTTAAGTTTAATAAATGCTAACTAATTATTTGAAGGAAGTCCCTATAAAAAGAAATTTTAAATAAAAATTATATTGATACTTCAAGAATTTCCCCAATGTATGTGAAGGAAATTTTTTTTAAAAAACTCTGATTGAGGAAAGGTTACTCATAAAGAATTAACCACATGTATATGTATATACATACATATACATATCTGTACACACATATATTAAGTGAAAGCACAATTTCACTTGCAAGTGCTACTTGGATCTAAAAGGCAACTATTGTTTTGTTATGTTGTTTTGATTTTTTGTTTCCCTCAAGCTAGGGGACAAAGCACATTCGAACACTTCCATCTGAATCTGCCCTTCATAATCACTGGATTTTCTTGTGAAGATTGTTGTCATGCACACAGCAGGGAGAAAAAACTTGACAACTTGCAAAGGTTTTGACTCAGGGAAACAAGAGAAAGTTTCAGTGATTTGGACAAGTCTTTGAAGGACCTAACTATAAGTTATGAGTTTCACAGAAATTTTGTCCTATGATAATTCCATCTGTGGATAGAATTTGACTAAATTGTTTTTAAACGATTGAAGAGTTGAGAATTAGTGAGATGATTTCTGGGTTTAAAACCTCTTTTTTCTTAAGAAAGACTTTTCAGAATGTGATGTAAATCCTATTAAATGTCTAGTGTTTATGCTGATACTAGCTAATGTATATGTATAACTATTTTAATAAAGAGTTCTATATTAACAGAAATTGGGGGAAGATCTTTTTCCTCAGGTCAGCATATCTCAAGGGAAGGCCAGAAGGAAATATCTTGTCTCCTTAGTCAAAACATCATTGTCTTCTTTTTACAGGCAAAGTATCTACTAGGAAAACCTGGGTTTCCCACCTCTAAGTGTAGCCTTCTTTCAACCACATGGTGGTGCATCCCAATGGCTTTAGTGCACCCCTAACAATAAGAATGAGTTGAAAGAAGTTTAGCTGAGAGAAAACAACGGCAAGAAAGCACACAGGATGCTGCAAGGTATTGAGTCCAAGACTCTTTTTTTACAGGTGAAGAAACTAAGGCCCAGAGAATGACTTGCTCAGTGCTCACCAAGCAGTGAACAGCAGAAATAGGATTCAACCACAGGTCCTATGACTTCAAATCTAATGATTTTTTTCTGCTATACCACAGTGGCTTGGTACCTGTTTTCAAATATCTGAAAGACTATCATGTAGAAGAAGGATTAGATACTCTGCTTGTACTTAAATACCAAATTAGGTCTAATGATAGGAGTCATGGATAGGAAGTATTATGTTGTATCTTTTGACTCAATAAAAGAAATAATTTACTAATAGTTAGAAGTGCCCTAACTTCCCCAAGGGTTGCCTTGTAAATTAGTTAATTTCCCATCACTCAAAACATTCTAACAGTACTTGAGTAACCTATAGAACATGGGGTAAATCAAACTAAATGACCTTTAAATTTTTCTCCCTTCAGTTTTTATTCCTAAATGTAATAATAATAATAATAATAAGCTAGTAGTTATATGGTGCTTTAAGGTTTGCAAAAGTTTTGTATAAAAATGAGAATTTAAGAATACCTTGAAGGATTAAGTTGTGGTAATTTACCCACTGTATTTTTTATCCATAAGTTAACTAAGAGATACAATGAATACATTAATTTAAAAATAAAATTGTAACAATAATTTACATCAATTGACATTCCACTTCCTCTTCATCCTTGCAGTGTGAAATCATTGCATCTTCATAACAGCCCTGTGAACTAGGGGTTATCATCCCAATTTTACATAGGGTAAAACAGATTAAGTGACTTGCCCAAGATCATACAGCTAGCGAGTGTCTAAAGCAGTATTCAAGTTCAAGTTTTCCTGACTCCAAGTCCTATACTTTATCTATTCCAACATCTCCCTGGTGTACAGTTAAGGAATACTAAGGAAAAAAACAAATGTTATTTTAGATTTTCGTTCATTAATTGTTTCTCTATTAGTTAACTAGGTGTTGCTGTAGATAGACTACTGACTTAAAGACAGCAAAATCTGATTTTGATTCCAGCTTCAGAAACTTATAAGGTGAATGGACCTGGGAAAGTTACATTATTTCTTAGCCTCAGTAAACTCTCCTGTAAAATAATGATAGCAACTGTCTCACAAGGTTGTGGTGAGGGTCAAATGAAAGAATGTATGTTGTGAAGAAGTTTGCAAATGTTAAAGTATTATATAAATGCTAGCTATTATTATTATTATTATTATTATTATAAACCTTAATTATAGTATTAAGTAATATTAAGCATTATTTTGTTTAAGTGTTTTTTTTATTTTTTGTAAAAGAGAATAAATCAAACATCCTTGGTTCTAGTCTATATCTAAGATAAAACATTAACCTGTTATTCAGACCATGGATAGTTTAAATAACACAGCATCACCACCTGGTGGCCTTTAACAGAAAAAAAAATTTCTAAAGAAAAAAGCATCTTGAAGATAAATGCACCAATCTAAAACGATGAAGCAGAATATTGTGTATAAGTACAATATGGTGTACCAGAAAGGAAATTCTCCAGTAAAGATTCTCATTTACAGCATTTAACAGTCTCTTACCATAATAGATCCTCTAGGTCCTCAAGTGTGGCCCTTTGATAGAATCCATTTTTTGGATTCTGTCAAAGGGTTACACTTGAGGACCTTGAGGGCCATGTGGCCTCAAGGCTGCAGGTTCTCCACCCCTGTTCTAGGTAATTAGGGTACAAAGGCTAAAATGAAAGAGCCCCACCTCCCCTTTAATGGGATAAATTCCTGTCTCAGTGAATGGAATGATAGTCTTGGAGTAAGGAAAATCTAAGTTTGGCTCCATTTCAAATTCTCATTTCTAGTGTTTGATAGTCTCTTCCTGTAATAGATCACATAATTGCCAAGATTACCTAAAATGACATCCTCCAAGTAGAAGACACAGAAGACCTGCTTCTGGAAGACTGGATAGCTGGGACATGTGTTAAGGGGAAGAATTCCTTCACTCCTGGCCTATAAGACAACAAAGTAAGGAGGCGGGACTGGGACTCTCCCCTTCTAAAGCCACGTGGCCTGAGAATTAGTCCTGCTGTTTGGCCCCTTCCTCGGTTCTTTTCTGTTTTTGTGCAGGGAGACTTTTATCTCACCTGGGTGACCAGGCTGGGTATACCGTGCATCGCAGGAGCAAAGCTCTGAAGAGCTTCAGTCTGGGGATACTAGTAAAGTGGTACTTTGGACTGGAACTTAGTTCTACTAAGGCTATTTTGAAAGTAATGTAAATTATGAACTTAATCCCACTACGTACTACCTGACATAAAAGGCAGGAGATTAGCACTCCCTCTCCCACACCCTGCAACCCTGAAGAAATCATGAAAGAGCTTTCATCAAAGTACAATTTTTTTTCATTTCAGAATGAAGGACTAATGCCTATCTACTTCAATTTTAAATCCGAAAAAACAAGTCAGTCAAAGGGCTATGCCTGAGGACCTAGGATTTAGTCAAAGGGTCCCACACTTAAAGATCTAAAGAGTCGCATGTGACCTCAAGGATGCAGGTTCCCCACCTCTGACCTAGAACAATGACTGATGCATAGTAACTGCTTAATAAATGCATACTAATTTTTTTGTATTTTTTTAAAATTATATTATTCTGAACTTAAATAAAACAAGCATTTCCATAACACAATAGATAGAGAAAAAAAGATGATCGCACGTGAAATTGCAAATCTATAGTATACAATTTGCTATTACTTTTAAATATATATTGAAGCTATCATGTAACTTTTCTTTTTTCCCTTTGACCCAGCAATACCACTACTTGGTCTGTTTCTAAAGATGATTAGGGGAAAAGGAAAAGATCTTATATATTCTAAAACATTTATAGAAGCTCTCTTTGTGGTGATAAAGAACAGGACATCTTGGGGTTGCCTTTCATTTTGAGAATGGTGCACAAGTGGTATATGATTGTGATGGAATACTACTGTGCCATAAGAAATGATGAGCTCAATGATCTTAGAAAAACATGGAAAGATTTGCATGAAATAATGAAGAGTAAAATGAGCAGAACCAATAGAATATTGTATACAGTAGTAGAAATATTGTTTTAAGAACAATTTTGAGCAATTAAGTCATTTTGACTATTATAAATATCCATATTAACTACAATCTGCATCCAGAGAAAGAACTGATAAATAGAAGTATATATCGATTTATTTTACATAAATATGTACATGTGTGTATATATACATATATAGGTATGTATATACGTACGTATAAAATATATTTGTGTAAATGGCAACCATCTCTAGGGTGGGAGGAGGGCGAGGGAAGAAAAAAAATGGGAAAAATGTGTACTGATTAATTGACTGAAATGCAGGATGTCACAACGAAGAGAGTACTTCAAGCATGAGCAAAGTAAAGTATGTAATAATGCTCTGGTTGTGATATCGCCTAAGTAAATCTCATAACTGAGATTTAAATTCAAGTTCTGCTCTTGGGACAATCCTCTATCAGACAGGTGAGTCTCTTAGTCCCAGGAAATCCTATATAATTTCCCTATGAATCATGGTACCACCCTGTGGATCAATATTTCCCCTAAAAGGTAAACATTCATTGTTGCTTATTGAACTAGCTAGTCTCTTTCTCACTGGACTTGGATTGTCTAAATAAATCATTGACTTTGCTCTCCACATAGGAGAAGAACTCCGTGTGGACTATCTTCTCTTCTTTCTCCACAGAATAAAAGGCATTAGAATCTCTACCTTAAAAGATCCAATGCTCAAATTCTGAAACTCAGGAACTCAAAACTCATGATGTCATTCCAAAGGCTAGAAAAGTCCATTTCTTAGACTAGCTAATCACTAGCTTCTGAGGCTAGATGTTGCTGATCTGGGTAGGTAATGGGGAGAGAGAAAGCTTCCACTTTTACCTGCCTCCTCTACCCCCATTTTAGAAGAAGATATAAAGAAAAAAGGAAAATATGGAGTTCTCAGAACCTAGATATGGAGGGGGGGCAGTTTGCTATTTATTATTGGGCAGAAGGATTGTGGCTGACCCTTAGTGACACCAGTTACCTTCATTCACTGGCCATTGGAATGAAATCTCGTGTTATGTTAAGAATAGAGAAAGCAATAAGACCTATGATATCACTATAATAGAGAATTTAGTGGTAAAGAAATCTCCTTTACTAATACAGGTGAAATCTGAGTACTGAGATCTTAGGTGATTTACATAAGGTCACCCAGCCGATGTATATCAGGAGTAACAACTGAATCCAGGGCTTTTTGGTTCTGAGGCCTGCTCTTTATCTTCTACTCTAAGCTAGATAACCTCTTCAATTTTATCAGAGACTGACAATGAGCCACTACGTATAATCTTATGAAATTATACTTGACTCCTCTGATCCATCCCTTGTATATAAGAATTTTTATCTTTCCCATTTTAAAGATGAAGAAACTAATATTTAGAGAAGTTATTTGCTAAAAATCACACAGCTAGGGGAAAAAAAAACTAATAGGAAGCGGTATTCAAATGCAGACATCCTGACTCTAACTTTAGGATCTTTCTCTTATAACATGCTGCTTCTAAAAAAATAAAAATTCTGTCAAGTCTACGAGATTATATTAAGAAGTTTAATATATATGCCTTCTTATAAGTTTAGTTCATGGATATTCGTGATTCATGAAATACACAATTAAGGAAACAGAATTGATACTCATATCATTATTAAACCAAACTCATCCAATTTTGCTAACAGTCTAAGCTTTTGTGGAAGCTGGCCCATATTTATTCTAAAACTCTTCTAGCTTTTCCAAAATTTACCTGATTAGAGGGCAGCTTTTGTGATGGCTGCCAGGATTTTGAAAAAAAAAAACCTTCGTAATAAATCAAACTCCCTCTCAATGGGCTATAAACACAAGAAATATTTTGGTTGGGGATAGCAATGAGTGGGAACACAGAAACATTTTCGGTCCTACCCTCTTCACACTAGCATGCCAATCATCTAACCAATATGTCTATTACCTACCATAATACAATCAGTTTCCCTGAATAAATCATTCTTTTTCTTTCCTGCCAGTGATGGAATCTGATTTGAGAAAAACTAATAACTAAGGGAGGGGAAACAATGTCAAATCCCTCCTCTCTCTTTTTGATTATCAAGTTCAGATGAAATAAAGCTACATCATTTATTTGAAATATTAAAGAGCAATTGATGAATTATGTCAAGTAGAAGCCACTGAAGTAAAGAGAAGACAACCTGATAATCCACTTAACTTCTCCTATAGGACTAAATTCCATCAAAGTAGTAAATCAATTCCCTTTTCATTTGCAAATTGTTTCACTAATTTATAATAAAGTAAGCCATCTTGTTATAAAAGAGAATTTTAATTTCTGTTTATAGAAAGACACATGAGGGGCAGCTAGGTGGCTCAGTGAGTAGAGCACCACCACTGAAGACAGGAGGACCTGAGTTCAAATCCAGCCTCAGATACTTGACACACGTACTAGCTGTGTGACCTTGGGCAAGTCACTTAACCCCAATTGCTCTACCAAAAAGCAAAAAAAAAAACCCTAGAAAGACACATGTACAATGATTCCTAGGCTATTATGATTTAGGGGGACTAGGCCCCATATAGCAAAAAGTCCACATTATTAGTATTTGGCTATTGATTTAGAGTCCTTTAATTGGGGAAGAAGGAGTTGACTCCACTATCCATTCCTTGCTAAAAGAAGACCAGAGGGAGAGTCATATGGATTCTGACCTCATTATTCAACTGAAACTTTTCTCCAAAGTCACCAAGCATCTCTTAATTACCAGATCTTATGGCTTTTTGTCAATCCTCATTCTTACTGACTTCTTTTCAGCCTTTGGCACTATAACCATCCTTTTGTCTTTAGTACTCTCAGTTTAGGTTTCCATGACGCTGTTCTATTCAGGTTCTCCTATCTGTCTGACCACTGCTTGTCATTTTTCTTTGCCTGATCTACATTTGGGTCATGCCCACTAACAATAGGTATTCTCCAGGGTTCTATTCTGGCCCATCATTTTTTTTCTCCTTCTTTACTATTTCACATGATGATCTCAACATCTCCTCCTACTACACACACATATACACACATACACACATATACACACATACACTCTCATACATATGTATGTATACATATTCACATATGTACGCACATATACATACACACACGTATCCTAATGATTCTCAAATCTTTTTCTTCCTTTTCTTCCTGGTCTTGGTGGTCTTCTTCTTCTTCTCCTTCTTCTTCTCCTTCTCCTTCTTCTCCTTTTCCTTCTTCTCCTTCTCCTTCTTCTCCTTCTTTTCCTTCTTCTCCTTTTCCTTCTTCTCCTTCTCCTTCTCCTCCTCTTTTCTTTCTTCTCCTTCTTCTTATTCTCCTCCTTCTCCTTCTTCTTCTCCTCCTCCTCCTTCTCCTCTTCTTCCTAACATTTCACATTGACATAGTTAACCTAATGGGTGCCAAGCACTGTGCTAAGTATTTTTACAAATATTCCATTTGATTATCAACAACCCTGAGAGGTAGGTGCATTATTGTCCCTGTTTTAAAACTGAAGAAATGAAGGCAAACATAGATAAAGTGATTGTCCAGAGTCACATAGCTGATAAGTATCTGTCTGGATTTGAATTCAAGTCTTCCTCACTCCAGGCACTGCACTCTATATATTGCACCAGCCCTAACCTTATTGTTAATTTCCAGTCTCGTATCTCCAACTGTTTTTTAGACATCTCAAACTAAATGTCCTGTAGACATCTTAAACTCAACATGTTCAAAACTAAACTCGTTATCTTTCCTCCAAACCTTTTCCTATTTCTAACTTTTCTATTACTTTTTAGGCTAACATTATCCTCCTACTCACTTAGGCTCACAACTTAGGTGTCATTTTCAGCTCCTGATTCTCTATCATTCCCTGTATTCAATCTGTTGCCAAGACCTATAGATTTTACTTTAGTAACACATCTCATATACACTCATTGTTTTTCTCTTTTTATACCGTCACCATCTTGGTGTAGGCTGCCATAATCTCATATCTGGACACATTCGATTAGTCTCACTGCCACAAGCCTCTCCTTCAACTATCAAAGGGATTTGCCTAAAGCAAAGGTTTGATCATTTCATTCCTGTTACTCAATCAACTCCAGTGAATCCCTATCCCCTCAAGGGCCAAGCATAAAATCCTTCGGTTAGAGTTCTCCTCCCTGTCCCCATACACACATACACACTTTTCTTACACTTTGCTCCTTCTGCCACCCGCAATATTCTTTGTTACAGTGACACTGGCCTCCTTGCTTTTCCTCCTATAAGGCACTATATCTCTTAACTCTGGGTGTTTCACTGGCTGTGCCTAAGGCCTGGAATGCTCTCCTTCCTCATCTATGCCTCCTGATTTCTGACTTCCTTCTAGTCTCAGCTAAAATCCCGCTTTCTATAAGAAACCTTCTCCAATCCCTCTTAATGTCAGTGTCTTCCCTCTGTTTCCTACCTCCAATTTATCCTATATAATTTATTCTATGTTATATACAGCTTTTTGGCATTTAGTTGTTTACATCCCCCCCCCCCCCCCCCCCCCCCCCCCCCCCCGCCATTACACTGAGCTCCTTAAAAAGCTGGGACTGCCCTCTTCCTTTCTTTGTATCCTCAGTGCTTAGTACAATGCCTGACACATGTAGACGCTTAATGAATGCATATTTACTGGCCATATATGTATGCAAATAATACACATATACATACTGCCATAGTATATTTTATGTACTAATAACATCTAAACATTTATAACATACACATGTTTGTATATGTGCATGTGTGTATGTATATACTTAAATAATTATGAAGCATGCCTATTATATATGACTTGTTCATGTAAGTCCAACAAACAGGATACACTCCATATCTTAGGGATCTTATTCTCTTCTTCCTGCCTTTGTAAGGATATTAGTGAAATTTGAGAAATCACTATATTCAAAACCTGGGTCACCTTTGACAACTCTAATTCTGCTTTGCAAGTAAGTCAAATGTTTGCTGACTAACATACTTTTCTGAGTTTTATTTAATTATTATACAATTTACATTACTTAAATTTTTATGAGTTTCATGTTCTTCTCATAGCATCTATATAATGCTTAAGTAGAGCAAAATTCCAAAATATAAAACAGTAGCAATTTTATAAACTCTGGCATTTGGCTTTCCAGTAAAGTCAATTATCAGTATCCTTTTAATTCTTTTCTGAATCCCTTCAGGAGGAAATCATCCAGTGAAAACAGGAAAGGGCAGTACCAACATGGTTGGCCACCATTCTTAGTTCCTGCCTATTAAAGGAGGTAGGTTATATTTTCTCAGGTCTTGCAAAACAAAGATAATTGGAAAGAAAATGGGGGTGATGAGGGAAGAGAAAGAGGGGGAGGGAGAAATGAAAGCACAAGGGTAAAAGGAACAAGAGAGGAAGAAAAAACAGAAGTATAAAGAGCAGAATGGATGGAGGTAGAAAGTGAGAGAGGGAGAGAGAGAGAGAGAGAGAGAGAGAGAGAGAGAGGTTTACACTGAGTGGTAGTGAGAGAGGAGGGGGAAGCAAAAGGAAGAAGTGAAGTGAAAGAAAAGGGCAGAAATGGATGGAGAAGATGGGAGGAAGAAGAAAATTGAGTTGTCAGTATCCTTATGACTAATACTCCATTCCAAATTCTTCAATGGTCACAGTTTTGTTGAGAAAGAGAGTGGGACCTCAATCTTAAATCTTCATAATATTCTCTTTCCTGTCTGGATTTATTTGATCAACCCAGAGGAAGTGTTCCTATTAGCATTGAGATTACCAAGGCCTTTTCTAGGTTTTAAAGCTTGAAGAAGTCTTAAAGATTATCCAATCCAATGCTTTTATTTCATAGATGAGGAAATTGATGTTCAAAGAGTTTAGCTGACATTTCTATGCTCAAAAAATTAATCAGAAACAAATTAAAATACAAACCAAGGGCATCTGACTCCAAATAGAGTGTCCTTTATCCTTGAACACATTACCTCTGGATCTACAAGAGTTAGTCAAGTATCAATCAAGCAATGTGGACTTGAATCAATAGCGCTCAAAACTTTTTTAAAGGCTAGAAAATGCCCTCAGGTTATTGAGAGAAGGCCTACTACCACAGATGTCTCACATCACAGATGCATGGTCTGTATTGACCATGGAGTGCCAGCTCCTAATACCTCCTTCCAGAGAGTGCAGACTTTGACATGACAACTCCTTTCTCTTCAGTGGAGCTGGTCCTACTTCTCTCAATCTTATCTTTAGTATAAAAAAGTATGGAGCACCGACTTCAGAGATTCTTCTCCTCTTCTCCAATTTTTTCCCTGTCTATGATACCCCAAATCAAAAGACAGTGAAGACTTAAAATAAAAGAATTGAAAGGAAAGACAAAACTGAATCTCTTGTTAGAAAAAAAAAACTTAATTTTCAAGGACTATATTAGATGATGTCACCACTATAAAAATTTCCAATGAAAGGGAGGAGACCCAACCAAAAGATTTTCCACTTCTCAGATTGAATTTTTAAAAAATTTCCAATAAACATCCTTTGACCAACTCATCCAAAGAACATAAATTATTTCTTTAAATAGCTATGATTCATAAAGGAAAAAGTCCAAGGGTTATTTCTTCAGCAAAAGTAAAAGGAAGACTCATAATTCTTTCCTGCTGTTCTGTCTTTGACAAGTTTGAGGAAACCATGATTAACATTGGCTAAGTAATAAAAAAAGGTTAAAGATTTAACAGCATGAGGCAGTGTAAACTTAGAGTTAAAATCATGTTCCCTGAGAAATAAATTGTACAGTGGCTATAACTCTGGTTACTTAACCAGCATAGGCAGTGGATGAGTTTATAACGCTTTAGTCTTATGATCTAAGTGTTATACTGTGAAAAAAGAAATAAGCTTTAATCAGTAATTTCCCTTCTGTCCCCCAATATAATATCTCAATAAGATATCCAGAGCTTAAATACATTAGAGACAACTTTTCACAGCAGCTACAGCTATAGTCTGGCTGTGGTTTACAAGTAAATAACACCTAGGACTAATCTCCCATAATAAGAGTTGTTTTCATTTACTTGTTACTTCATTTAACAAGTGTTCAGCAAGCACCTCCTATATGCATTGTTTTGGGGTGAGGAGCTGTGCACAGATTTAGAATAGCATAGGGCCTGGCACTGTGATTCCACTGATAGAGGGAATTCTTAGAGGAGAAAACCACTTCTGCTTATCCAGGTCAGCACCTCTGTAACATACTAGATGAGAGTTGCTTAGAGCACTGTGCAATTAAATAACTTGCTAAAGTCACACAGACAGTATACGTGTATCTTTTCTTAACAAAAGACCGCCCACCCCCTTTCCCTAGACAGTTAAGGAACCTGAAACGAAAAAGAGTCCAATCATCAATTAAAAGCATTTATTGTCTGAGAGAAAGATTTGTAGGGGAGAGAAGATCCTACAGGGGAGCAGAGAGGGGGAGAGAGTTCTCAGCTGTTCAAAGAGAAGTGGGAAAAGGAGTGAGATATTTGTTTCTAAAGGCTTTTGGGCAAGAGTAGGGTTAAGGGAAAGGGCATTTACAGACACAACAAGCCAGGCAACAGAATATTTAGAAAGTCCTGAGCAAGTTTTTGAGTTTGCAACCTCTGTTTAAAGTTGCTCCTGATCAGTATTGGCTCTGTGGTTTCCAAACACTATGTGCATCTCCAAATTTGGTTAGAATTCACTTGCAAAGGATCACTGGTATGTCAAGCAGCTTTGAGCCTCAGAAATCTTTCCAATTGGCTGGCGGTCATGTAACTCCACTGTCCTACTCCCCTGTAAAGAAAGGAAGCTCCAACATACCTAACAAGTTATACTCATTACAGAGCCCATGTCCACACTTTCCATGCAAATGAATGTCCACATCTAAGTGCAGCTCATAGAGAGGTATGAGTTAACATCTTACCTACTCCTCTCCAAGGGAACATTTGATTCCTGCCTGCATGGAAGAGAGAATAAGCAGCCATGGTCATGGCTGCTCTGATTTCATCAAAGAGAAGGAACCAAACTAGAGTTAGAAACTTCTCTGCCCCTAAATCTTGTCAATCTAGGGGAAATGATTTTTTAGGTTCAAGCTGCCTACCTAACTGCTGTCTCTTAAAGAGAAAAGTCTTTGCCAAGCTTATCCAAAGGCTTGAATCTCTTCTCACCAATTACTAATTATACAAAAGACCATCACAAATAGGGGATAGTGAATAAACACATTTACCTGAGATTTCCATCAGAAACCAGAGAAGTTATACAGATCAGAATGTACTAGACAATACACAGAATAAGTTCTCCCATTGTGAATTAAATATTTCAGCTCAAACCAAAGAGTCCATATCTAAATATCACCCAAGAGGAAATTCCCTGAACTTTCAAGAGAGGTTAGCTGAAAATCTGTGTGTGTGTGTGTGTGTGTGTGTGTGTGTGAGAGAGAGAGAGAGTGATTGTGTATGTGTATGTGTGTATGTATGTGTGTGCTCATGGCTTTCCAAAGTTTTTTTTCTCTCTCTTTTTGGGTTTATTCTTGAACAGGATCTGGAAAGAAGAAGGTTTCTTCTCTACTAGCCACTTCTACCAATTCTACCCCTCAAACAAGTCAATAGTGCCAAATAAAATTCTTTCTACTAACAAAAAGTGGTTTTTGCAAATATGCAGGGCTTGAACCATGGGTTACTATGTCATAAAGAAGACTAAAACCCAAGTCTTCCTAACTGTCCCTGAGGCTGTCTATCAACTCACTACATGATGGCCATTGTGTGAAGGTTTAAAGAAATATAGGGTAACTAATATTTATAGAGTACTTGAGTTTTCAAAGCATTTTACATGCATCATTTCATTTGAGACTCACAACAATGCTGTTAAAATTAGGACTTTATGAATTATTTTTCCCATTTTGCAAATGAGGAAACTGAGGCTCAGAGAGGTTAAATGACCTGCTCATAATCCCAAAGATATTATTTATTTTAAGAATGAGCTTGCCCTCAAGGAGATTAAAATTCTAATAAGGGAGATTAGATATAGTCAATGAAGTGTACAATTATAGTACCAGAGGTTGCACAAAGTAACATGTGATTAGATTAAATGCCAAGCCAACTGGGTAGATATTAAGAGTTTCTCAGTATACCAGGCAAAAAGACAATAATAATGTCACTAGAGTGTGATTATTTTTTAGAGTCTTGTTGAGAAGTATCATTCATTCTCTCTCTCTCTCTCTCTCTCTCTCTCTTTCTCTCTCTCTCTCTCTCTCTCTATATATATACATATATGAAATATATTAATATGTGTATATACATTGTATATGTATACATAAAGCACTATATACTTATTGTTCGAAATTTTTTTTAATATTTATAAGTTGAAAAGTTTTTCTGGGCTAAGTGTAACTTCTCATAGCCTTTAGAACCTTAAATCTCAAAAATAGGCCTATGGATTAGATCCTAAAAAAATCATCATGGCAAAATGTTTTCAAATGTTTCAAATCCTGAAGTCCTGCAGAATTAACAGACATACTATGGGGTAGAAGATCTCATTCCACAGAGAACCCTTAGTTAATATTCTCTTTTTGCACATATGCATAAAATTCACAAACATGTCCCTATAAGTCTTATAAAAAAGTATTTGTGCCCTTTTCCAAAGTTAGTATTCTACCTGCATTTCCACATCTGTAAGGTTTGCCATGAGACATCTAGCCCTCTACAGACTCACAGCGTCAGGTTGAAAATATATTTGCCCAAATTCCATTGCTGATTTCAGAATGTTGTAATGGGCTCTTAGTTACATTTCTTGTCTCTAGCATCAGCTTCCTCAATGTATCCTGAACATTGCCATCAGACCATTCCACTTCAGTGGATCTCCATTGTTGACTAGATGATATCGAAACTCTTCAATTGGTCTATGACTCAAAATACTACAGTTTGACCCTTATCTATTTGTCACTAATTATACCTTCCTGAATCATCTCTTTCTTTTCTGTTGTTACTCTCACTGATTCAAAATGGTTAATGTATTGTACTTTGAATATGTGTGCATGTGTATTTCTCATCTTCATACAATTGTGCGTGTTATGCTTACCAATTAGAATACCCTCCCTCTTTATATCTCCAAATCTATATCCTGCCCATACATTCAGATCCAGTTCATATCAGTTCCATTTTCTAAAGTGTTGCTACTTTCCACAGAATTCCATAGTCTGATTGTGGGATAAAAGCTTATTAGTCCATTTTATCCAGTGGTTTTTATCTTTTTTGGTGTCATAGATCTAATCTCCTTAAAGTAGTTTTCTTTTTTAATGCAATAAACCTACATAAGATTGAATATAAGACCAATTATATTGAAAGTTATCAAAATATTTTTAAAACTTTGTGAATCCTGTGTTAAGAACCCCTTATTTAGTCCAAAATCCCATCAGAGTAGTCGTCCAACCTCCCTAGAATACCTCCAATGATTGGACAACTAAGACAGCCTGTGCCATTATTGAAAAAGTCTTACTTTTTAGGAAACACTTCTTTATGACAATCTAAAATCAGTGTCTTTGTAACTTTCACACATGGATGACTAATAGGTGTGTCTTTCAGAGCCAAGCAAAAGCCTAATCTCCTTTCCATATCACCCTTTCAAATACTGGAAGACAACTCATTATCTCTCCCTTTGTTCTTTTCTTGTTCAGGCTAACATATTCACGTTTTAAAATAACCTTATCTTCATATGACATTTTTTTGAGTCTTCTCCATTTTGGTCATCATTCTATGAATGTGTTTCAGCTTGTCAGTGTCTTTCTGAAAATATGACATCCAGAATTAATCACAGTATTCTGTATGTACCCTGGCTAGGAAAAAGAGAACGTCAGAAATTTTGTTGCTGATTATTTTTCTCTCTGCAGCCTAAGTTTTCGTAAGTTTTCTTGGTGGCTATGGCCAATTGTTGACACACAAGTGAGCTTGCAGTTAAATAAAATTCCTGGAGATTTTTTTCCTGTGAAAATATGTCAATGGTGATGGTGTAACTCAGCACTCTTTATAAGCTAATCTGGAAAGAAAGCTCTTCCTGGATCCAAGATGGCAGAATAAGCAGTAAATCATCACAACTCTCTTATATTCTTCTCCATACAACCGTAAAATAGCACCTCAAAACAAATCCTGGAATAGAAGAACCAGCAAAAGACAGGGTGAAATAATCTTTTAGCCCATTGGAAAATTGGGAAGAAAAGTTTATCTCACTCAAGTAACAGGTGAATGCAATCCAGGACAAGAAGTGTCCCAGCAAGCCAGCAGCAAGCCCCACCTCAGCAAACCATCAGAAGAACCTGATCCCCAGGGCATTGGAACAGGCAAATACAAACAACAGGACCACTCCTTTCTCCATGTGCCTCAGCACAGTCAGGGAAACAGGCAGACTCTGGCTCTGCTAACCACCATGTGCTTCAGTATAGCCCCAAGGAAACACAGAAACTCCCCACCAGCCTCTGCATACACCAGACACAAGGACTAGGACCCCAGCTCAAAACCAGGTAAGCTGCCAGACCCCTATGGCCTCCAGCAGTGTCAGTCACTCACTCCACCCCTCAGCACAGCACCAGAGATGAGGGTCCTCTGTGTACCTCATGGCACCATCAGTGGAGCACCAGGTAAACAGCCAGGGCCTGCAGCCCTTGGTAGGAGAAGCCTTAGACAGTGCTCTTTTCACCCCAGGAATGGACTTCCAATTTAAAGGAAAGGAAAAAGGGAAAAAAGGTGAGAAAAACAAGAAAAAAAATCTGACCATATAAAGTTATTATGGTGACAGGAAAGATCGAGGCACAAACTTAGAAGAGGACAACAATGTCAAAATACCTATGGACAAAATCCCAAGGTAAAATAGCAAATGATCTCAAGCCTAGAAAGAAGTCATAGAAGAGCTCAAACAGCCCTTTAAAATTAGATAAGAGATGTAAAATAAAAATTGGGAAAATAAATGAGTGATGTAAGAGAATTATGAAATGAGTCAACAGCTTGGAAAAAGAAAACAACTGCTTAAAAAGTAGAATTGGCAAAATGGAAAAGGAAATACAAAAGCTAACTGAGGGAAATAACTCCTTAAGAGTTAGAATTGGGGAGGGGCAGAGCCAAGATGGC
>CM053622.1:176905943-176923295 GCA_028646595.1 Phalanger gymnotis
ATGAAAAACAAGTCAATGACTTGCTAAAAGAGACTCAAAAAAATACTGAAAAGTATACTGAAGAAAATAACACCTTAAAAAATAGTCTAACTCAAATGACAAAAGAGCTCCAAAAAGCCAATGAGGAGAAGAATGCCTTGAAAGCCAAATGGAAAAGGAGGTCCAAAAGACCACTGAAGAAAATACTAGCTTAAAAATTAGATTGGAGCAAGTGGAAGCTAGTGACTTGATGAGAAATCAAGATATTATGAAACAGAACCAAAGGAATGAAAAAAATGGAAAAGAATGTGAAATATCTCATTGGAAAAACCATTGACCTGGAAAATAGTTCCAGGAGAGATCATTTAAAAATTATTGGACTAGCTGAAAGCCATGGTCAAAAAAAGAGCCTAGATATCATCCTTCAAGAAATTATCAAGGAGAACTGCCCTGATATTCTAGAGTCACAGGGCAAAATAGAAATTGAAAGTATGTTTCATGGGTTCTTTATGAGAATGACCTACTTGTATGAAAGTTATCCTAAATTAAAACATGAGAGTTTAATGAGCAGTCTTTTGATCTTCTATAGCAGACCACATCTTTACACAAAGATAATTTGCTGCAAGTTGTAGAGAATATAATATTTTACTATATTAACTCCTTATTGAGTATATACTTTTGAATTGGTATGGTTAGATGTGTGCCCATTGAGTTAGCCCATCAATATGTATGTTACATATGATAGATGGACAACGAGGTAAGATAAAGACAGGATATGAGCAGGAGAGCAGGGTATATTGCATTTGGAAAATTGTCTGATATTTCCAATACATTTGAGTTTTTATGGATTTCTACCTGTATACACTCCCAAATTTTAAGACATATTTTTCCTGCTCATGGCATACGGTGGAAATTATGGTATACCACAACCTGTGAAATACCTGAATCTTTGGCAACCCAAAAGTTTTACTTAAACATAATCAGTTTAGGTGGACTGACAATGGCTTTTGTGAAAATGGCACAAAAGGGATTATCTAGGAAATGTATAATCAGAAAAAGAAGTTGATTAGTAATGTAGTTAGAGTGAAGGATCACAGATAGAAAACCCGTGTGCTGTAATGGTTTGCACAGAATGTTAAAAGACACAGAGGTAAGGTCACCAGACAATTTGACGTATTTCTCATAGAGGACAAATGAAAAGACAGAGATAGGAATCACACAAGATTAGAAGGAATGGAGGGTTGTACTCTGCACTGCTGAAGGAATAACTTACTTTGATGAGATCATGAGTCTGTTAAAATATTCATGTTTTTTTTGTACATTCCCTATGTCTTCTACTAACCTGAAAACTACTTGAAGATAGGAGACTCTTTGTAACTCTGAAGGCATCATACCTAACTGTAGATTAGTAAATGTTTGTTGATTGAACGAATGAATGAATATGAAATGCAAGAGGATTTAGAATTTCTCTCTATGGGTTATTTATTACCACAATCAGAAAAAAAAATTTTCTACGTCTTGATAAATAACCACATAGGTCAGCCTTAAAAATAGTTTCACAGAATAAAATTGTACTGAATGTTTTTTATTTATTTAACTATTTGTAAATTGTATACAAGAAAAATGGAGTGGTAAAACATTTATTTTTAAAGCCAGTATAAATTGAACTGTGTCCTGATTTTTAACATTATCATGATAAACTATCTCAGAATGGAAAGAAAAGCAAATTTAAAGAAGATAACTAAACACTGTTTTTTTTTTTTTATGTCCACCCAGTAGAAAATGTTTTTCCTTCTCCTCCTCCTCCTTCTTCTGAAGAAAGAGCCATAAAGTACAAGTTAAAAGCATAATACTCTTAGCTCTTATGGGTAATATCATGTTCTTCTTCTTCATGTCTTTCCTCCATCCTCTCCCTCTATTTTCATTGTAGGCAGTAGGGTTTTAATTTAAAAATTGAGCACATGAGAGATTAGATTTTTAAAATCCTTATTCAAGCGATAACTTACGCAGAGTACTCAGAAAGTCTCAATCAAGCTTTCCCATTAATCTTTTAACATACTTCCCCGTTGAGATTTCCCAGCTTCAATCTGGGAAAACTACCTAACTCTCCTAGGCTCCTCTATAAATGCCATTTTAAATTCAAATTACCTGGAGAAATTATTATTATTATTTAAACACTAGCATTTGTAGGGTGCTTTAAATGCATTACAAATATTATCTCATTTTATCTTCTCAACTTATCTCTGGGAGATAAGCGCTATTATTATTGTCATTTTATAATGAGGAAACTGAGGCAGAGAAAGGTTAAAAGACTTGCTCAGGGTAAACCAAGCTAGGAAGCATGTGGGCGCAGATTGGAATTTATGACTCTAGGTTCAGCTCTAATATTTAAAGAGTGCACGTCAAGTAGAGTACATATTTTTTAAATATGCATATTATCCCCTAAGGTGTCTTTGAAAAATCTGGGATTCTTTGTTGTTTTTCTTTGCTCACTTGTTTTTAAAGATGATTTACAGGCAGTGGTGGATTTCCAAGGACCCTTTTTGGCCCAATTTTTAAATAGATTTTTAATGCATCTAAGAAAATAAACATTTATATAACAATTTGTAAATTTTGATAGAGTATTCTATGTGCACTATCATACTTGAGTCTTTCAAGAACCCTGAGAGGTAGGTACAAACAGTATTATTATCTCTATCTTTTATGTGAGGAATCTAAGGCTCTGAGGGAGTGTGACTTGCTGTAATGTTAATGGGATATGAAGATCTTCCCTGCCCATTAATAGGCCTCACAGGAAGCCCATTAAGGGAAGCTTGCTTAGGGGAGGCTTGCTTGTAGGAAGGCTTTCACACCTTTTGGTACTAAGTTGATTAGGCACTGAGTCATGAGAGTTGTGGTGCCTTCTGGCTCTGTGAAATGTATAATACTCTGAGTTGTTATTTTGCTTTGGAGGTTTGCTTAATGAAGGAACTTGTGATTCCCTGGTTAAGACTCTGAGTAGGTGTATGTTCAGACCTCCTGACTGCTCAGATGTAAAGGCTCTCTCCATCCAGTGGTGTATGTAAAGTATATAGCAATATTGCTTTGATCCAAGCAGTCAGAGCCCTGTCTGTTGGTTTAATTTCTCTGCTTGTATTTTCTCTGCCTGTATTTTCTCTGACGTTCAGGGGGCTGACTTTCCCCCTGCACAAGTGAATGTAATTAAAGGTTGTTGTCCTCTTTAAAGTTGCTTTCCTAGAAAAGCAGAGTAAATAACCTGTGATAGCAGGCCATCCTGGGTATGCTAGGGTGCTTGCTACTATCCTTGCCCAGGGTGATAGAACTAATATCAGAAATATGATTCAAAACAAGTCTGACTTCAAGTCCACAGATCTACCACAAAGTAATCTATATGTTTATAGTATTTGAAAAGAGTATTTTGATCCCAAAATGCCACTAAGTTGCCGCTGAAACAAGTTTTGTTAGTCAACCATTCCCTCCAACGTCTATGCCTTTAAAGGGGAGATGATACATTAGTGACCAGAAGCAGATGCCACTACATGTTAAGTAGGAGCCTGAGCTAAAGATAATTTGTGCTGAAAAGATATTCACTTCCCCTAGAAGATCCACTGAACACAGAAAAGAGCTGAAAAAGCCAAGGCTAAAGGAGCAGGAAAATTGTCCTGGGATATACTTTTGGACCAGGAGTCAGGATGACCTAAGTACAGCTTCCTTATCACATATTTCCTAGCAAGGGTGTAAGTCACTTAGCCGCTTCTCAGTCTGTTTCCTTATCTGTAGCTAGAGGATAATAATAGCAATTATTTCTCAGGGTTTTTATAAGGATTAAATGAGAAAACTTACATACAACACTATGGAAACTTAGAAATGGTAGCTATTACCATTAATCAAAACACAAGACAGTTTGGAACAGATTTAGGTGTTCAAAACCTGGATGGAACAGTGGTTCTAGGGAAGGAATAATTGCTCTGATACCAAGGTAGTACCCTCCCTCCCCCCTACCCCTCCTTTCTTCTTCTTTTACTACTTTTACTACTGTGAAGGGCATGACAATTTATTGTCTTATGGAACCACACAGAAGCCCTATAAATGAGAGACCCAGGCGGCCTCTGCTTAGATTCCCTTCCTTGATAATGGCCCACTGCTCCCTTGTACTCAACCATGTCAGCCCCATGCCTCCAGTGTGCTTTGTTCATGCTTCCCTACATTTCCACTGAGCCCTTGGGACCACTTTGCATTGTTAAAAACATTCTCTTTACTTATAGATCTGAACCTCCACTTCACTAGCACCAGTGAATTTGTATTTATTGATATAGCTACAGATCGTCCTCCTCCTTATTCCCCAAAGCTCTATGAGAGCGGTGCCTTTTATTCTCATCATCTCAGCATTCGGCACAGTGCTGTGCATTCTAGGGATTGACAAATGCATGTTAGATGGAATTGAATTGTTGTTGTTCAGTCGTTTCAATTGGTTGACTTTTTGTGACCCAGCTTGCAGTTTTCTTGGCAAAGACAATGGAATGGTTTCCCATTTCTTTCTTCATCTCATTATAGATGAGGAAACTGATGTAAACAGGATTAAATGACCTGTCCAGAGTCACATAGCTCATGAATGTCTGAGGCCAGATTTGAACTCAGGAAAATGAATCTGCTTGACTCCAGGCCTGGCACTCTATCCACTGCACTACCTAGCTCCACTGGAATGGAATTAAGTAACTTAAATAGTATGTGAAACTAGAAGTCCGGAATCAGAAGACATTTAGAAGCATACAAAGTATGGCCAATAATAATAGCTGGAAAGTGTTTTAAGACTGGCAAGATACTTTACAGACCCTATCTCATTTGATCCTCCTAACAATCTTATGAGGTATCTCCATTTTACAGAGGAGGAAACTGAGGCTGAGAAAGGACTTCACCAGGGTCATTAATACCTGAGGTCATATTTGAACTCCTTACTCCAAGCCTAGTGCACCCAGCATAATAATGGTAAAGACAGGTTGTAACATAACAAGGAATACATCTCCATGCCTTTCTTTAAAATATGAGCTTTGGCTGTATTGGCCACATATAACCTCTCATCTTAAAGACCGTAACCCATTTCAACACAGGGATATGATTCACATTCCCATGCAGCTTTCCCCCTCTATTACTCTAGCTTCCTCATTAATCTTTGAACACATCCTCTACTGGCTGCTTCCCTATTGCCTACCAACATCCTATCTCTTCCTCCAACCTCAAAAAACTTCACTTGATCCATCCATCCACTCTAGATATCATCCTATGTCTTTGCTCCTTTTGAGTCTAAGCTTGAGAAGATGTTTCATCTTCACTCTTTGCCATCTGGCTACTGACGCCATCTTTTGACTGAAACTGCTCTCCTAAAAGTTAATGATTAGTAATCCCTTGATTGCTAAATCTTCCTTTGCCTTTTCTTAATTGCTAAATCTTCCTTGCCTTTTCTTAATCTTCATCCTTTTAAACCTCTCTGCAGTCTTTCACACAGTCATTCCATTCACTGCTTTCACTGTAGGTTTTTTATAATATTTTCTTTGGGATAAACAGTTTAGAAAATCAGCTCTCATGGTTTCAATGAACATTTCTATACAGATAACTCTCAGATCTACTTTTCCAGTCGTAAACTCTCTCTGACCTCTAATCTCATCCCTCCAAATGATTGTTTTATAATTTTTTTTTTACTGGATGTTGTTAACAGGATTTTACTTGAGCCAGTCTCTAACCTGAGAATGATGAAACAGCAGACCAGAGACAAAGTGCCAGTAATCAGGTAGCTGTTTAATTAATTAGTTTCATTATGAGGAACAGATTTGCAAATTGGGAATTCTGATCAGAATTCCACCTTGCTGATATGAAGACAGAGATTATATACATAAATCACAATGGGAACGGAAGGGGGAAGTGGGATTACAAACAATTTTTCCCAGGACTTGAGTGGTTTCTCATGACAAACCCACAAATCCCACAACATAAAGATTTTTTGCAAATTTGGGAGATTGAGATCACCTCCCCACAAGATACAGAACCAGAGTTCTGTGATAAAAATAGGTTCTATCATCTTTGATTCATTGCACTTAAAGTACACAAGCACAAGTATGTCAGTTGTTATGGGAACATCGTCAAGGGTTAGATTGACCATTTCAAGCTACATTGTGAGCTGTGACTGCCAAGCTAGAGCGGCAGCCCTTGAGAAAACCTAATTATTACTATATTCATTATATATATATACATATATACATATATATATGTATATATATATGTATGTATGTACGTATGTATGTATATCACCACATTGGTTAATATGAAAATCACAATTCCCTTCTCGATGTCCTGTAGACATTAAATTCAATATGTCTAAAACTGAACTCTCTTTCCCTCTAAACCCTCACCTCTCTCCAACTTCCCTATGACTGCCAAAGGTACAATAATCCTTCCCTTCACCTAGGCTTGCAGCCTAAGTGTTGTACTTAACTCCTCAATCTCTTTCATCCCCTATACTTATTCAGTGGTCGTTCTGTCATGTTTACCTTCATAACATTTCTTTTGTCTTCTGAAACCTCACTCACCCTGTTTCAGCCCTGGATTATTGCATTAACATTCTGAATGGTCTCCCTACCTCATCTGTCCCCAATCCAATCCACATTCCACTCCTTTGTCAAACTGATTTTCCAAATATGCATATCTGACCCTGTCACCCACCTATTCAATAATTTCAAGTGGCCCTCTACTACCTCCAGCATCAAATATAAAATTCTCTACTTCACTTTCAAAGTCCTTCAAAACTTGCCATTTTGTACCTTTCTCAGTCTTCTTATACCTTAGTGCCCTCCATGTACTCTGATGTAATAACACTGGCCTCCATGCTGCTTTTCTTCCCATGTCACACTCCATCTCCTAACTCCTAGCTGTTTTCATTGGCTATTCCCCATGCCTATAATTCTCTCCTTTCTTATCCCTGTGAATTGCTAACTAAGGTAGTACCTTCTTACTGTTTTAGAATAGTAAATTGATTAAGCCTCTTTGATTGAGCCTTACTAGGTGCAAAGCCCCAGGCCCAAACCCCTAATTATCAGGTGCTAAGCCTATGAGGGCATGAAGCCCTTAGGATCCTAAGGGGAGTTGCTAAGACCAGAGCAAATAGTAGAAGCCTAAGTTCTGGTCGCTCAGATGATGTTTGATGGGGCTAAAGACTGTATAAAAAGACAGAACAGAACTATTTGCTTGGGACTCTGAGCAACAGGAAGAGTGGCTGGTGACTCTGGGCTGGCCATTGTCACGAGCTCCCTGGCTCCTGAACTCAGATGTTGGTTTCTTGGTAACTATGAATTGTATTTGGTCTGTTTATAATGTATGTTTATAATTTGTATTTGCTCTGAAGTTCAGGTTGCTGGCTTTTTCCCCTGAACTAAGTGAATGATATTTGTATGTTAGTTTGAAATAAGATCGTTAACCCCTTAACGATACTTTCCTTAGTAAAGCAGATCAAAAGAACCTGTACTGGCAGCATTCTTGTTGTTGGGTTTGTATTGGTCTTTCACCCCCACAGCAGATGCTAGCTGAATTGTTGAAACACCCTGATTCCTAATTTCCCTGGCTTCTACAAGAAGTTTTTCTTAGTCCTTAATCTTAGTAACTTCTTCCTGAGATTATGCACAATTAATTCTAGATCTTCTTTGAGCATAACTGTTTGCATAGAGAAGATATGAGCTTCTCAAGAGTAAGGAATAGTTTTTTTTTTCTTTGTATTCTCAGAACTTATGGCAGTATCTAGCACATAGTAGGTTCTTAAAGAAAGCTAATTGATTGACTAAGAGCACTTCTTTTGCTTTTGTGTCTGCTTCTCCTTTGTGAAACATTCTTATATAAGGGCTCTTTCTAATGGCTGATATCACCAGAGGCCACAGACTTGGGTTTTACTGAAGAGCCTGAGGATTGCCTGTCTTGGAGGCAATTAGCATCAATTAACATCACTAAAATTAGCATGCTCCAAGAGAACTTCTGATCTCTACCAGTCTCACTTTCTAACATGAAGACAAGAAATTAACAGAAAAAGTCCATTCTCTCCAAGGTCACAAATAGGAACCCATGTAAGGGTAAACATAAGCAGAATCACTCCTGAGCAGGTAAAATGTCTAACCACTAAAAGGTGTCTAGGTTTCTCTGGACTTGCAGATCTTTTGAAATCTCATCTGCAGAATCAACATAGGACCATTTTTCTGAAAACTTTTCCCAGCAGCCTGGGAGAGGAGCTAGTAGAAATAATCAACAGTAATTGTTATCCTCTCTGGATATTTATAGCCAGCTCCTCCAGGCTAAACAGAGGGTAATGTTGTATTCTCAGCTGATGATTGACTGCTGCTCAATCTATTACATTCCATCAAGAACAGCTAAACAGAATCTTCCTAGCCCTGAAGAATTTGCACAATGGATAGCTATAAGAGCTGTTAATTTTCCTTTTGTGGTATCCCTCCCCCGACCCCCACTATTTCATCTTAGTCTTTTATTCCCTCTGTTTTCTCTGCTAAAGACATTATCCAATGTTTTGTAGAGGGATTACTTTTTTTAAGGTACTGAAGATTAAAGCTATTTCATATCTTGTTAAATTTCAATAAACATTATGAATGTCAGTATCATGTACTGTTTTTAGGTACAGCTTAGGAGATCTGGGTTAAAAACCTAATTCTGACACATGCCTAATTCTGACACTCTCTAACCATGAGTACCACAATCTCTCAATTCTTTCAGGGAATTATCTATCTATACATTAAAGAGTAGTTCCCTTTTTGTATTACTGCAGAGAATTTCCAATACCAGAAGTATCCAGCACTGATGGTAACACAGGTCTAAGCATTCCTCATCCCCCAAATAAAGGTCAATTGACATAAATTATTTGTGTACTTTCAAAAATATCTCTTCTTCATTAATAGAGGTCATTAATAGAAGTAATGCGGAATAGTGAAAAAGACTATTAGATCCAAAATCAGAGAGTATGACCAAAATCAAATCCTGGTTCTGTGATGGATGACCCACGTGACCCTGGGTGAAACATTCAACTTTTCTGAAGGTCTTTTATTTTTCACCTGTTAACTGTCTAGTTGTACTAGATTATCCAAGATTTCCTTCTAGATCAGCTAAGAAAGTTCAATTCATTGAATTCCCTCAATCAGTCTTTGACCTAATAGCAATCATAGTTTGCATTTATGTCACTCTTTGGCTTCAGAGAGTTTTTTACATACTCTGTCAAAAGATTCATTTCAGAATCTAAGTTCAATGCATCGTTATTATTATTTTGCAGATAAAGCTCAGAAAGACCAAATATTTCCTCTTCAATCACTTAGCATGTAAAGTATAGATCCACGATTCAAAGCTAGGGCTTTAATTCCAGGTCCAGAGTTCTCTCAAACACACAACCCTGCCCCAAAGTCACACTTGCTTCAGTTATTTAATTGATATTTTGATAACAATATGTTATCAATGGTTTGTGCAGTGATGGAGTTGTCAGTTCACCTCACGTGCAAAATGGTACCTTGTTTGAAAGTAGGTACAAGCCAACTACTTATTAAAATTTTAAAAATAAGGCCATGGGAATTTTTAAAGCAAATTTTTTTACAGACCAATAAACATCTTCATGAAAGTGGCAAAACAACTTATTCTGTTCAAATTTCATTTGGAAGTGCAGTTTTTCTGCTTACTATTCACTTATAACTTATAACCAAAAGGACATATACCTGTATTGTTCTTGAAGATTCTTAAAATATAATCATTTAAAGGCTCCTGGAAATCAAAATGAAGCTAGTATTGACTTGGCTGATAAATTCAAAACTCTTCTTATGGATAGATATTAGAACATGACCAATATTAGTGTAGAATTACATATTTTCTCATCTAAATTTTAGTTAGTTCCCAAAATATTGAAATCCAAGCACCATCAATTTTTTCTGTAAGACCCATAATGAGTAAGTCCTCATTTTAGTCAGAGCAAAATGTATTTTTGAAGAAAACTTTACTGTTCATAAAGTATCTAATTCTTTACTCTAACTAAACATCCTACAAATACACAGAAACACTGAGAAAAATAATCATGTTCCTACAAGACACAAAAGTCACTATTCTATCATACTATGACCCAATTGGATATATTATATAATAATCAGTGGAATATTATTGAGTCTATTACAATTAGCCCATCTCAAATGAAATGTCCCTAAGAACAAAACAAAGTTTATAAATGTTTGGGAAGCCAATAATTATTATAAATGTCTATTAAGCCTCTTCTGTCTGCAAGGCGCCATATTCAGTGCTAGAATGAAAATTAATAATAATAATAACACACATAATTTTAATATTTACTAAAAACTTCACATGTGTTATCTCATTTGTTCCTTGTAACAATCTTGTGAGTTAGGTACAATTATAAATCTTATTTTATGAATGGGAAAACTGAGGCTGAAAGAAGTTAGGTTACTCACCCCAGAACACAGCAGTAGAAGACTGAGGTGGATACAAATTTGGATTTACCTGATTCCAAGTACAGTATCTATCTGCTGTGCTACTTGGCTGCTTTATGATTTTATATATTTTCTCTGTTTTAAGTTTTACTAAACCTCGTAGAGTTTCTCAGTCTTCCTGTGCGATGGATCTTAGACTATGCTTTCTAAGTCATTACTATTCATTACATGTAGCTGTAGCCATATGGCAGTCTGACTCAGCATTTTCTCTTATGTGCCTGACCAATTTTGATATAATTTGGGATGTGTTATAGACAACGAATAAGTTTGGGAAAAAAGTGTTTATGTCTATGGTATCCATAGTAATGTGGAATTCGATTTTTTGTCATCTTCTCCCTTCCTACATATATATGTGTATATTTCCAAAATAACTAGAAGAATAAAGAAGCAAGAAAAGATAATTTGCCAATGAGAAAGATTTTATCATTCACATTGCTAGGTTTGTATGACTCATATAGATCATAAAAGGAGATGGGCTAATCATGTAGTAAAAACAAAATATTGACAGTCCAAATATAGCACTGGGGCTTTCATCATGACAAAAGATTTAGTTAGAAGAAGAACCTTAGTATATTGGGTGGATTCCTTTAGGGAAGATTTACAGGAGGAAAAGGACATGAATCATTCAGGCTAAAAAGGGGTTGATGGGCAATGTTTTGCAACACTGAAGGGAGAAAGTACCTGTACCAGCCTTAGTGGAATTGCAGATCTATTGATACACTGAAGTATAAAGTGGTAGAGCCTTATAGAACTTTTATCTCTGAATGGTTGACTTTCCTCTTTCATGTTTGTTTCTTCTTTCTCCAATTAGTTCAAACAACCATACTAAGTTTATTACAAACGGAATATCACTGTTTCTTGGGAGCTTTCCAAGCATCAGATAGAGCAATTCTAAAGTAAACAGAGACTCATTTACCACAGTAATAAATCAGACTCCAGGACAAACATGGGAGTGGGGGTGGGGTGGTGGGAGTTGTGGTAACAGAGGCAAGGTTCCATCAGTAATATGCACTTTAATGGCTAGGAATCAAAGTCTATCTTGGTGATTAGGGACAATATACAATCACGTCTTACAAACTCTTAAAAATAGGTTTACAATCCCAAGAGTTACCAACTGTTATTATTGACCACTATATCATGTTGAAGATAAGGGCAGTTGCCAATTAACCAAATGAGTTTTGTTGAGGACTTGGATCTGGTTATCATAGATCATGAGATGATAAATTTAGGGTTAGAAGACACCTCCTTAGCACTGCTTCAGTCTAACCCCTTCATTTTAGAGATGAAGAAACTGAGGCCCAGAGACGTAAAATAACTTGCCCAAAGTCACATAGGTTGATCTGTCTGTCTATCTATCTATCTATCTATCTATCTATCTATCTATCTATCTATCTGTCTGTCTGTATATCTATCCATCTTTCTTTCTTTCTAACTGGATATATCTATCTCTCTATCTTGATATATCTATCTATGTATAGGCAGATAGATAAAGATATATACACATACATGTATATGGGTATATATATGTATGTATATACATATATATGTATGTATGTATATATATACATGCCTGTATGTGTATCTATATCTATATTAAGTAGCAGACCTCAGGCCTTTTGATACCAACAAGTAGCAGATCCAGGATTTGACCCCAAGCCACTTGTCTCTAAGCTAGCACTCTTTGAATTGCACCATGCTGGTGTTCTTTAATGATCTCAATAATCAATATTCTTGTCACTTACATTTATTATATTTTTAAAGTTTTTCTAAGATATTTTGTTTTGACATAATTATTTACAGATTACTCCCACTTTGTGAAAGCTTACTTGTAATATGGTAAAAGATTTCAATAAAACTAATAATATAATGACTCCATCCAAAAGTGAATGCAACGTTTCATATTTGTTGCTCTCTCCAACACCCACCACCACCACTTTGGTCTTATTAAATCACCATAAGTCTGCTTTCTTTTCCTTCCTTCCCATTGAAAAAGAAAAGAAAAACAAATTTCTTGGAACAAATATGCATAATCAAAATATTTTGTCATTTGTTAGATAGAAAAATAAATATGACCCATTCTGTAACCTAAGTCAGGAAGTTGTTGTTCAGTCCTATCAGGCTCTTCATGACCTCATGGACCATACTGCCCATGGGATTTTCTTGGCAAACATATTAGAGTAGTTTGCCACTTCCTTTTCCAGTGGATTAAGGATAACAGAGGTTAATTGACTTGTCCAGGATCACACAGCTAGTAAGTATCTGAGGCTGGATTTGAACTCAGGTCTTCCTGACTAAAGGCCCAGTGCTCTATCCACTCAGAAACTTAGATGCCTCTTTTCTGGTCACGCATGACCTTGAATGTTATTTAAAATTCTCTTCTAAGCAGCTCATCACAGATAGTATTCAAAAACTTATTTATAAACCACGAATTTTTTTCATTGCCTTTTGTGATACACCTATGGCTTTGATTCTTCTGAGAAGGCAGTGTTCCATTATTTCTAGCAATACGACATTTCCAAAGAAAATATCTATGCATAAAAATATGTGCTTCGGTAGGGAGGGGTAACTTATGATTATTGACCATGTCATAGGGACTGAGACTAGGTATTAACCTACAATTTCATTAATATAGAGAACTATCAGATTTCGGAATTCTCTCTACCAATTCAGGTGTATAGTTTCTTTTTGATTAATGATCCTAGAGAATTGCTTGGGGCACTGAGTGGTAAAGTGGCTTGCCTGGAGTAATATAAAGCAACCAGTATTTGTTAGAGGCAGAACTTGAACCCAGATCTTCCTAAGTCCAAGTGCAAACCTCCTTCTACATCACCTTTTTTTCTCTCTGCTATATTATTTCTCAAATAGAATTTAGCTTTCCTTCTCCTACCCCTCCTCAAAGTTCAAGGCCCAGCTCACTCTCTATTTCAGGGACTTGCTCGTGGATTTAGAGTTGGAAGAAATCTCAAAGGCTCTCTAGTCCCAGCTTGTTAATTTACAAATGAAAATACCAAGATCCAGAGCAGTTAAATGTTCAAGGCGACAGATAGTGATGAGCAGAAGCAGGATTTGAACCTGTCTTTTGTCTCTAAACCTAGATCTTTTTGCACTGTATCAGGCTTCCTCCAGCTCAGAAAAATTTTGTGTTTAAATTCTTCAGGCAGTCCTTCAGGGTCTTACTGGGAGGCTGGGAAAAGGACTGGTTGGCTTCTCTAGGTTACCTGAAAGCTTAGTACCATATCACACGTGAAGTCCCATATCTTATTTCTTTCCTGTGTCCACAGATTGCAGAAGCAGAAAAGGGAGATGATATAGGCACCTATACACCTGTGCATGAGTGTGTACTTTCCCATCTATGGAAGTTGGAACCGTGAAAAGGGAATTTTTGAGAATTCTGGTCACTTTTCTATACAAACTATTTTATGTCACATCTGTCACATTGAGACCATTCAGGAAAGATAAAACAATAGTGTGGACCCATGTGTGGACCAGTGTTTTAGTGTCCATGTGTTTGACTTTAAAAAGAAGCAAGAGGGGGCAGCTAGGTGGTGCAGTGAGTAGAGCACTGGCCCTGGAGTCAGAAGGACTTGAGTTCAAATGCGGCCTCAGACACTTGACACACTTACCAGCTGTGTGACCTTGGGCAAATCACTTAACCCCATTGCGCTGCCTTCCCCCCTGCAAAAAAAAAAATAAGCAAGAGATTAGTGGAAAGTGGACTGCAGTGAGAATGAAAGTGCCCACATCTCAGTCATAAGGCACTAGTACTCACTAGGCATAAAATTTTGGCAAAATTCTTTACCCCTTTGTAATTTGGTGGCTTTCACAACCCATCAAATGATAGAGCTGAGACATAAGATCTCTGACATTATTTCTATTCCCAAGAATTTGTGAATCATAGATTTGGAGGTGGAAGGCTTAAATCTAAATTATAAATTATCCCTTTGAGGGGATCTAATTGTATTATGGGACTTGATGAAAACATCAAACTTTCATCCTCCAAAAGGAGAAAGACTTAGGTAAAATCTTTTACTCGTGCACCTTGTTGCAGTCCTCTAGGGCATTTTTCTGTATGTAAATCTCTGCATGTTTTGCCAATGTCAAATACTCTCTCTCTCTCTCTCTCTCTCTCTCTCTCTCTCTCTCTCTCTCTCTCTCTCTCTCTCTCTCTCCCCCTCTCGATTTTCCTGTTTGACTACTCCTCAAAATCTTTTACTATATCATTATCTATTTTTCGCCCATGGTCTTCCCAAGGCTCTATCCTGGTCCTTCTGTTCTGTCTCTGCATTCACTTTATTAGTGTCATCATCTCTCATGGCTTCAGTTGTCAGGTTTATATAGCTGTATTATAAAAGTATACATTGCCCTAATGTGTCTCCTAAACTCTTGTTACCTAATGACATATAGCTGGATATCTACTTCTATATGTCTTTTAGACACCCAAATTCAGTATTTCAAAAAAGGAACTCATTCCGTCCCCCACCTATTTCCATCCTTCATCCTAATTCATTTTGTTAAATACATCATCATCCCTCAGACCACCTAGGCTTGAAACCAGAGACTCATCCTTTTGCTTCTCCCTCAATCCCCACATCCATTCAGTTCCTAATTTTCATGACTTCCATCTCCATTTATATCTCTCATATCTACTCCCTGTCCTCTACTTAGTCACTATCTTAGTTAAAACCTTCATCCTCCTTCACCTGGGAAATTACAACAGCTTCCTTATTGGTCTCTCTGGAAACAGGCAGGCAGTCCACAAGCATTTATGAAAGAGTTACTAGGTGCCAGGCACTGATCTAAATACCAAGAATACAAATATAAACAAAAAGAAAAACAGTACCTGACTTCAAGAGCCTTAATAAAATGAGGGAAGACAATACGTAAAAGAAATCTGGTCAGGGTGGTGGGATGGTGGAAGGTACTCATGCAGGATTGTGTTGGCAAGGTCTAGAGAGCGAGAAGCACAGATGGAAGGGGAAAGAAGCAGGGTCATCCTGGGCCTGTTCTTAAAATGGAAGGCTCCAAAAGGAACTTACCAGTGGGAGAAGGGTGATGGCATGGCAGAGGGATGTTCCAGGGTGAAAAGGCCCCAATATTAAAGGAAGTTCTTAAGTAAGAAAGAGGCTGGCAGTGGTAAAGCCCAGAGAGTCGAAAGTACAGATTGGAAATCATGCTCTCAGTCTCTCTCCTTTCTAATTTTTTTTTATGTAGCTGTCATATTAATATTCAGAAGAGACTAGTTTGACCATTGCACTGCCCCAGTCAAAAAGCTTCAATGGTTCCTTATTTCCTATAGGATGAAATAAAACCTACTTAACCTAGTATGTACAGTCACTCCATTATCTGTCTTCTCTTAATGTATCATTTTATATATTTCTTTTTATTTCACTTCACATAATGTATGTTCCAATCAAATTGGCCTAAATGCTGGTTCCAGAAGTCCACATTCCATCTCCACATCTCCATATCTTTGCCCAGTCTGGCCTCCATGCCTAGAAAGCATTTTAGAGTCCTTAGCTTCTTTCAAGGTCAGTTCAGGTGCTATCTCTTATGGGAAGCCTTTTCCAACACTGTCCTCTACCATGTGCAGTTGTTAGTCCTGTCTTCTACCTCAAATTTCCTTATAATTAATCATTTGTGCACACCCTGTGTAATGGATCTCATTGACTCATAAGTGAGACATTGTATAATATGCTGATAATTACATCAAACCACAGAACACAATCAGAATGGGCTGCAACATATTAAGGATGATGAATTGTGTTCACCAAGTGGCATAGCTGGTACAGTCAGAGAGTCATTAACTTAAAAGAAATTGGGCTGGACAAGCAGCAATAGGAAAGGAAAATCTATAGATTGCCGGTCAGAGGTCTGTGTCTAGTTAATATCAAGGGATCAAGAGGAAAGCCCTTTTCATATACTATGGACCTTCCTTCAAGGACTTTATGGAAAGATATAGATAAATATTGCCAAGGATGCTAAAGATGACATAGGTGGGTTTAAATATGTGCTACTTGGGGGAATACCTATATCGATAATATTCTAGATCCATTGAAATATTGAACTATAAAGGCCACGAACTGTAAATAGAAATTTAATATAAGTCTAGGTAGTTGGAAACATAGATTTCTCTAGCACCTTCAACCGGTCAGATTTTCTAGTCCACTTACATCATTGTTTTGTTTCCTCTGAATTTATTTCAGCTTTTCAAATTGTGTTCAAATTGTCAAACTGATCATTTTACTCCTGGAATTGTTCTGCCCAGGGGAGAGAAATTACTAGAAAACAGAAAGTTTCTAAAAATCATTCCAATCTAAAATGGAACCCCTATAGTACAGGTGCACAAATTGAAGTTCATGGAAACATTTAGGGGATAGAAAAACATATGTTTATGAAAAATACCCTTAAACTATATTTTCAAATGTTTCTGGGGTAGCAATTTTTTTTCTTTTTACTAAATACTGCCTATTTGAGAAATGTTTCTGATTATGAGCTTGAATCTAATTATTCACTCTCCTTGAGCAGATAAGGGTGTATGTCCATCATATGGAAGTGATCTATCATGAGTATAAGCATATATATGAGCTAAAAACATGTTTCCAAGAATGCTCTAGGGCATGATTGCCTGTGAGCAGACATTTGTGGATAGGACATTGAGAACAGAGAAAAAACCATGAGCAGAAATATGGAAGGAGGCATTTGAATCATGATGGAATATTATTGTGTTGTAAGAAATGATGTGCAATGTGTGTATACATATGTGTATATGTATATATATTTATGTATATATGTTTATGTGTGTCTATATATAGGTATACATATATATGTGTATATGTGTGTACATATATAT
>CM053622.1:176923795-176967898 GCA_028646595.1 Phalanger gymnotis
AGTGGGGGGAATGATAGAAGAGAGGGTAGATTGGGGGAGGATGTAGTCAAAAGCAAACAGTTTTGAGAAGTGACAGGGTCAAAGGAGAAAATTGAATAAATGGGGGCAAGATAAGATGGAGGGAAATATAGTTAGTCTTTCACAACATGACTGCTATGGAAGTGTTTTGCGTAATGACACATGTATAACCTGTATTGAATTGTTTGACTTCTCAAGGAGGGTGGGTAGGGAAGGAAGAAGGGAGAGAATTTGGAACTCAAAGTTCTAAAAACAAATGTTAAAAAAACTGTTTTTATGTGCAACTGGGCAATAAGATATAGAGGCAATGGGGTATAGAAATCTATCTTGCCCTACAAGAAAGTAAGGGGAAGGGGATTGGGGGGGAGTGGGGCAATAGAAGGGAGGGCAGACTAGGGAAAGGGGCAATCAGAACACGTGCCATCTTGGAGTGGGGGAGAGTACAGATGGGGAGAAAATTTGTAACTCAAAATCTTGTAATCTCATGGAAATGAGTGTCAAAAACTAAAAATAAATTTTAAAATATATTTTAAAAACCACCAAAATATCAACCCATTTTACAGGGAAAAAAAGAAAGGCAAAAAAGAAAAAAATGGGACAATCCTTTGCCTCAAGGAGCTTACATTCTGTGAGGACATAACGTGTGTCTGTGTGTGTGTGTGTGTGTGTGTGTGTGTGTGTGTGTGTGTGTGTACAAAATGAAAAATGCAAGGTGGTTTTAGGAGGGAGGATGTTTTAAAAACTAAAATTAGATTTTCGTGACATTTTTATATTTTTTGTTAGATGTAGTTTATCTATAACCAGGAGCCTGTCATTTTTATATTTTAAGCTAGAGTCTGGAAATTATATACATATATATATATACACATATTTACATACATGTATATGTATGCCTATGTTTAAACCTATACAACATACACATATATACATATATATAAACCTATGTTTTCAGCTATCATCTTCTTAAATAGCTGTTTATTTCCCAACTTCATCTTTGTCTTCTGAAGGCCTTGCCTTTCATCAGCAGTAATCATCAAAACAAACATGAATTCTGCCTCTGAGTTTTCAGTTTTGATTTAGTTTTGATCCATCTTTGACAACAATTTCTAGATCATTTCTGACAGGCTTATTTGTGACCATGTGCATCACTAGGAGTGAACAGTAGTTATCTAGTTTGACAGATCTTCAGACATTCTTTATCATATCCTGGAAACACCCTGGAGAAACTTTGCACTTTCCTTCCTTAACAAATTGCTCTTTCAGTGTCCCTCATCAGGGAGTAACCAACCACTGTTACTCAGCTCTTCTACCTCCTATCCTTTATTAAATGATCTCTTAATCCACAATCCTTAAGAATACACAAGATTATTCCTTGGAGAACAAGTAGTTCTCCATTTAGAGGATACAGTTGCTTCCTATTTCTGAAGAGCTTCATATTAATTACTTAGCTTCAAGTATTCAGTGGTCTTTCTTCTTCCTTTTCTGCTCTCAGGACCAGCAGAACAACCTTTCAGAATCCTGAGACAGGTGATGATTCTCTTCTGCCTCTTCAGATAATCTCCCCACCAACCACATTGTAATGAGACCTCTGCCACTCTCACCTCTTTTTAAATCCAATGAAGAACTACCAGTTCTTTCCATATCTGATGTAGGTTTCCTTTTGTTTTCTATTTCAGCTCATCATTCTCCTCTCAAATTATTTCTCTCTTTTTCTCTATGCAGAAGGCAGTATGGATAAATGAATCCCTACCTTCAAGAGCTTAATAGGGGAGACATTTATAAAATAATTATACAATTGAATAGAATATTATAAGTGAATTAGAGAGGTACAAACCATGTACAATGAAAGTTCATAGGAAGTGGATGTCACATCTGGCTGGTAAGATAGGGAAACTGCGGGACTGGAGAAAGGCTAGGACTATATATGTAGATTCAGAAGTGTATCTCCTGGGAAATTTCCTTTCTCATATATGAGACATCCCACCACCAGACAAGCTAAGCCTAGTTTCAAATATCCTGTGGGTCCATATTAGCCTAGTCTCCCTCCCCAAAATAAAACAAATAAATAAACCATTGGTAATGAGCCCTGCTTAATTGATTTTAATAGAGAATACAGCTTATTCAAAGCAAAGACATTTAATGCCATGGCAGAGTATCAAACTGTAATGATAAAACAATTTGCCCATAACCTTGGTTCATACTTTCCAACAAATATGCAGAGTAGAAAGAATGGAACCACATGGGGGATACTTGTGAATAGACATAGCTTTAGGAAATGTGTGTAGTCAAGGCACACAAAAGGAGGACCAAAACATATCTCTAATACTTCAGGGCCACTGATATCATCAGACTTTCTGATAGGACAAATTAGCCTTTAGGGACCAAGCTTTTGGAAACACAGAACAGCCAATCAACTCTACTAAAGTAGCAATTAAAGTCATTTTATCTTTTTCTTATTCTTCTTATTGTTTTTAATGAACTTTCCTGTTTATCACAGACAATTCTCTGCCCCAAGCCCTATTTGATTTGCTATTTATAAGGCCTTATAATGTCTATTCAGTTTACGACTCACAAATTTCATTCCTTGAGATTTATTTTATGTTCTTCCCTTAACACACACACACACACACACACACACACACACACACACACACACAGAAACAATAATAGCAGATAATGATGTCAGGTAACATTGACTTAGGGGCAACTAGATGGTGCATTTCAGTCTCCTGGTAGTTTATGTCCCCTATTAGAATGAAATGGTAGGTCATTCAGTAGTTAACAAAAGTAGATTTATTTCACTATGTCAGGAAAAGGACAGTACACAGCAATGTACATTAAGGATACCAGAGGTGATTCAGGTAAACGAAACTCCCTTATCTATTGTGGTCCATGATCCAAGTTTCAAAGAGACCATGGGGCTTCTCATAGCTGTTTTGTACTCAGGTGGCCCCAAGGTGATATCAACAGACTGGACCAATCTAGTCTCAGGATGATCACAATACCTTGGAGAAAATTAGCCTAACTTACATGGGGGCAAGGGTTAAGATATTGCTCCCACCATGATTACCAAGAGTATTTGTGCATGTAATTGAGTGTCAATGTGTGTGATACATATCCAGCAGTCCCAGGGATATGGTCATTTGTATCTGGAAAGTTTAAAATGAATTCAGCTCATTTTAAATTTAAATTCAAAATGAAATTTAAAATGAGCTCAGCTAAAGCCTTAGCTAAAACTGCTCATGAAATCTGTCTAATGGTAACAGTTTTTTTGGCATTTGGGCTTGCAGTTATGGAAAAGAAGAGCTCTTGTTAAGTGAATAAAAGCTCTTTTAAAAATTTAATTAAGGAATTCAGAATCCCTTATAAAAGATTTATAGGTGAAAATAAGTTCAAGTTGTTATAATCTAACATTATTTGGATTAAAAATTGTACACATTACCTCTGTTTAATCTGATATTATGCTGCTAAAGTATGGGAGAGTATCAATTCAATTGTTAAAAATCCAAAGAGAAAAAGGGAAGGAAAAAACTGTACACCAGATTCCCCTCTCAGGGAATAATCTCCTCATTTTCCCCTCTGCTTCCACCTAAAAGAAGTACTTGATCTAACAAACTTAACTGATTGAAACTCAGATTGCAAATGGTAATGTGCTTATTTTGCTTTGCATTTCAGAGAAAATCAGTGACATTTGTAAAACTATTTAATATAATTTCTATTTGTAAGAGCCCTCCCTTTAGAGAATAATTCTAGCAGAGACATACCCATGGCATTGGTAGTGGGGGTAGGTAAGATTCAAGATTCTTCTGTGTGGGTTCTCAATTCAGGATAGGGGGATAACACAGAATTCTTATAAATCATTCATGGGATAAGGAGCAGGTGGAAATAAAGTGGGCTGGCAAGATGCTGATCCTCCTGTCTAAGTGGGGCCCAAGACAGAGGAGCCCCTGAGCATTCTATGGACAAGCAGTGAACTATAAGGGGGAGCTCTGCAGGTATGTCATATCTCAGTGAGATGTTGTCCTTCTCTAAGCTTCATTCTTCCTGGGATGTGTGATGGGTGAAATCTGAAATAACTGAGGAAACAAAAGTTTGAGCTTGTGAGCACATCAATTTATTAAGCAATGCATGCCAATTTATAACAAATCAGGACCAAGACTCTTTAGTTTGGCACCGGACCATGAATACAATGGGAGACAGTTTTTTTATTTATTAAAAGAAAAACAAGTAACAGGATATAAATCATGACACAAGATTAGTCTAATTTCTAATTAGAGGAAAGATATTCCAAATTGGGAAGGAGATAAGTGGATTTCAAGAATTGGAAAGGAGGAGAGAAAGCAAGTGGACTTTCCCGGATGTCAAATGGAATGTCATTCAATTCCCATAATTAGCAAACAGGTAGAATTTACAGAAAAATGAAATTTAAGTCTTGAAATGGAGTGAGTTTGGTTCACAAAACCCACAATTATCTTAGATGGAACACCACAAAAAGTCCAAAACACAGCCTAACAGCACATGGTAGTTTGGAAAGCAACATCACGTTCAAAGAGAGAGAGATCTTTGATGCCAGGAAGCTTGGGGGCAGGGACCTCACCGTTTGGGGATAATAATTACTACTCTAGAATATATTTAATTGGTGAATAGAATGAAGCACCTAGATAGCACTAATATGCCATCATATCATCAGCAAATAAAGATAGTCTCCTCTTTATCTATCTTTATGTCTTTAATTTCTCTCTCTTGTCTTGTTGCTGTTACTAGCATTTCTAGGGCTATATCAAATAATTGTGGGGAGAATGAGCATCTTTACTTTCTTGCCATATTTTCTGGAAAAGGTTCTAGCATATTCCTATTAGGTATGGTGTTTTATTTTGGTTTTAGATAGCTCAACCAGCAGACCACGGCAATAGTCTAGGAGTGAGGGAATGTAGCAGGGTGGTGACAGTGTCCCTAAAGAGTAGGGGCTATATGTGAGATTTTACCAAGGAAAGAGGCCTTGGCAAAAGACTGGATAGGGGTGAGGAAAGACAGGAGCTGAAATTACTAAGTTATAAGCTTGCCTGTCTGGGAAGCTGGTGGTACCCTCAAAAGAAATAGAGAAATTTGGAAGGGATAAGGTGAAAAGTGGGAGGAAAAGGATGGGAAGAGGCATAAGAATATAAGTGCCTACTTGGAACCCGGCATTGTGCTAAGGACTGTATTATCTCTGTTATCAAAAAGATTAATTCAGTTTTGGATATGTTGGATTTAAGGTAACAATGGGATATCCAGTTTAAGATGTCCAATGGGAATTAGAGATATGAGACTAAAATTTGAGGGGGAGGTCAGAGCTGGATATAAATAGATCAAAGAATCATCTGCATAGAGAAGATAATTTAATTCATAGAAACTGATGGGGCACCCAAACGAAATAGTACAGAGGGTCTTCTCTTGACAAAGACCCACAGAACCTTGGGGGAAGTCCTGCAGTTAGTGGATATGACATTGAGGAACGTCCATCAAAAGAGACTGAGAAGGAGCAGTTAGGTGGATTTAACCATTGCAGCCATTCATAAATATGATCTCTTCTCTCTTTTGATACTGTCCCCACCCTGGTACAGTCCCATATCACTTCACACCTAGCCTAGTGTAATAGTAGGTCTGCTTGCCACTAATCTCTCCCCACTTCAGCCTATCCTCCATTCATCTGCTCAAGTATTTATTCTCAAGCACAGGTGTGAACATGTTACCCTATGCTGAGCCTTTTCAGGACTGCTCATCTACTGATATCTCCCTAACTCTCTGACAGGTCTGAGGGTGTCAGCTGTCCAATAAGCCTGTCTGCAGAGACAGTTTTGTTGCAGTATGGCCACTGTGCCCTGTTGCTTGACTTTTTTTTAGTATTCATGGTTTTAATTTCACAGTGTCATTTATTTAGAGCTGAAAGGTACATACAAATACAACTTGCACATTTTAAATATAGAAATTAAGTGACTTTCCAGGGTCATATACCTAATAAGTGTCTTTGGTAGAAATTAAACTTATGTCTTCCTGACTCCAGTTTCATGTGCTTTTCCCTAGAACAAGGACAGGGAACCTGCAGCCTTGAGGCCATGTGTGGTTTGGTGATTCTTTTTCATTTCATTTTAACAATAAAACCACAAAGGAAAGACTGTGGGAAAAATATTGAAAATAACTCATTTGTAAGAAAATAAGCTATTCTTCCTTCATTTAAATCCTACTCTGAGACTTCTTTGTGGCATTGAGGGAAATCTAGTTTCCCAAAGGTTGGCTTTGTAGGTCATAAGTTATGGAAGGTCCTAACCAAACTGGAAAATGTTCAAATATGAACCAAGTGATAGACTATTTTCTTACCTGAGGTCAAGTGTGGGGAGGTTTGTCAATAGAAGATTGACCACTGAGGGATGAATTTTTAGCCATGAAAAATCTGAGGTTGTTATGATTTCTGTTATAGGTTAGACTATCTACATGTTTACAGGCATTATGGTCTAGAGCAGGGGTGAAATGAAGCAGGCCTAGCCTAGAACTTTAATCATATGTCAAAATCACTGTAAACAGATCTGCAAAGAACACATGAAAAGAGGCTCTTGAAAACTTGGCATTACTGAATTGTATCATAAGGCATTTTTGGGCTACCCACCTCCCCAGTTGTCACTCTTGGGCTGCCCCTCAAGTTTCAAGGTGCTCTATGGGTCCATATTTCTAAAATAATTCCTCAGGAGCCCTGCTGATGCATTAATCCTCAATAGTCATCCAGAAAATAAAACCACAAAAATCAGACATTTAGAGATATGGCATAGTAGATATGAAATAGTAGGTATGACAAATATCCCTTATCTTCGTAGGGTACAGCATCCCTTAAATATATGAAGCATCGGTTTGGATAGTGGAAACACATATTAAATGTATTAGGAGAGAGGCATACACAAAAGGAACATTCTTCTGACACTGCAGAGCCCTGATATCTTTTCTTTTTACACAGTGTCCTCATTCTGCTCCTCCTGGGCACAGAGAATTTACTGGGTAGGTTACTTCACAGAGATCACTAGACTTATTCATTTCTACTACTCAGTCTGAAACTGGAGTCACTGAATCTGTTCTCCATTTCTTGCTGATCAGTGTGGTGGGAAGACAGAGAGATGTGTGTGTTCGAGTGTGTGTGTGTGTATATGGGTGCATGACAGAGAGACAGACAGACAGACAGAGAGAGAGAGAGAGAGAGAGAGAGAGAGAGAGAGAGAGAGAGAGAGAGGAGAGAGAGGAGAGAGAGGAGAGAGACAGAGAGATTTTCTCTACTATCTGCAGAGTTACAATGGAAAAGGTGACTACATTACCTCCAAAAAGTGGGTTATTTCTCTATAGCATAGCCATCTCAATTCAGCCAGTTAATCAATAAACATTTATTAATTAACTACTATGTACCAGCAACTGTGCTGATTATCAGGGATGAGCCTCTCTGACTGCCTAGGCCCTCCAATTCTTTCAAGTTGATTAGTGGACTTCTTCCCAGCTCCTAAAGGAGCAAAGAAGTATAAAAATTTATTGATACTTTAGAAATAGTGAATGGGCCACTTCCAGCTATTTGCCCTTCACAGTCTTGGAATGGTATGCATAGTATATCAGCCACTGAAGGTCTCACACCTCTTAGAAGCCATGGATGGAATTACTGAAAGTCTGAAAAAGGAAAAACCTTACTATGTAATTTTCTCTGTTACCTGACCCTTACATCCTCTAATTTTATCAAATGGATGTTCAGTAGAATTCTCCACTGAATAAAGAGCTAACTTGTTTCATTACATCCATTCATTCTTCTCTATTTTGAGGAAGCAGGATAATAACCCCAACACATCAAAAGAAGACAGTATTTTTTTTCAAAAGAGAATCCATAATTTTTGGAAATACATTTCCCAAGAAATACCCAAACACTACTCCTGCTAATAAAAATACATTCCTTGAAAAACAGTAAGGCAAAAACCTAAAAAGAATGATTTCAACAAAAAGTACTTGTCGTTTCTTATTTTTACAGTTACCGATTATTTTTTTCAATGATAGACATGTTCTAACCATAATGATTTTGTGTTAACAGTGTCTATTGTATTCAACCAGAGTTTTATTGCCTTTTTGTCATCATCACTCACATGTTCTTCTAGCCAAAGTGTATATTATTCTTTTGGATCTATATTCTTTACTATGCAGGATTACATAAAATTTTAAAAAATAAAATTTTGATTTTTTTTGTGCTGCCTGCATCTTACCTGTTTCTCTAAAGTTTTCATTTTCATTTCGTTCTGTCAGCACAACCATGTTCTATTAAAATCCTATATGACACTTTTTTGAGATGCCCTAGCCATTTCACAAAGATTTTTCCCAGATACCAAAGAAAGGAATTTTTTTCCTACCAAAGGTTTTAATTTGTTAATAGCACAAAACAGTGCACTTAGTGATCTAAAAGGAGCTGATTCATCTTTGAAACATGGAAAACTACAATGTGGGGGCAACACAGACTCTGGGGAAATATTTGGTTTGTCTATCCAGCTAAATTATCCATACTTTCCCATGATATGTTACTCTTGTTCTTATCTTCCCACAAGTTTGTCATAAGAGTCTACCCATTGTGCTGGTGGCGGCCTGTCTCAATTTCTCCTAACATTTCCAAGGTAGCCATGAAGCACTCTGGGTATCTACCTATCATATATCAATACATCTTCTCTATCTAACATACATTTTTCTGATCATATTTTTAATTCTGGTTGTATCCAATCCATATTAAAGTATACTCCCAGTCACGAAGCCCAGTGGAATGGGACTTTCTCTTCATCGGTGGAGATTAATGTCCCACACCTGTGCAAAGGGCAGGGTGGAGTTTTGAGAGTGAGATAGAACTTCAATCTCTTCAATTTTCTCTTTATTTTCTTCAAGTCTCTTCAGTTTCATTGAGATCTACAGTCACTGTGGGCACTTTTTGCTTCTAGGTTTGAGATGTAAGATGGACAATGCCAGTTCCACTTCAGGTTGTTGAATGAAAAGGCTCTGGGAAGAAGACAACATGATAGCATCTGGCAGTCTCTGTCATGTCTCTGTCAGCTGCTTGCAATGAGACTTTAGGGAATTTCCTCAAGGGTGAGATCTAGGAAATTCTTACATGAGCTGAGTAATTTCAATCCTTCATTCTGCACTGTCTAATATGTTTTATCTTATATACATTTTCCCTGCTTTCCATTTTATTACCAATTTGGATAAATGGGTTTCTTAGATAATTCCTATGTATGTTCTTTGTGAAACTGGTATTTGATAAGAAGGGAATCAAGACTGAATACATAGCTCAGGTCCTGCATCCTCCAAACAATGAAACGGTCATCAGAAATTAAATTGAACGTGAAAAAATCACATCCATTAGACTAATAACATTTAAAGGACCATATAAATAAAACTCCAGCCCAGTACCCCCTCTCTCTAAGGAGAGCAGAGTGGCCAAGCATCTGGCCCCATCCTCCTCTTTTCCCTCCTCACAGGAATTAAAGTCTTCCTAAAAGAATAGTGGTGAGAGAAGAGGTTAGAAATTTCTATTCTGTTTCCCTTCAGGCCATACTTTCTACTTGTGGAGAACAGCCCTCACAACACACACAACAAAGCATTTCAATCCCCCTGTGAGCATACCACTGACCCTGTGAAGTTTGTCATCTTTCTATCTGTGGATCAAGAGCTATCTTGAAGCCTACAAGGTACCCCTTTGAGAAAAGAATATTGATATTTATCTCTTAAACATAGATAAGAAATGCAGTAACATTTCCCCCAAGACAGTATTCATGAAGAAGTTGGAGAGTGATAAGAAATAATCCTTAGATCCTATCTCGTTCAATTTTTTAGAGTATGTAAACACATACATATGCTCAGAAATACACAGAGAAGTTCAAAAACCAATTTCTTTTGTGAACTTTCCATCTTATACATTTAGAAGGGAAAGTCAGTCTACATGCTTCATTGGACTGAAGCTTTCAATGAATTGGAAAAGAAGAAAAAGTAACATATGCTGCATGTCACAGATGCTTAGAAGGAAAGGGATCTAAAAGGTTATCTGTCAAAAGGCAAGATGCTTTCATCAAGAACAAGTTATTCTAGAACACAATTTAATTTTTTTATGATTGATAATCTAAAAGATTCTAGAAATATGGAGTTGCAATTTCAGTAAAGGGTTTGGCAAAGTCTTTTATGCTGTCCTTATGAACAGATTGGAAAGATGCGAATGAAATGATGAGCTTTGTAATTGGTTGAATGACTATACCAAGAGTAGCCCTGTTAATATAGCTTCTTATCGACTGGAGTGGAAGGAGTGGTCTCTACAGGAATGCTCCAGGGATATATACTTGGCCTTGGGCCGTACATGGTACTTCATATGTGTTATGAAAAGCACAGTCTACAAAGATACTATTACAAGAGTGTGCTGATAAATGCTAACAACTAGCTCTCTGAAGAAAAAAAAATATGGTTTAATCTCCATTATTAATATTTTATCCATCACTTTTTAAAATATAAATACATCAAATTAACCTCTGATCTGTAGCATTTGCTAATTTCCAAGTGAATTGCTCACACCAAAACTTTAACAATTTCTCTCCCCCTCCTTCCCTCCCTCCCTCTCCCTCTTCCTCTTTCTCTCTCTCTCTCTCTCTCTCTCTCTCTCTCTCTCTTTCTCTTTCTCTCTCTCTCTCTCTTTCTCTCTTACTGTGTGTTGTTAAGCAAAATTGTCTCCTTAGCATGGCTTTTGTTTACTTTGAGTGAAAGTATTTTCAGCTGTTAAGTGCTAAGCCCCAGGCCCAAAGCCCTATCAGGCATGAAACCTGTGTGAGTGTAGATTGATGACTTAAGAGGGGCCAACTCGGGAACCAATGGTCTCTGGTAGTTGAGGCGGGGGCTTGAGAACACCAGAAGCTCAGCTGTGAGGAAAGGTGAGCCAAGAGACAACTACAGAGGAAGCGGAAGCTGTGGAAGCAGGAAGCTGCGGAAGCAGAGCTGACCCGTTTGTAAACCCAGGAGTGCAAGCAAGGACTTGAGGCCAGTAAAAATGATTTGACTAAATACTATCTTGTTTGTCTGTGGCCTCCTGGTTACTCTTGTGAGGCGGGCTTTCTGGGCCTGGAGTCTTTTTGTCAAGATGTTGGAATGGGAAGGCTGGTTCATGGATCTGCTGCGGTGGGGCCTAAATAAATTTTTTGTTGTTTTCTATTTAGAGAATCTCTCATACCTTGCGAATTCGAACCATTCAAACATATACATGATTATATTTGAGATTTTAAATTCGCCCTTCCTACTACATACTGTTATGACATAGCTCTGGCAGAATACTACTAAACCATCAACTACTTCATTTTGAACTCCATGTGTGCCATCTAAGAACATGTTAGCTATTTTGCCTGCCATTTCACATACTTAAATATACATATACTTCATTAAAAGCTTCAGATTTCCCTCCTCACCATCCCTGAACTATTAGTTATGCTTGATCCATAAACTCCTTATTCCCATATTCAGTAAAGGGCAACTGCTTTTGTTTTAATCCAAATATAGGGCTTTACATCATATTCTATTAAATTTTATCTAATTAGAATCATCTCATTGTTTTTAGATCCTTAGTTTTGTCCAACGTGTATTCCTTCAAGTTGTCTTCAAGTGATGTGTTAAGTGAATGGAAACATAGGACCTTAAGACTGTCTAAGAGTGGGAAATAATAGATGAAACATCTTTTTCTAATATTGTTATAGCAATAGTGTACCATTTTAAAAGCCCTATGCTTTACTATCTTCATCATTATCGAAGCCATTTATCAAGGATGTCTCAGTATGCCTCTAAGCTGGGTATGGCATAAAGCTTGTTAAATAGGTATGGATTCTGCCTCAGCAGAATCACAAAATCATAGAGATGAAAGTAATCTCAGTAGACATCTTATAGAGCCTATAGAAAAAAATTCTGAAAATTATTATTATAATATATCCAACCAAGAGTCATTCAGACCTCCAATGAGGAAAAATATTCTATTTCAGAAGGTGGCCCATTAATTTTTGGGTTCTGGTATCAGGCCACACTTTAGGCCATATTTTTGTCCTTACATAAAACCTAAATTTGCCCCTATAATTTCCATCTAATTCTCTGAATTTTGGTCTCTGAGTGCAACAGACCAAGTCTAGTCCTTCTTGGCATATAATTAAGCAAAATAGATTAAAATAACTTCATTTATTTCATTTTCATTTATTGTAAAGTATCCATTCTCCTTTCTGAGTACAGTATTTTGGTTTCACAATGGGGGTGGGGGGTAAAAGTAACTGCTGTTCTGTTGTGCCGTTTTTTCTGAAGAAATGCTCCTTCCTTATTGATCTATTCAAATCTTAGTTCAATTTTATTTATCTCTCCTCTGATTTTCAGATTTGCTATTTTTGTGTTTAATTATGCTTTTATTATTTGTTTCTTTTCTAGAGTTTTAGTTTAAAGTTTCATGTAATGATTTGTTATTTCTTTCTTTTGTTTATTAAAGTGTTCAAAGAATAAAAAATTCCCTTAAGGAATCTCAAAAAGCTTGGTATATTGTCATATTGTTGTCATTATTTGGATGAAATTTTATATTGTATCTATGGTTTGTTCCTTTACTCTATATTATTTGGAATTATGTTATTATATAGTTTATCCCTAATTGTGAATTATCTCATCAGGTGCTTTTTGTGATTATAATTTTTATTGCATTGTGGTCAGTATCTCTATATTTCCATTAATTTTTCCTTTCAATGATTTGCTTTGTTTGTTTAATATTTGGTTTTGATATTATTTCATTATCTGCGATGACCTCAAAAATGTGGCTTTCCTTCTTATATCTTTTAACCATGTTTTTAAATGCCTGAATTTGTTTTGCATAACTACACATTTCTTACAATGGTGGGATTTTCTTTCTTTCTTTTACAGAAGGATCATCAGGGCTATGGGAAAGCTAGTGGTAGTGATTTTTTTAAAATGAAGTTAAAAAAAAGTTCAATGAATCATTAAAATAAACAAGAGAACTACAGGAAATTCGGAAGGAGACAGAGACAATTAGTATGGTGCTATAAGTACCATGTTAAATTTGAATTACCAAATAGGAACAAATTATACATAGTGAAAAAAGATTAAGTATACATGATAGAAGCTCACAGTTTCAGATACAATCTCTCTTTTTTGTTGTTATTTTGTATTGTATTGGTGTTTGTATTTTTACTAAGTTCGACAGCCATGAAGTAAAGTAAAGAAGAAAAAAAAATAAAGAGAAAAAAGATACGCTTTGATTTGGACTCAGAGTCCATCAGGTCTCTATCTGGATATAGATAGAATTTTTCATCATGTTTCCTTTGGAATTGTCATAGATCATTTTATTGATCAGAGTTGCTAAGTCTTCCACAGTTAAATATCATTGCAATATTGCTGTTTCTCTCTATATTATTTTAGTAGTAATTTAGAAGATTTTTACTTGAGTATTTATAGTTTTGATTTCTTCTGGGTCACAGTTCCAAGACAGAGAAGAGAGCTTATGGTCCATCACAAGGAAACAATAGCCCTGGTCTCAGTTCCAGGGCAGAAAGGAGCACTAGCACTTGTACCTACAGTAGAGCAGGAGACCTGGTCACAGTACCAGAGGCAAGAGCAGTGCTACTGGTGACTACTGGGATACAAGGTCACTCCCTGGGTAAGCACCATAACACATAACAGAAAAACAGTAACCACACCTCACCTTACATCATAATGCTTTGGAAGAACCAAAAATCTATAGACCCCCAGAGGTACCTCTGAAAACAGCAACAAGAATTACCTGAAGCTTGAAACAGTGCCCCTTGAACCCCAGGAGCAGAGCCCAAACTTAGAATAAAGTTAAAAGTCAAGAAGTAGACTTGAAAAATGAGGAGAAAGCACAAAAAAACCCTGTCTACAACAAATTGCTATAGTGTCACCAAAGAGCAAGACACAAACCCAGAAGACAATAAAGTCAAAGTAGCTACAAGCAAAGATTCAAAATAAAAATATGAATTAGTCACCAGCACAAAAATAATTACTGGAAGAGCTCAACAATAATTTTAAAAATTAAATAAGAGAGATAGAGGAAAAATTGGAAAAAGAAATTATGTCAGAAAATTATGAAAAGAGGTTCAACATCTTGGTAAAAGAGGTACAAAAATACAGAAGAAAATAACACCTTAAAAATAAGATTGGACAAATGATAAAAGAGACATAAAAATCTACTAAGGGAAAGAACTCCTTAAAGGACAGAGTTGACCAAATAGAAAAAAAGGTAAAAATGGTCACTGAAGAAAATACTTCCTTAAAAATTAGAAGCAGGCAAATGTAAACTAGTGGCTCCAAGAGACACCAAGAAATTTTAAAAATCCAAAAAATGGGAAAAATAGAAGAAATATGAACTATCTTATTTTTAAGTGACCTGGAAAAGAGATCTAGGAGAGATAATTTAGGGACATTGAACTACTTGAAAGCCATGATCAAAAGAAAATCCTACACATCATATTTCAAGAAATTATCAAGGAAAACTATCCTGATATCCTAGAATCAGAAGGTAAAATAGAAATTGAAATAATCCACCAGTCACCTCTTGAAAGAGATCCCAAATGGAAATTTCCAGGAATATTATAACCAAATTCCAGAGCTCCCAAGTCAACAAGAAAATATTGTAAGTAACCATAAAGAAAGGGAAAAAAAGGGTGAAATTTTTCTGACATAAAATAGGTGCACATGGAAGAGCTTTTACAGTGTAAAGGGGGTGTAGGACAATTCTTATTGGAATTGGTTAACAAAGGGAAGAATGAATACAGCCACACACAATCATTTGGGAAAAGAAATCTATCTTCTCCAACACAGATAGAAGGAGAAGGGGATAAGAGATTTGGGGAGTGGGATGATGAAACAGAGTGGATTAAGAGAAACAATGATCAGAAGCAAAATAGACTTTTGAGGAGGAACATAATAAAAAAGAGAAAGAGAAGGATAAACAGAAGAAAATAGGATCCAGGGAACTGCACAGTTAATAACCATAACTTTAAATACGAATGGGATGAGCTCACTCATAAAATGAAAAAAGTAGAATGGATTAGAAACTAAAATCCAACAATATGTTGTTCACAAGAGACACACACATAGCTAAAGTAAGGGGTTAGAGCAGAATGTATGATACATTAGCTGAAGTAAAAAAAAAAAAAAAGGAGGAATAGCAATCCTGATCTCAAACAAAGCAAAAAATAGACCTAACTAAACAAATGATCAGAGAAAGTACATTTTGCTAAAAAAAAAATGTACCATGGACAATGAGGTAATGTCAAGAAAGATTACAGCAAGTTTCTCTAATGAAAAGCCTTATTTCTCTAATTAATATAGACATAATTGAGTTAAATTTATAAAAATAAGAACATTAACCAACTGATAAATCATCCAAAGGTATGAACAGGCTATTTTCAGAGGAAATAAATGCTTTCTATAGTCACGAAAAAATGCTCTAAATCACTATTAATTAGAGAAATAGGAATTAAAATAACTCTGAGCTACCACTTCATGCCTACAAGAAATGACAAATTCTGGAGGGAATGAGGGAAAATAGGGGCATTAATGAACTCTTAGTAGAATTGTGAACTGGTCCAATTATTCTGGCAAGCAATTAGAAACTCTGCCCAAAGGGTTGTAAAACTTTGCATACCATTTGACCCAGTAATACTAGGTCTGTGCCCAAAGAGATAAAAGGAAAAGGAAAAGGAGCTCTATGTGCAAAAATATGTATATGAGCTCTTTTTGTGCTGGCAAAGTATTGGAAGTTGAGGGAATGCCCATCAACTGGGAATGGCTAAACAAGTTTTGGCATGAGATTGTGAAGGAGTACTACCGTGCTACTGCTAATGAAAATGATGATTTCAGAAAAAATATGAGAAGATTGATATGAAGTGAAGTGAGCAAAACCAGATCATTGTACACAGTAATAGCAGTATCATAATGATGATCAACTTTGAAAGATTTGCCTACTCTGATCAATACAGTATTCCAAGAAAATTCCGAAGGACTCATAACAAAAAGAACGATGAATTGATAGACTCTGAGTGCTAATTAAAGTATGATTTTTACATTTTCTTTTTCTTGCTTTCATATGATATGGTTCATATGGAAATGTTTTACATTATTTCATATGTATAATTGATCTCATATTGCTTGTCTTCACCATGAGTGATAGAGGGGTGGGAGAGAAGGAGAGAACTTAAAACTCAAATTCTTAAAAAGAATGCTAAACATAAATATTATATTTTAAAAATATACTTTAAGACCATCACATTTGTGTGTGTGTGTGTGTGAGAGAGAGAGAGAGAGAGAAAGAGAGAGAGAGAGAGAGAGAGAGAGAGAGAGAGCACATGCAATGTTCTAGTGAGTGATAATTTCAGAACCAGATTGCAAAGTTGAAGTGAATAAGAGATGAGAAAATGGAAGCAAGGTGCTTACAAAGCTTTGCTCTAGCAGTCTCCTTGTAAAAAGGGGTGGGATGATATAAGATATCAGTTTAAAGCTATTGGACAATCAGGTTGAGATTTTCTTTTTAAAGGATTTATGAAATCTTGGGGTATACTTGAAAGTAGCAAGGAAGGTTTTTGCACAAATCAATGCAACCAAGATTAGGAGGGAAGCAGAAAACTGGGAAAGAATTTTTACAATCAGTGTTTCTGATAAAGGCCTCATTTCTCAAACACATAGAGAATTTAGTCAAATTTGTAAGAATAGAAGTCATTCCCTATAATGGCAAGCAAAGTGGAACTTTTTGCTGTTTTTACTTTTGGAGTGCTTTTCAGCACTAAGGTAATCAAGTGTCTTTGATTGAATGTTGCCTTTGTTTGAATCAAGAGTCTTTGATTGAATCAAGAGCCAATGATTGGAAAAAGTATATATACTCTGAGGTTAGCATTTTGTTTTGGGTCTCACTCACGGGAAGAGTGTTCATGTGATGTAGCCAGATGAGATTCTGGGTAGCCATTAAGGAGCCCAGATGTTTGTGCTTCTCTCTCTGGTAACTATGTATGTATTGCTATGGTCATATATAAACCTGTCTGTTGATTTGTGAACTGAGCTCAAATCCAGCTCCAGAACTTCCTAGCTGTGTGTCTTTGGGCAAGTCACTTAACTTCTGTTGGCCACTAGAGAAGGAAATGACCAACCATTCTAGTATCTTTGCTTAAGGATGTTGCTATGAATGTTATGATTTAGTTTATTGAACAATGACATATGCTGCGTTGATATTCTGAGAAATGCTACAAGATATATTGAATGATATGTTTTATTTAAGAATATGTGGCCACCTTACTAATAAGTTATTATGTTATGTCGTTGTGAATGTCATGCTTTAGTTCCCTGAATGTGGTTTAGTTCTGTGTAAAATAGGGAGTTCATTACACTATTTGATTAGACCCTTGAAGTCAGCCACAGCAGCAATCACTGCTATTGGTTGGCTTTACATTTCCTAATTGATAAATAGTGAAAGGATATGAACAGGCAACTTTCAAATCAAGAAATTAAAGCTATTTATAGTCGTATGAAAAATGCTCTAAATCACTATTGATCAGAGAAATACAAATCAAAACAACTCTGAGATACCACATCACAGCTGTCAGATTGGCTAATGTGACAAAACAGGGAAATGAGAAAGCTGGAGAAGATGTGAGAAAGTTGGAACACTAACGCATTGTTGGTAGAGTTGTTAACTAATCTAACATTCTGGAGAGCAAGTTGCAACTATGCCCAAAGGGCTATAAAAATGCGCATACCCCTTGACGCAGCAATAGGTCTGTATCCCAAAGAGATCATACAAATGGGAAAAGGACCAACATGTACAAAAATATTTATAGCAGCTATTTTTGTGGTGGCAAAGAATTGGAAATTGAGGGGATGTCCATCAGTTTGGGAATGGCTGAACAAGTTGTGGTATATGGATGTAATGGAATACTATTGTGCTGTAAGAAATGATGAGCAGGCAGACTTCAGAAAAACCTGGAAAAACTTATATGAACTGTTTCTGAGTGAGGGGAGCTGAACCAGGAGAACATTGTACATAGCAACAGTCACATTGTGCAATGACTAGCTTTGATAGACTTGTATCTTCTTAACAATGCCAGTAATTAAGACAAACCCAAAAAAATTCATGATGGAAAATGCTGTCCACATCCAGAAGAAGAACTATTTGCTCTCTCTCTCTCTCTTTCTCTCTCTCTCTCTGTCTGTCTTTCTCCTTTCTTCTTTCTCCTGGTTTCTCCCATTGGCTCTAATCCTTCTTTACATATTACATGCCATCTCGGGGAGAAGGGAGGGAGTAATAGGGAGAAAATTTGGAACTCACAATCTTATGGAAGTGGATATTGAAAACTAAAAGTAAATACATAAATTTAAAAAAAAAGTAGCAAGGAAGGAACATTCCAGGAACAATTCAGATGGATATATCCTAATATCTCACTGACCCAGCCCTAAAACCTGGCTGACTCCTAGAGAGAAGCACTCATTGTGATTGTCAACTAAGTTATCTTTTTTGTTTATTAATAGTGCATGCTATTCTGTAAAGACTAGGAAAAGGAAAATTCAAGATTTTTTTCCTAGGCTCTTAGTGGCATCTTTGCTTCCCAAAGGTGACAATCACAATGGGAATGTTTATGTCAGCCCACACTACTATTCTAAAAAATCAATAATGGGCAAGATGGCGACTGGAAAGCAGTAACTGGCGTGAGCTCCCCACCAAGTCCCTCCAAAAACCTATGAAAAAATGGCTCTGAACCAATTCTAGAACTGCAGAACCCACAAAGTGGCAGAGGGAAGCAGGGCTACAGCCCAGGACAGCCTGGATGGCCTCGGGGTAAGGTCTGTCCCGAACAGACCTCCCAGCCCCCAGCTGAGGGGAGCGGAGCTGAGCCCGGCCGACCGTGGACCAATGAGACCTGGAGTGGAGCGGAGAGTGCCCTAGCATGCTGAATTACTGAGCTGTGGCATGTACCAGACCTCACAATCCACAAACAGTAAAGGTGAGTGGGAAAAGCGGCGGGACAGGACAGACTTTGCGGTTCGACTACCACCCCTGAGGCAACAGAGGGTTATACATAATGATACGCATGTGGCCCATGTTGAATTGCTTGACTTCTTAGGGAGGGTGGATGGGAAGGGAAGAGGGGAGAGAATTTGGAACTCAAGGTTTTAAAAAAAATAGATGTTCAAAAGTAAAAAAGTTTTTTTATGCAACTAGAAAATAATATGCACAGGCAATGGGGCATAGAGATTTATCTTGCCCTACAAGAAAGGAAGGGAAAGGGGGATGGGAGGGGAACGGGGTGATGGAGGGGAGGGCAGACTGGGGAATAGGGCAACCAGAGTGTATGCCATCTTGGAGTGGGGGGGGTGGAAATGGGGAGAAAATCTGTAATTCAAACGCATGTGAAAATCAATGCTGAAAACTAAACATATTAAAAATAAATTTAAAAAAAAGTGTATGAATCCAAAAAAAAATCAATAATGGCTTCTTTCTCTGTACTGAAGAAGGAATCTTGTGGGTATTCAATAAATACTGCACGACACATCAACATCTCAGTCTTAAAGCTAAGTCAGTACCCTTTCCGAGAGATTCATCTAATCATTTGCCCGCTTTTCTGTCCAGGAGTAAAGTCTGCAGCTTTATCCTCTTCTCTGTGAAAACATAGTTCACTATAATTAATAAGATATCAATAGTATTAAATGAAGACATAGTTAAGAGACAGCCTTTCTCTAAGAATTGGATTTTAAAAATAAGCTTGTATAGACAAGAGAAACTAACCACACTCATAGAATAATTCACAGTAGCCATGCTCAGTGAAATTTCTGGTACCATAGCTGTTTCATATCATTGATTTTCAAATTCATTCCTGTGAAACAAGTAAGAATTAAACACTATTTGTTTACTCTTTCTTTTCCTGTGAGTTAGATGAAATATGTTATAAGAGGGCAGATTTTAATGTGTAATGCAAATTCAACTATCTTGATTAAGTGATAACAACAATTATGTTCTAATTAATTTACCTATCATGTTATTAAAAAGCAATATTATTATAAGTTGTTTATCTTTTGGTAAGGCATAAATTGTTTATTCAAATTCATGGGATTCTAGAAATGGGAAAGTTGTTGGAGATCATGCAACACATTTGCCTAATTTGACAGATATGGAAACAGTCCCAGAGAAGTTGAAAACCTTGTAAGTTGTGGAGCAAGGTCAGTTCAGTCCTTTTTCTGAGTGCAGAATCCTGAATTCACTAGACTCCTAGTAATCACTATTTCTCTGTTATTCTATATTTCCTTTCAAATTGTTCATGCCACCATATTCTCTCTCCAATCTTGTTCTTTTCATTACCCTTTTTGCTTCTAGGTGGCCTTATCCCTTTCTCCCATCTCACCAGAAGCAACACTTGTCACTCATAGCACTAAAAGGGAGAGAACCCTCTGGTATCATGATACATGATGAAATGGCCTTTTACTTAAGGAAAAGTGGCTGTACTGGATTCTAGGACTCTTGACAATTTTAGGCCATTCTGAAGCTCAGATGCTGCAATGCGAGGCTGAGGCAGCAGTTGGGAGTCATCCCAATAGGATGGGAGGGAGATAACTTTTTGGAGGCTTCCATGAAAATAACTGAATTATAAATCCACAAACTAAAGGGAAAGGTCCTGAACACAAAAAGGAAGCTAACAGAAGAATCTGAAGCTATATAAGTGTTAATTAATATCATGATTTTAGAAAAGACTGGAAAGTGAGAAAATCCATGGCTTTAGTTACACATCTTATTGATGGTGCAATCTTCAAAACTATCTGACAGTCATCCACTCTCTGCTGTGAAACACAACTTAACTCGTAACTAGATTCTAAGTAGTATTTTGGAGCGTGAAAACGAAATGTCTTGGGTTTTTGTTCCTCTTCTTAATAATGGACGGAGAAGCCCCAGAGAAGTGAAGCAGATGCCCTTTGTTCATCCTGCCATAGCACTCAACACAAGGTGCTAATCCTTAAAAATTCACCTAACAGATAATAAGTGTTAACATCATTATAAGACAAATCAACATATCAGAATATTTCTGCTTACATACAATGGTTGGATATAATTCTGAAAAATTTTAAAATGTATATCCAATAAAATATAAAAATATAATTTGTAACATCAATTTGAATATCACAAAACCAGTGACTTTTCTATATAGTATCAATGAACTGGGAAAACAAAGTCTCTTGCTAAACCTCTCGTCCCTTATAGAATGAGGATGTGGAACTAGTAATGACTCCTTCTCGAGAATGGACATTTAGTCAGTTACAAATCTATCAAACTGTACTATCAACTAGTATACATCTGTCTCTAGTACTTCTACAAGAATAGCATGAGCCAGCTTTTAAAATTCTTTAATCTAAGTAAACTGTATCTATGGCATTACTTTGATGTAAATTTTTATTAACCCTCTAACTCAAGGAAATAAAGTCAATCCGGCATGACCAATTCTTGATAAAGGTAGGATTGCATAACGAGCAATATTCAGCCCTTTTAAAAAATCGTTCCATCATGTCTGGCTCTTCATGAACTTATTTGGGGTTTTCTTGACAAAGATACTGGAGTGGTTTGCATTTTCTTCTCCAGCTCATTTTATGGATGAGGAACAGAGGCAAATAGGGTCACACAGCTAGTAAGTGTCTAAGACTAGGTTTGAACTCATGAAAAGGAGTCTTCTTGATTCCCAGGCCATTGTATATACAAAAGAATACAATACAAGTCTAAGAATACAAAAAGAAGAGAATACATTCTATTCACTGTGCCACCTATTTACTCTCTCTTTAATAATGCATTCTCTGATATTTCCAGGAATATAAGTAGAGCTTATTAGTCTATAGTTTGCAGATTGCATTGAATTTTCTTTTTGGAAAATCAGGTCAAATTTTGAAGAACTTCTGTGCTTCTGTGCAACTTCTGTTCTCCATAATCTTTCAAAAATTACCAACAATGAGGCAGCAACCATATCTACCAGCTCTTTCCAGGTGGCCTCAGTTCATCAAGGAGTGCTAAGTGTTGTTTTTTTTATTCTTAGCTTGGACACCAACTTCCTATTAATTCATTTCGTTGTTGTTGTGGTTGTTGTTGTTCTGCTCTTTCAAGTCCAATAAATACTCTCCTTTGCAAAGAAAAAATAGAAAAATGAAAATTTAGTAGCTCTGCTTTCTTCTGGTTTTCAGTTATTGTCCTGATCATCCCTAATAGTGATTCTGTTCATCCTTCCCCAGTATAAGTTTAAAACGTGTTTGTTTTCTTTAGTCTTCTTAATCTCATGATTAATCAGTCCTTTTTCCTCTAAGTTGAAGAGTAAGATAGAGAAAGGAAGTGTAGCTTTAAAAAACATATGCAACAGGTAGTTACCAGATATCTGTATTGTACATAATAGGATACTTAGCACTGTGGAAAATACCCCAAAGTGAGAGGACACAATAACCATTTAAATTTAGTATTTTTCTTTCATTATTTCAATCAATTTTTAATTCAATTCAAGAAACACCTATTAGTGGTCTGCTGTTATGTATTAGTTGAAATAGAAAGTTTAAAATATACATGCCCCTATCTTCATGGAGCAATCTAGCAGAAAGTAGGGGATTAATAAGTACTGCAAATTAAAGGTTCATTTTCAATGGATGAGAAAACTGAGAATCAAAGAAATTAAGTAACCTACTCAAAGCCACATGGCTGCATAGCTTAGCCAGATCTTGAACCAAAACATCAGAATACAGATATTCTGACTCAGTCCAGTGTTCTTGTCAATGTATTCTTCCACCTTCCTGAGAAGGCATAGGTTTAGAGCTGAAAGGGAACTTAGGGATTTTATCAGGCCAAGTTCCCTCATCTGACAGACAAGAAAACTAAGACCCAGAGATGTTAAGTGACTTGTTTTTACACATATAAAATGATTAATATACATGTTTGGATAGTTTATAAGAGCAAATATATCTTGGGGGATTACACCCTAGTGATTGAAGAGAGGCAAGTTACAAAGTCCAAATCTAGCAGATAACTGCTTCTCATGAGGCAACTAAGTGGCACGGTAGATATAGCACGGGGCTAGTCAGGAAGAACTGAGTTCAAATTTGGCCTCAGATATTTACTAGCTAAGTGACCATGGCTAAGTCCATTAACTTTTGCTTGCCACAGTTTCCTCAGCTGTACAATAAGTATAAGAACACCACCTACTTCAAAGAGTTGTTGTCAGGAAAAAATGAGATAATATCTGTAAAGTACTTAGCACAGTGCCTGCTTTGTAGTAGGTGCTTAGCGAATGTTTACTTTCTTCCACTTTCCTTCTTTGCTTTCTGCACTTTCTATTGATTAATTGGACTGCGAGGATCTATTATTTACATGCCCAAGATTAGTTGACTCCTCTGGTAGCACCAGACTCCAGGAATATGCATTTAGAAGCGAATTGAGTCATTTCATGAGGCATCGTCTCTGAAACAAAGGCCACACAAACTCCTAAGAATGAATTTTCTAGTGACAGACAAACCCTTCCAACCATATGGTACCAGATGCAAAAGCGTCACACAATGACGCAAATCCAATTCAAACAAAATTAGTCTTTTCAACTCTTTAAATCCTCGGGAGCTAAAATCCACCATGTGAGTCCAGCATTTCCAGTTCAAGCTCCCATCTTCCTAGTACCCACTCAAAAGCAAATTTGAGCTATAAAATAAGTTAAATATTTCTAGCACATCTTCAATGTAGAATTTTTTAAAAGTCCATTTACTGAATATCTGAATAGAGATAACTTATTAATAGCATCCTAGATAGTGAGTTGAGTTCTAGCTGGCCTTCTTAATTTTTTATACTGAATTGATTGTTGATAACATGAAAATTGTAGAATCAGATCATCCAAAATCATCCAAATACAGCATCTTCACTTTATAGCTTCTTCAATAAACAGATTCAAGATTTGAACCCCACCCCTCCTCAATCTGCCCTCTTTTACGCACTTGCCAAAATTATCTTTCTGAAGTAGAAGGGTATGTCACTCCCTCCTTAAAATCTTCAGTGGCTCCCTTTTGCCGGTATAACAACATACAAAGTCCTCAACCTTGTACTTCAATCCCTTCATAGTCTGCTACAGAGACATCCCCTTGTTTCTCTTCATACATTTTATGTTGCAGTGAAACTGGACTGCTTGCTGTTTCCTAAACTCAGAATTCCATCTCTAGGTTAGTGCCTTTGCATGGGATAGCCCCCCCAAGCCTAAAAGGCACTCTTTCTTTACCTCTTCCTCTTAGAATTCCTCACTTCTTTCTGGGTTCAGTTAATATACATCTGCTACAGCAAGCCTCTCTTGACCCCCTTAGATAATTCCACTTGTCCTCAGCTCATCATGCATCTACTTATCTGCTAATATGCTGCATCTCCACAGTGGAATGTAAGTAACCTCTCTGAGATTGTTTTTTTCATTTAGTCTTTTTATACTAAGTGCCTAGTACAGTTCCTTGAACATACCCAGTGCTTGAAAACTTCTTGGCAGAATGGATATGAACTAATAGTTCTCAAAAGAAGAATTCCAGACAATTAACAATCATGATATATTGCTATAAATCACTCATAAGACAAATGAAAATCGAATCAATTCTGAGGTTTTACCTCACATAATATAAATTGTAAGTGATAACAAAACAGAAATGTAAGAAATTCTAAGGTAGAATTTGAAATCAGATCTTCTCAGCTTCAAGTCTAATTTGATACCACCATGGTGACAACATAGTTGATAGAGTTTAGAATTAGGTATTATAATTATACAATCAAAGGTTAACAACTTTTCTTTGTGGGGTTTATAAGAATCAACATTTATGCATGTTTCGAGATGGACCAATTATTAAGTTTAGGACCAATTATTAGCATTGAAGTGGCGACATGGTATAGTGGAAATAATGGTAGATGGTCCTGTGAGACTTTTTCAACAATCCGGCTAGCACCTGTTGTGGGGGTGAAAGAACAACACAAGCCCAACAACAAGAACGCTACCAGCACACTGCAAAAGCCCAGGTTCTTTTGATCTGCTTTAGTAAGGAAAGCAACGTTAAGGGGTTGACAAGCTTACTTTAATCCAGCATACAAATATCACTCACTTAGTTCAGGGGGAAAAGCCAGCACCCTGAACTTCAGAGCAAAATACAAACAAAGTAGAAACATCAACAGACAGACCTTGTCTGATTCAAACCCTAATACATAGTTACCAGAGTTTATCAAAGTCCTAGCATCTGGGTTTACAAGCTGGAGGGCTTTAGTTACAGCTGCCCAGAGTCTCTGCATCATTGTACCACCAAGAGTGAGAACCCTGAGCAAATGGCTCTGTCTTCTCTTTTTACAAAGTTTCAGACATCATCAAATGTCACCTGAATGACCAGAACTTAGGCTCCTATGATTGGCTCTTGAGTTAGCACCTCCTCTTCTACCCTGGGAGCTTCACACACACATAGGCTTAGCACCTAATAGGGGTTTGGACCTGGGGCTTAGCACCTAATAAGACTCAATGAAATACACTGAATTAGTCAAAGGAAACAAAAGCCAAACTCTTCAAGGGCACTTGGTTGAACTGAGTGCTAAGAGCCCATTTTGCTCACCAACACAGAGACCTATATTCAAATTAAGCTTCTTGGCATTTACTAACTATGGTCAAGTCACTTAACTGTCTTAGTCTCAATTTCTTCATCTGTAAAATAGGAATAATCATACTTATACTATCATATAGCAATACTGTGAGGATCAAAAGATAATTTACGCAAAACAGTTTACAAATATTAATGGTCTATAAATATCAGTTATTATTAACCTAGTATAGCACATTTTGAAATGTTTCTTCCAAAATAGGAATGACATTTACTGGTCTGTCTACACTTTCTCACCTGTCCTGCCTGGTGACTAACAGACTATCCTCCAAAGCTCTTTCCAAGTTTAGGAGCTATAATCCTTATTTGTGGATAAGAATAGCATCATCTAGTCTATATAAGGATCATAGCAATAGGAACAGAATGCTCAAAAAAAATGACAAGACTCATACGGAATGGGAAGGCCAAACCCACTTTAATCCTTCAGGCTTGCCATTATTAATATTATCTATGTAATAGGAACATTTATCATGTAACAAATGTGTAAATTCCTTAAAATTCTTTCTCAATGACTAGCATCCATTTTAATTTAACACTATTACTTATACTTGAAGATTTTCCTATGATCAAATCAAAAGGAGGCCAGAAATATCAAATTAAAGCATAGGAATGAAAAAGGCCAAATTTGCTGCTTCTCCTCTCCCTACATTCTCAAATAGTCCCAATAACTGTGGAGATCATAGGATTATACAATTAAATCTAAAAGGGACTTTAGAAAGTCATATAATCCAAACCTGTCACCGTACATATGGTAAAACTGAGTCCCTGACAGATGAAGTAACATGCCCAAGGTCACACAAATAATGAAGAGCGAAGCTAAGATCAAGTTTGCTGAAATGGAAAGCAGGCAATGATTGTTCTGAGCAACATGGCAGTGGTCAGAGCAGATCAAAAAACGTTGCTGTCACCATCTCTACTCAAGAAAATAAGTATCTGGCTCTCAGAAAAACCTGGAAAGACTTAGATGAGCATCTGATTCAAAGTGAAATGTACTGTGTACAAACTAACAGCAATATTATAAGATGATCAACTATGAACTTAGCTATTCTCAGCAACACAATGATCCAAGATAACTCTGAAGGACTTATGGTGAAAAATGCTATCCATCCCCAGACAAAGAACTGATGGTGTCTGAATACAGATTGAAACATATTTTTTCTTTCATATTTTTCTTAAGGTGTTTTTGTCTATGTTTTTCACAACAGGATTAATATGGAAATACGTTTTGTTTGACCACACATCTATAACCTATATCAAAATTTTTGCCTTCTCAACGAAGGGTGTGGGGAGGGAGGAAGGGACATTATCTGGAACTCAAATTTTCAAAATCAAATGTTAAAAATTGTTTTACATGTAATTGGGAAAAATAAAATACTAAATAAGTTTTAAATGCTCAAAATAAAAAAAAGAAAAGAAGCATCTAGTAGGTATGTACAACCAGCAAAGCACTGTACTGGGCCCTGTGGGATATGGAAATGAAAGAGGTTCTACTCTCAGGGTTGCTTTATACTAAAGTAGAAAACTCTGGAGCCAACTGCTTACAATAAGGCAACAAAGTGCCAGGAACAAAACCTACCCTTCATAATCTTTCTGCTTTGAAAACCACATTTACTTCAATTTTTATCTCTAGAATATTAATCCATTGTTAGTGTAGGCTAGCATGTGTACAAACCCTGAAAATCTTAAAAATTGAGTCAGTGGAACCCTGACAATAGTTCAATTGTCCTATGCTTTACAGGTGACTATTTGTAATACATATTTCTTTTTTAGACATTCTTGATAGGTAAAAGTATGTATATAAACCAACATATTGGCTTATTACTAAGGATTTCTAAATATTACCTTTGACTATAAGTATATTTACCAGACATGCCTCCCTCTGGTAAAAGACTTTAAAATTCAAGATATGCAAAGTCAAATATTGTACAGTACATCCTAAGCTACCTTGTTAAACTTTAATGATCATATAAGATTTAACTCTTTTTGTCTTCCAAATATGTGATTTCGTTAACACTGCTAATTTTCAAATGATAAGAGTACCCACGGTAATCGACACCCGCAAATCTGTTACAATTTATAATCTTAGAGATTTGCCTCAGGTCCCACAGCCAGTATATAACAGAAACAGAATTTGAACCCAGTCCTTCTGCTCTATATAGAGGACAGATCTCTATCCCCTACATGAGAGGTTCTTAACCACTTTTTTCATCATGAACCCTTTTGGAAGTCTGGTGAAGCCTATGGACTCCTTCATATAATATTATTTATATACTATTTTTATTACAGTGTCATTTATATAACATTTAAATCAATAAAATAAAATACACAGCATTACAGAACATTGAAATATAGTTATCAAAATATTTTTAAAATATTTATAATCCCTTCACTATACTATACCAGCCATCCAACTTCAGAGGCATTGTTATTCAGAGGACAGGGCCCTGAATATGGAGCCAGAGGATCTGGATTTAAATCTTGCCACTGATATTTACTATTTGAGTGACTTTAGGCAAGTCACAGACCTCACTAAAATTTGTAAAATGAGGGGTTTGGACTAGCTGGACCTTCAAGACCCTTCCAAATCTATATTCAACATCCTCTATGAACTGTATCAGAAGATATCAAGTGTTTGGATGAATATTTTGACATGTGAATTGATAATGGTAAACACAATGCAATAAAAAGAGGCTCCAGAATAAACAGCTTCCAAGGAAGCCAGAATGTTAGGTACTGTGCTCATTTGCTACACCATAATAACTTTATCCTGCTAAAACCAAGATTTCAATGAATATGCTCCACCCTTCTCCCTAATTCCCATCATGGTGCTGCTGACTGAGTCACTCAGCTTGTATATGGATATGTACATATTCTTATACCTCAAATTTTGTTTAAATTCTTCCAAAGTTTAGAGAAAGTCTGTACACAATATTAAGATAGACCAGACTCTGGGCAATCTGATATCTTAGGTTTGAGACTGGAATGAATTGAGACACTTGTAGAACATGGAAATTCACACAACAACAAAAAGACCTTCACTTAGCCATAGGAAAGGGTGGGTAAAAAGAGAAGGAAAGTATATTCAGCAGGGATAAAGCACTAATTGAGATGAGTACAGCTTCCCTGTAGCAGGTATTCAGTAGCCAAGCAGCATGACAGTGAAGATCTGGGAGAGTAGTCAGCTAACCACTCATGCCCTGGCTTTTGTACATAAGGGCCCCCCAAAAAACTACTTCAACCTGCATTTTTAGCTACCTGAACCATCTAAGACTTTAAGACCTTTTCCATACCTTTTAAGGAAAACATTATTATTGTTTTGTCCTTTGTCCTCAAAGAGGATTATGACATCAGGGAGGTGATGCCAGGACATTCAAGTGAATTGGATTTAATTGAGGGAGGGCTGTGCAAAGTCATCAGCTTCACTTTCTTCTCTGGAGCCATCTGGGTCCAGGGGCAAGATATAGATCAGGATAACTGGAGATGGCCCAGCAAGGAAAATCTAACCAAGCCTGAGTAAGGCAAGGTTATTGCTCCCTTTGTACCAGTGGTGTATAGCTGGCTAGACCTATTTCCTTCCAAAGTCTCTTCACCTAAAAAGTCCCTGCTACTACTATCTTCATTCTTCTCAAGAAAGGTACTTGCTGGGGGTATAACAGCCAAGAAGGCAGAGTAAAAGCAGGGACTTGCTTGAGATCTCCCCCAAACCACTCCAAATATCTATGAAAAATAACTCTAAGCAAATCATAGAGCAGCAGAATCCACAAAATGACAGAGCAAATCAAATTTCCAGTCCAACTTGGAAGGTAGAAATAATTGGCTGGGAAAGTGATGAAACTGCAGAAAAAAACCCCAGACTATAGAATCTTACTTTGGTGGCAAAAAAAGATCGAAACATACAATCAGAAGAAGATAACAAAGTCAAAGTTCCTACATCTGAAGCCTCCAAGAAAAATATGAATTGGTCTCAGGCCATGGAAAAGCTCAAAAAGGATTTGGAAAGGCAAGTAAGGAAGTAGAGGAAAAATTAGGATGAGAAATGAGAGTGATGCAAGAAAATCAAGACAGGCACTTGTTCATATTAGCAAAAATGGCTTGATGCCCCAACTTGTAGAATGCACATTGTTTTATCATCTCAAACAAAGGAGATGTTACCAACATAATCACCTTCTATTTTACTAACTCCACAGGCCAAAAAGTCTGAGATATATGGATCTAAGACTGAAGCAATGCTGATGGCAGGTGAGATCTTATTCAACTTACTTCCAGTGGATCCTCTTTTTTTGCTTTCAATGGACAGTTCTCATATTGAAAGACTTTAACATACATCATCTCACAGCATTGGAAAAGTTACTCACAAAGGAATAAAAGTAGTCTACTGCTTCATTATTTTGGGCTATTTCTCAACATTGTATGACTAACATAAAATGAGTCGAATATAGCAATATTATTGAATTAGAGAAAGAGGCTTTGAAACACATCAGTAAGTTTAGAACTTGTGTTGCAGCATGGGACAAACAAACATCCACAGGGGAACATAAGTATACAATAGTAATCACAGTAATCGGGATCTCTAAGTTTCAAAGTTATTTTTGAAATTGCAGTGGTCTATTTCCTCATCTTTCATCTCAGTTTCATTATCCTAAAGGCTTTTCAGCTGCCTTAGACATCAGGGTCTGATAGTTTCTGGCTGCCAAGGACTTTTGTACTCGATTACTAAAACTAGATTATCTAAGCATAACAGGGTGCAATTCAAATATGTCGAAGACCAGTTTTCTAGAGAAGACTTTATGTTCCCAAATAGGTACTTATGTATTTTTGGTAAAGCTTTATTTTCAAAATTAAAATGTTGCATCCTAAGGCATAAAGAGTTTCTATGCTTTAGCTTCATTATTTCTTTCTTCTCCCTGCCCCTACTTTCCCTAGTGGGGTTACAAAGACTTAGGAATTGTTTTCTCAAAGATTGCTCATTTTCAGTTTTGGAATTATGCCTTAAGCATTTCCAATAATACAATTCAATTTGTCTAGGTTATATAATCAGTTAATATTCTATGGGTATATATTTTTAAAGTTTTTTTCATAAATACATACACTTTGATCTGAAGTTGTTAACTCAAAGAGAAATGTCTAAAATCATTATTCAACAAAATGGAATAATAAAACAATGGAAGACAGTAGTTAAAAAACAAAAACACACTCCACTCTGTGGCCCAGTTTGCATTCACTTTCAGTTGCAAATATTCTTGTTATACTTTGCCAGCTCATGTTAAACAATAATGCCTGATTCATTATGGAGTCATATGTTTATATGTTTTCTTTTCATTTTCAATGCACTAAATCTTGGGTGGAAATAAAGGCTTTCGCTACGTATGCTCTTTAGCATCTCTTTTTAGAGTAATCAGAATGATTCAGAATGAAAAAAGAAGATTAAGTATACAAAATTGGGCTCCAATACTATTTATACCAGAAACGTAAAAGCTCATACTGAAAGCTCTCACTCCTTTAAAATTGACTTCTCCAAAGTAAGGGCCATATTCATTATCCAATATGCAGATACAAAAAAAAATAATACTTTGCCAACAGGCACACACATACACAGTCACAACAGAGAGCAGGTAATTAGACTTTGAAGCTAAATCTTGGCTTTTTTTTTTTTTGCTTTTCTTTCAAAGCGTCTGTGTGCCAAAGCAATTTTTTTAAAAAAATGGTTCCGGATCTTTAGAGAAAACCTGAATACAATTCAGGAAGAGAAGTCAGTTTTTCTTTTGCTTGCTCAGTATGAAGTTAGCTTCTAGTCCATGTTATTTTGCAGCTTGCAGCCAAGGATACATTTTTTAACTTTAAGGACATCTTCCTGCTAATCAGAAAGGACATCACTTCACCAAAATCGTAATCAGAATAATTTCTTTAAAGCAAATAACTGGGGAGCTTTTTGCAAATATAAAAGTTTGTACTGGGTTAAATGCCCCTTATCTAAGGGAAATTGCTCAATTGGATTGCCAGCAGCACCCCCCACCCCCTTTCATTTTTCACACACAAGCCATGGAAGAATGGTGAATGTGCTGGAGTTCCAAAAGGAGGAATTAGAACTCACTTAGATTCACTTGTCCTCCTCAGAATATATGGGAAGACACTTATTCAGGGCTGCTTCTGCTTCTCTCAACCTGCAGCCAATAAGCTACCCGCATGACTCTGGTGAGGTGAGAGTCAGAGTTCTGAAAGACTACTCTCCCATCAAAACAGCACAACAACAATAACTAACAGAAGGTCTAGCAGGGTTGTAGAGCCTGCAGCCTCAAGGCCACAAGTGGCCTTCTAGGTGTTAGGGTGTGGCCTTTTGACTGAGTCCAAGTTTTACAGAACAAATCCTTTTATTAAGGGGATTTGTTCTGTGAAGTTTGGATTCAGTCAAAGGGCTGTACTTGAGGTCCTAGAGGGCCACATATAGTTTTGAGGCTGCAGATTCCCAGCACCTCCATGTAGTAACTGCTTAAGAAATGTTCATCAATTGATTATTATCATCTGCAGACCTTTAGCCAAGTTTAAAGGGCTATTCCCTAGGTGGGGAAATAATGAATTTTGTGGCCAAAGCAACAAATAAAAATTATTGAGTATAGATTACAGAATTAGACTTAAAATAAAATTTAGAGATTATCTAGTATACCTCTCTCATCTTACAAGTGAGGAAATAGGACAGAAATAGTAAATTACTTTTCCCACTATAAAGATAACATAAGATCAAATAGAAAGGAAAAGGCTTACCTGTGCTGAAGACATCACAGATCCTCAAAATATGGATAAATATTAAAATAAAAAATAGAAAGTGCCTTACAGTGTCCTCTCCTAGAGTCGGCATTTGCCCTCATTGAGTAGGTACAGCTTATAAACACTAATGATAGCTATTGGTGTCATAGCCTGTAGCAGTACTTTCTGGCCAGTAGCATTTTGGTTATGTTGGGCACCTGTTCTAACTAAGCACAAACTTAAAATTTCTCTTAAACATAAAATACTCTTTACTGTCAATTCACATGATATAAGCACACAATATAGCTTTAAAATTTTACTGGTATATAAATTTTTGGTTTCTGTGCACTCAAAAACAGTGCTTTTTACCTTCAAAGTAACTTCTGAAAGTGAAGAATATATTCTTAAACTACATTGCAAAATCCATATATATTTGATAATAGATGAAAATAATGTGACTGGCTCAGATAAATCAAGTAGAAGTGAAAAAATGGTTAATCAACTTGATATGACTGGAGACAAATACTAACAAGATATAATTTAAAAGCTTTTTGTCTTTGCAGAATCTCACAATTTATATTGAATATCTGCAGGACAGATCAGGAGCTTCTTTTTTATTATTTTTATTTTTAACTTGCAAAATTGTTGCCTGTGTTACCTCAAACTTAGTATATAGCTCCTAGTGGGCATAATTTTTAATCATATGAGCCTTTCCTAATTTTTTTAACTTGAATTTATCTATGTTACAGTAAATCTAGGAGATGATGTTCATCATGAGTATTTGGTCTGCATTGAACACCCAAACTTGAAAAGTAACTAATGACTTGATATCACAATCTGAAATTGACAGAAACAACGTATAAAGGACATGTGAGCATTTCTAGTCATATGTCATGATATTGAGTCTTACAGAAATCCTAATCCCAGTTCTGTCTTTGATAGTCTGCATTAAACAAAACACAAAGAAAGAAAAAAGATAAGGTTCTTTTACTTACGTAAAAATTTCCATTGCCCTGGATCACTTCAAACTTTTTGGCTCGCTACTAAAAGACTCAAATCTCCCAGAGTCCCCAGGATTAGAGGTAACACTGAGTCAGTGCAGACCACAAAGGATCGTTTCTAATCATAGCATATGCACTGACTGCCATATTTGTCTAAACCAGGAGACTAAGAGTTTTTAAAATAGGTCTGTGAATGTTACCTATAAACCTACTTAAAGGTTTATTTATATGCACACATATCTATACACAAACCTATAGCATGTTATATACATATATGTGTGTGTATACATACATATATAATGTAAATTATTGTAAGAGTAAGCAAAGTTGTACTGTTTGTTTTCTTTTGTTTTGGAGTGCTTCTCAGCACTAAGGCAATCAAATGCTTTTGATTGAGTCTTTCCTTTGTAGCAAGGCCCACACCTTTTTGCTAATTAGGTCAGAAGAAGTGTGAAACCCTCAATATGTGTGAAACCCTGGAGAGGTATGAAGTGATCTGACCCTGAAGAAGTGTATATATACTCTAAGGTTAGCATTTTTTGGAGGCTCACTAATTGGAAGAGTGTTGGTGTGAAGACTCTGGGTAACTGTTAAGGTGCCCCCCCCAGCTTTGAAAACCCAGATGTTGGTACTTCTCTCTCTGGTAACTATGTATGTATTGCTATGGTCAGACAGAAACCTGTTCATTGATCTGTTTACATCGTCTCTGTTTGTAATTTCTGTTTGCATTTGTTCTGAAGTTCAGGGTGCTGGCTTTTCCCCCTGAACTAAGTGAATGATATATGTATGCTTGATTAAAGTGAGATTGTAAACCCCTTAAACTTGCTTTCCTTAGAAAAGCAGATCAAAGAACCTGTGCTAGTAGCCCTCCTGCATGCTGGTGTTATTGGTCTTATACCCCCACGGCAGCTGCTAGCAACATTGTTGTTACAATTATGTATACATATATAATAGGTTAACATACGTAATGTGCAAATTTATATATGCAGAGATATGACACTATTTTGTACAATTAGTTTCCATTGTAATCCTAAGTAGTTGATCTTATGTATTTAGAACCATTATTCTGAGAAGAGGTCTATAGACTTCAACAAAATATCAAAAGAATATGTGACACAAAAAAGGGATAAGACTTTGTGTTCTAGATTAAGAAATAGGACTTTTTTGGAACTGATAGTAAATCACATGAAAGTTCAATTTACCACATTCTATTGAGCCAACAGGAAGAAGATGTGATACTAAAAGGCTATTTCATAAGCAAAATCATCAAGCTTGGAAATCAGGGAGAATTGCCTTGTCTCTAGCAATTCATTATTTTGATTCAATTCACTAGACATTTTTCACTGCCTATTTTGTGACAGGCACAGAAAAACCTCAAAGTTCCTGCCCATGAGACACTTATAGTATACCTTAGAGACAACATATATGTATAAACATAGACTAGATACATAAACAAAGAAAGGTAATTTTTGATGAGACATAATAGGAGAAGAGGGATGAAAAAAAACTTTGTGTTGAAAAAAGAAAGTCTTGGAGCAAAACTTTTAAAGAAGCTAGGTTTTCTAAGAGGTAGAGGGGGAAGTGCATTTCAGGCATGGATACTTAAAAAGGTACAGTGATGGGGGATAAAATGTTGTGTCAGTGAGAATGATAACTTTGCTGGATTCATTCATTTATAAGTTGAGCTACCATGGACAAGTATTTGAACCTTAGCTTCCTCATCTGTAAAATAAGGAAAATATACCTCTCACACACGGTTTTATTGTTTTCAAAAAATATAATCAAAGGGATTTGCAGACACAAAAAGGTCTTTGTGAATGACAACAATCATTATAACCCCCATAGAATTTTGCCAAAATAGATATCAATTATTCCAAGAATTTTTAGTTGCATTCTCCATAGTGTACTATGCTACAAAATGTGTGTGTAAAGCTTATGTTGGAAAGAATGGCTTGTATTACTTACATTGGTAGAATGATGAAGTCTCTTACACCCAATATTCTGTTTCCTTGAACAAGAAAAGATGCTTATATTAGATAACTTGTTTTTAAAAACATCAGAGCATAAATAAATTTATATATATATATATATTTATATATATATTTTTGACATATATATTGACATTTATATATATGTTCATATATATATTGATATTACATTATATGACATTTCTATAAGGACTATCACAATCTAATTTGTTAATATATTCATGACATGCATAGGACAACACCCAAATAAGTCAGTCAGCAAGCATTTATTAAGTGCCTACTAGGTGTCAGGCACCCAGGAAGCAAAAAAAAAAGGCAAATGACAGTCTCAGCTCTTAAGGATTTCACAATCTAATGGGGGAAACAACTTGCAAACAACTATGTATATACTATATATATATACATATATATATATACATACAAACAACTATGTATATACTATATACAACTATAAACAACTATATATATATGTTACATACAGGATAAATTGAAGATAATCAACAGGTGGAAGGCATCAGAATCAAAGGAGATAGAATTTTCATAGAAGCTGGGATTTTAACTGTGCTTTGAAAAAAATCAGGAAGCAGAGATGAAGAAGAGAATTCTAGGCATGAAGGATAGTCAATAACAATGCACAGCATTGGGAAAATCAATATCTTGTTGAAAGAGCAGCAAGGAGGCCAATATAATTGGATCTCAGAGTATGTGGATGTTAGTAAGTGTAATAATGCTGATGAGGGGGCCAGGTTTTGAAGGGTCTTGTACATCAAACACAAGATTTTATATATGTTCCTGGGAGTGTTAGGGAAAAAATGGAGTTTATTGAACAGGACCGTGAAATGGTCAGACCTGGGCTTCAGGAAAATTAATTTGATAGCTTAGTGGAAGATGCTTTGGAGTGGAAAGAGGCTTGAATCAGGAAGACCAGCAAGCAGTCTATTACAATAGTTCAGGTATGAGGTGATAAAGATCTGCACCAGTGTAGTGGGAAGTGTCATTGGAGAGAACAGGCAGTATAAGAGAAATGTTATGAAGGTAAAATAGAGAGAATTTGGCAAAAGATTGGATATAGAAATGGGGTGAGAGAGTCAGTAGTGGAGGATGACGCTTCAGTTGTGAGTCTTGGTAACCAGAAGGATGATGGTGCTCTCAGAATTAATAGGGAAGTTAGGAAGAGAGAAGTGTTAGATCATACAATATGTTCATTTTGACCATTTCTTTAGTATTTTGTTTTTCCCCAATTATATGTGAAAACAATTTAAAAATTAACATTCACTTTCAAAAAAAAACATTCACTTTCAAAACTTTGAGTTCCAAATTCTCTCCCTTCCCATCCCACCCCCATTGAGAAGGCAAGCAATTCAACATAGGTTATACATGTGTAGTCATGCAAAACATTTCCGTAATAGTCATGTTGTGAAAGAAAACATAGACAAAAAAACCTTAAGAAAAATAAAGTACAAAAAAGTATCCTTCAATCTGTATTCAGACACCATCAGTTCTTTCTCTGGGGATGGGTAGCATTTTTCAACATAAGTCCTTCAGAGTTGTCTTGGATCATTGTATTGCTGAGAATAGCTAAATCATTCACACCTGCTCACCTTACACTATTGCTGTTACTTTGTATAAAGTACTTTTCACTTTGTATGGGTTTGTGTAAGTTTTTCCAGGTTTTTCTGAGAGCATTATCATTTCTTGTAATACAACAGTATTCCATAATAATCACATACCACAATTTGTTCAGCCATTCCCAAATTGATGGGCATCCCCTCAATTTCCAATTCTTTGCCTCCAGAAAAGAGTTACTATAAATATTTTTGTACATATATAGATCCTTTTCCTTTTTGTTTTTTAATCTCTTTTGGGATACAGACCTAGTACTGATATTGCTAGATCAAAGAGTCAGAATGGTTTTAAAGCTCTTTGGGCATAGTTCCAAATTGCTCTACAAAATGGTTGAATTAGTTCACAACTCCACCAACAATGTATTAAAGTCTCATTTTTCCCACATCCCTTCCAACATTTGTCATTTAAATTTTCTGTCCTATTAGCCAATCTAATAGGTTGAGGTAGTACTTCAGAATTGCTTTAATTTACATTTCTCCAATCAACAATGAGTTAGAGTATTTTTTCATGTGGCTATAGATAGGTTTGACTACTTCATCTGAAAACTGATCATATCTTTTGATCATTTATCAATTGGAGAATGGCTCTTTTTTATAAATTTGACTTAGTTCTTAATATGTTTGAGAAATGAGGCCCTTATCAAAGAAACTTACTTCAAGATTGTTTTCATAGTCACTCATTTTCACCATTTTAAGAGATCCACAGGACATTCAGTTCAAGGTATCCAATTGGTGATTGGAGATGAGGTATTGAAAGTCAGGAGAGAGGCCAGAGCTGAACAAGTAGATCTGAGAGTCAACCTCAAAGAGATAATTGTTGAATCCATGGAATCTGTCGAGATCAACAAGTGAAATCATATAGAGGGAGAAAAGAAGAAGGCCGCAGATGGAGCCTGGGGAAGACCAATGGTTAGTGGGTGTGACCTAGATGAAGTTCCAGCAAAACAGTCAAAAAGATAGGATGAGAACCAATATGAGGCAGTGCCACAGAAACTTGGAAAAAAGCTAACAGTGTCAAAATCTACAGAGAGATCAAGAAAGATGAAGATTGAGAAAAAGCCATTAGACTTGGCAAATAAGACTTGATCATTGGTAACATTGGAGAGAGTAATTGCAGTCGAGTGATGAGGTTGAGGGGTAGATTGTAGTGAGTTAAGAAGAGAGTGAATGGAAAAGAAGCAGAGAAATTGATTGGAGTTAGCACTTCTCAAAGAATTCATACATAAAAAAATTACAGGTGTGTAGACAGAGAAAATGGGATGAGTTTTTGGTAATTGAAAAAGAAAGCCCAAGCATCTGAAACGTTAGTAAATCAGGTACAGACTATATTTTGCTTGATATGAAATCCATTATCCATATCCTAGTAAATGGTTTTATTTTCTTTTTTCCTGGTGAAAACTTAAGGCAAAGAATAGCTTCTAATCTGGTTGTAGTATCTCAGGCGAAGCTTCCAAACTGAATCCATTTGTATAAATGTATTTTAAAAATTATGGCTAATCCCTCACTCCTGACAAAACTGGCCAAGCTGAATCTAAGAAAAGACAAATTTAAAGGAAAATTATATTACATGTAATTAAAAGTAACTCAAATCACTTGCTACAACATTGTGTCAAAAATCGTCCTCTGTGATTTAAAATTGTTCAATTGATATTTTTGGTGTATTTTCTCTCTATTGAGGAAGAAAGTATTAGCATGCATGACATTGTTGTCACCAACTCAGATAGACAGTAAAACATCATCTATTCTAGACTTTGTCTAGCCTCCCTTTGAGGTGATATGAAAGAAAATTACCTGCAATCACAATACCTAGGGGCCCAATTCATCTCACTCTGCTTCATCTTTCAGAGATGTGTTTTGAAAAGCTCTTAGCAAATGTTATCACAATAAAGTGGCTTCACATTTTCATGCTTCTCTTCAATAGGATTTCTATTCAGACATTTAAGATACCTAAATATGAAAGCTATCTTGGTATTATCAAAATGAAGGGTTCGTTCATCTGAAAATTTAATCTTTATAAATCATGCTGGTAACTAAAATGCACCAGGACATTTTTAGGAATCATAAACCCTATTTAATTTTTTTTAATGGGAACAATCTGTAGTTTAACATATCAAGTCTTCTCGGTGTGAGGTCTGGTAAACTAAGGATAATCAGAGTCATAGAATGTATGTTAATAATAATAATACCATTTATATAGGGTGTTCCTAAAGTCTGGACACATAGGCAAAAATGCATATTTTGAAATATTTGGAATATTAACAGACCTTAGCCTCTTTGGCTTCTTTTTCTGGGATATGCTAAAGGAGAAGATGTATTCAATGAAAATCACAGATGCAACACACTTGATTGAATGCATAAAGAGTGAACGTCCTAAAATTATTGGCAATGTGGAGTTATTGCTTCGAGTCCATGTGAATCTTGCAAAGCACATCAATCAACCTTTGCATCACAAATGATGGAATTCATATTGAAGATGTTATTTGTTAATATTCCAATTAAATAAAATGTTGAAAATTTCATTCATTTCATTTCTTGAAAATATGCATTTTTGCCTATGTGTCCAGACTTTAGGAACACCCTGTATGACACCTACTAACTGCCAGACTAACTACTTTGTATATGTTATCTTATATGATCTATATAACAACCCTGGGAGATTAGGTGCTATTATTATCTGCATTTTGCAGATGAAGAAACTGAGGTAAATGGAAGTTTAGTGACTTGACCAAAGTAACACACTTGTATATGTCCGAAGTGGGATTTGAACTCAGATCTCATTGACTGCAAGGCCTAGGATTCTACAGATTGTCTAGTCACAAAATCCCAGAAGTGCAGAGTTGAAAGCCTCCTCAGAGAAGCTTGTATATGACCAAGAATCTATGCCAGAACATAGTTAACAAATGATTATCCAGCCTCCATTGAACATCTCCAAGGTCAGGAATTATTTCCCCATTTTAAAAGATCTGTCTAATAATTTTAAAAACAGAAGAGTTACACCCTCATGATTTTTTTAAAATTCTCATATCAGATAAAGGCTTTAGAGTAAGATAAAAATAGCAAATGGTATAATAAAACTGAAACTCTCTGAAGTTTCAGGTTTAGAAAAACAAAATTTAAGAGATTGTACCAGGTTATAGTAAGTTTTGTAACTGGCAGATTTTATCAGAATTATCTAGGAATATTTGCAATTGATTTGGAACCAGAAAAGCAGAGCCCCATTAGGCCTATTTTAGAATGTTCAAGAGAAGATATCCAGTGATTAGATGACCACATGGGACATTTAGGACTCAAAATGTACTGATTAAATGGACATTAGAAGTGCGTTCCTATGACAGAAGAGGGCTCAATGGTAGTTAATATTGATGATCATTATTGTATTGCTTTGGTCTTTTGTTTCATGGTGTTTATGTTTATATTTTCTTGGTTATCTTGGTGACATGAAAATCTTCCTTCTCAAGATCAGTTCATTGTGAGCATGATTTGTAGCTGACTTTGATTTGAGTGAGGGAGGGCTGTGCAAGGTCACCAGCTTCACTTTCTTCTCCAGAGCCATCTGGTCCCAGTGGCCTGGAGATGGCCCAGGTTGTACTAGGAGACCCTGCCCCTTCCAGGCTAAAGCCTTTTCAGGTTCTCACTTTGAATGAGGTAACACCCATTCAGTGAACAGCCTTCTTTAAGAAGTTAACCAAGGGATGGCCCCTTTAATAAAAAAAAAAAGTCCTCCCTCACTCAAATCAAAGTCAACTGCAAGTCAAGTCATCATTTCCCTGAAGTCATGGTCCCCTTCAAGAAAGAAGGACAAACACAACCTATGAGTAGCCTCTCCTCTCCCCTCCGCTACCTTCCCTTCCCCTTCTTTCCTCTTCCCTCTCCTCCCCTCCCCTATGCCCTTTTCCCAAAGGAAGGTACATTTCCATGGCTGAAGGCTGCCTCCTTAACTTTGGGTTTACTGACTAGATTTCTTTCTCAAAGACCAAGCTTAAACCCAACTCACTCTGCAACTCATAGATTAGGCAATAGGTCCCTGCCCTCCTAGCACAGAGTCAATATAAATACTAAATAGTAGTTGTTTTTCTTTTGGACAGTAGCCCTGAGTATCAGCCCCCTCCTTGAATAATTTCTTAAAGAGGCCTATTCACTGAATGGGTGCTACCTCACCCAAAGAGAGAATCTCAAAAGACTTTAGCCTGGAAGTGCCAGGGTCTCCTAATGCATTCTGGGCCATCTCCACTCCTCTTGGTGAATATCAGGCCACTGGACCCAGATGGCTCTGGAGGAGAAAGTGAGGCTGGTGACCTTGCACAGCCCTCCCTCACTCAAATCAAAGTCAACTGCAAGTCATGTCATCATTTCCCTGATGCCATGGTCCTCTTCCAGAACAAAAGACAAACACAACAACAACAACCACTGTGAGCCCTCTAAGTGGTTTGATTGTATCCTGACATGTAATTCTGCTTATGAATATGGGAAAAACTTCATGGATTTGGCTTATAATTAAGTGATCTATGGGTAGGGGGGAGGGCTGCCTACTCCTCTATGAATCAAAAGATATAAATAGATGGAATTGAGGGGATTAAGGCAAGTGGTTAATTGTGGGAATTGAGTGACCCACATTGACTCCATCTTGTGATAGTTCTGGAGCTGGCTTAGTTCCCTTTCTGCTTAATTATGGGTCTAGCACAAATTCTATCCTGTGAGAAAAATGTATTTAATTGTGGGAATTGGGAGAAAACATTATTGGACTGTTTGAACCTACTCTTGTGCCCCTAGGAAGCTGGACCACTTCTCTCTGCTTAATTAAGGACCTAGGTTGTGGTGACTAGAACTCAGTAAGATCTAAAGATTGTTGCAAGGAATTTTCTCACAATTATACATTTCAAGCAACCCATATACCTTATCTGAAAACTGACCGTGTATTGATCAGTTACTGTTTCCACGTTCCTTTGAGCAAGTCATTTAATCTTTGTCTGCCTCAATTTCTTCTCCTGGAAAGTGAGGATGATTAAAGCATGTACCAACCAGGTTGTTGTAAAGATAAAATGAAAAGATATTTGTAAAGTCCTTAATTTTAAATGCTATATAAATGATAGGTATACTAGCTATTAAAAGCATCAAAGAATCACATTAAAACTTTTAGAGGCCATAAAACCACTTGTCAACACTACCATCTACTAGAATCCTTAGATAACTTTCAGATGATTTACTTTTTAGCTATTTCTTGACATCTTATCTTTCTTAAGTTGATTTAAAAATAATACTTAAGTGCAAGAAAGCATTTATGGTATATACTGTCAAGATATTTTTGTATGATAACAGCCATCCAATGTATCAGTTCCTAGTTTTGTATATTGTGCGAATTATTTGACACCTATGTCTTTATCCAGGTCACTGAAAAAAAAAAGTTTAACAGCACATAATCAAGATTCCCAGGATATTCCATTAGAGATTTCCCAAGACACTGAAATCAAATTATTAATGACTTTTCTTTAGGTTTAGCCATTTAAGCAATGCAAAGTCCAACAACTTTCTCGTTGGCTATCCCACATCTTTATATTTGGCTTATAAAAGTAGCTTTGAGAGTTTTTTCATCAATGCTTTGACAAAAATCTGAGTTAAACTTTATAACATTCTGCTAAACTGCCATTTTAGCAATGCTATCCAAAAAAAGGAAATAAGGTTAGTCTGGCATGACTTAGTCTTGAAAAACCCATGGTGATTATTCTGATCACTACTTCCTTTTCCAAGTGTCCCCTATTCATTTCTGACTCTAGAATTTTGGCAGTAAATAAAACTTAAGAACAATGATCTATAGATTGCTGACTTTCTTTTTGAAAAATGAGATTTTCATTTATTCAAATCTTACATTACCTTGGCCATTTTCCATTATTTTTTCAGACATCCCTATGAGTGGCTCAGCCATAACATCTGGTAGATATGATCTTGGATGTCATGTCTACAGGCTCAATGGCAGCCTAGTAAGGTAGTAAAAGTACCTACCACCTATTATTTGCTGTCCTGGCAAAACATGAAAAACCTCTAATCTCTTTTCCTTATTATTGTTTTTAATTGTTTCAGTCAAGTCTCCATTGATGGGTTTTCTTGGCAAAGATGCTGGGATGATTTGCCATTTCCTTCTCCAACTCATTTTACAGATGAGGAAACTGAGGTAGAGTCAGGGGACTTGCCCAGGTTTGCACATCTAGTAAGTGTCTGGTGTAGGATTTGACCTCAGGAAGATGAATCTTTCAGACTTTAGGCTTGGCACCGAACTTTGCCACCTAACCGCCCTCTTTTCCTAATGCTTATCTTTTAAACAATTTCATTATATTCTTTTACTATTAGTATATTTTCTCCAGTCAGTCTAATTAGTTAGCACGTGAAATTAGAGGCAACTAGGTAGCATAGTGGATGGATTGAGAGCTTAAGTTAGCAACTCTGTTTGCCTCGGTTTCCTCATTTATATTGTAGAAATAATGAAGCACCTACCTGCCCTAATATTTGAGATAAATGAGATACTATTGTACAGCACTTTGAAAACTTAAAATGCTATATAAATGTCAGCCAAAATTACAGTTGTTGTGGTTATTTTAAATCATCCTCAGTTCTCTTAAGATCTTCATCACTTTCTTCTGGATATTTTATTTATTCTTAATTTGGTTTGAACAGAATTTGCCTATAATTTTTCATGAAAGGTTATTTAAACCTTGTTTGGTTCTTTCTTTTCAGAGACTGGGCTGTATAATTTAACAGCTTTTTTCTTTTGTATCTTCTGCATTCTAGTAGATTTTTATATTTAAGTTATCACTTTTGTTGCAACATATAAAATTGTATAAGATAGATTTCATAATAATTTTATTTCTTCTTCACTTATGAATTCTTTCTTGTTTTTGACTGAAAATTTATTCTTCTAAATTTCTAAAAAATAATGTAACTGATATTTTATTAGTTCTTTTCTGAATACTACATTATTTTTCTTATTATTTCAAAATTTTCCAAGTACTTTATTTA
>CM053622.1:176968398-176990865 GCA_028646595.1 Phalanger gymnotis
CTCCGTTGCCTCAGGGGTGGAAGCCGAACCGCAAACTCAGTCTTGTCCCGCAGCTTTTCCCACTAACCTTCTGTGTAGTCTTTGCTGTTTGTGGGTTGTGAGGTCTGGTACATGCCACAGCTCAGTAATTCAGCATGCTAAGGCACTCTCCGCTCCACTCCTGATCTCATTGGTCTGCGATCTGCCGCACTGCGCTGTGTGCGCTGGGCTCTGCTTGGCTCAGCTCCGCTCCCCTCAGCTGGGGGCTGGGAGTTCCATTTGGGACAGACCTTACCCCGAGACCATCCAGGCTGTCCTGGGCTGGAGCCCTGCTTCCCTCTGCCACTTTGTGGGTTCTGCAGTTCTAGAATTGGTTCAGAGACATTTTTTATAGGTTTTTGGAGGGACTTGGTGGGGAGCTTACGCCAGTTACTGCTTTCCAGTCGCCATCTGGGCTCTGCCCCAGTTTTCTAATTTTTCTAATAGCTTTCATTATAAGCTTATTTGTTCAGAAATATTGATTCGCTTGTGAGAACTTCTTTAGTAGCATCAAATATATTTTCTTACAATTATTATTCTTTGTAACATATTGTTTTGTTGTTTCAGTGATTTAGTCTTTAAGGTTTTCATTATTGGATGACATTTTATTCATTTCTGTCCTCATTATTTGTTTCTATGACCTTTATTAATTTTATTTACTATTTTTATTTTCTTGTGGTCTTAGAGATGTTTGGAAGGGTATTTTTAAAGGTTCTGCCTTTCTGTCTTTCAGCTATTTATGTCTTAGAAATGTTTGGTTTCTGAAAAGCTATTGTGGAGCTTGAAAAATACAATATACCCTAGGAATCTCATTAAATATTCTTTATATAGCTATAAAATCAAGGTGGATTTTCCCCCAACATTATTCAAATATGTAATTTTCTTCTTGTTTATCTTAGGTACATTTGTCAAGATCTTGACAAACAATATTAAAGTTCTCTCTTGCCTTTGTAACCCTCAGGCTACATGTGTTACTATAAAGACTTATTTATGACACAGGAAGAGACTTTTGGAGGTGAATAGACAATTTATCAGAGTTCCCAAGGGTCCTTGAATTTGAAGGCACTGGGATGGAAAAGAGTACTCACCTCAGTTTTTCCTCTTTACTTAATAAAACATAAACTTTGGTTGTTCAGAGAAGGTTAGGGAGTAAGGATATAATACAAAACTGATGGAGATCAGAGTGGTTTACTCTAGGGCACTTTGGGAACTGCTCAGATGGATTGTGTGGAAACTAGTCAGAGACTGAGAGTACTGCTTTGTAGAAACGGAAAACATGCTATGGCGGGTTATAGGGGGTTATGGCATGTTCAAAGAAGACTAGCACCTCTGGTGTGAGGGCTTGCCAAGTCCTTTCCAGGGCTACTCATCCACCTTTGATATCCACCTGGCACTGAAGTCTCACCTATAGCTCCAAGAAGCTCCAAGAATGCCCTGGTAAACCATCTTGGCAGATGGGCTCAACCAATTTGAGGGTAATTGACAGGTCTCCAACTTGTTGGTGAGTTGGGGACCAGGGGTCAGGGAGGGTGTCTATCCCAAGCACGCAAAGACTTCTTCTGGTGAAATGGGCAGATGAGAACAATGTGTTCCAATAGCCTGGAAGGTGATTGAAGAAGATGCTGTGGAGCACTTAGAGTTTGGTCAGACATCAAGGAAGCCAAATTCATCCACTGCTTCTTGGCCCATAGCCAATCATCTTGACTTTAGTCTTGCTACTGGACTTCAATAACTCTGGGAAGAGAGTGAGACTGAAGATTTTGCACAACTCTGCCTCACTTAAATTCAATTTATGCATGAGATGTCATTATCCCATGACATCATTAATCCTCTTTGAAATGAAGGACAAAAAAAATAATGAGGAGGAGGAGGAGGAGGAATAGAAGGAGGAATAAGATGATCATCATGTTGATGGATAACATTGCTAGGGTGGCTGAAACTCATTGTTTCCCCATTGCTCTTTAAATGAGAGATTCTAGTGTTGCACACCAGCTCCATAATGGCATACTCTCATGGATTTTAGATAATGGATAAGGCTCTCATACTTTCCAGTCATCAGTGAAGTGAAGCAGTGCAATGTTCTTGCTCCCATGCTTTTTAGCATGATATTTTCTGCAACATTGTTGGGTACCTTCAGGGAGGGTGAAAACAGCATCAAAGTCAGCTTCCACATTGATGGTAAATTTCTTAACTTGAAAAGCCTACAAGCCAATACTAAAGTGGAGGGAGAGCTGGTACATGACTTTTGGTTGATAGATGATTGTGCACTCAATACAGTTTCTGAGGCTAAGATGCAACAGAGTATGGATCTATTCTCTGCCATTTGTGCTAATTTTGGCCTGACCATCAATATCAAGAAAACAGAGGTTCTCCACCAGCCAACATTGCACCATCTATATGTGGGACCACCTATTACAGGAAATGGAGGAATTTTGAACTCTGTGGATAAGTTCACTTACCTCGGCAGTATACTTCCCAGGGATGTCCACTAGATGATGAGGTTGATGGCTGCCTTGCCAGAGCTAGCTCAGTGTTGGAGAGCTCCAAAAGAAAGTGTGTGAGAGAAGAGGCTGCCTACCATACTGAAAGTCTACAGAGCCTTTGTGCTGACCTCATTTTGTATGTCAATAAAACCTTGACAGTATACAAGCACCATGCCCAGAACCTAAATCACTTCCATTTGAATTGTCTTGGGAAGATTCTGAAGATCACCTGGTAATATAAGGTCCTTTCCTGAACTAAGCTGCCAAGCATTCAAACTCTACTACAGAAAGTGCAACTACAAAAAGCTGGCTTCATTATTTAAATGCCAAACATATATTTTACCAAATGGCTAGTTTATGGAGAACTTACACTAGGCAATTGCTCACATGAAGATCAGAAAAAGTGATACAAGGATACTATCAACATCTCTCTGAAGAACTTTGGAATTGATTGTGAGATATGGGAGAGCCTGGCAAAGGATTACCCAGCATGGTATGCCTGCATCAAAGAATGTTCTGTGCTCGATAAGCAAAGCAAAATTGCAGTAGCTTAAAAGAAACATGAGATGCATGTATTTAGAGACGTCTCCACTCTAAATGTTCATATGGACTATTTGTGCATGACCTGTGGTAGAGTCTTCCAAACTCACACTGATCTGATCGACCATAGTCAGACACACTGTACCCCGACCCCCAACATAGAGATATCATTTTGTTACTCTTTGAGCACAAAGGACAACCACCAACCAAAAGTAGTAACTTGGAGCATTTATATAGCTCTTTAATGTTTCCGAAATATTGTACGTTATCTCACACAATCTTTACAACAACCCTGTGACATAGGCCCTATTATTATTTTTACCACATTATAGATGAGGAAACTGAGGCTGAAAAGAGATAAATGACTTGCCCAGAGTCATACATCTATTAAGTTTCTGAGACAAGATTCAAAGTCAGGACCCCATCAACTGTCCGGTACTCCATCCACTGTCATCTAGGTGCTCTAGTAAGAGTCAGAGGTAGAATTTGAAAACAGATCCCATGAATCTAGCGATAGTGCTCCACCTTCATAGTGAAATCCTATTTGGAAGAAGAGTAGAATATTGTTGCTATGAGTGTTTTCTTCTGCTTTAGCTTGGAGTTCCTATGGGACAGAAGTGGTGGAAATTTGAATGTAACATAAGTAACTTAATGGCCTGGTGTTAGAATACTTAAAGCATTAAACCCCAGTTCCATTAACCAAAAGAAAATGCATTTCATATTTTACTTTAATATTTCAACAGGGATTTAGTAAGAATTTACTGTGTGCCCAGCATTAGAAATGTAAAGAGAAAAATTATTCTTTGCCCTTGAGGAGCTAGTGCCTGGTCATGGGTGTAGGTGTGGTGAAGTTATGATCAATTTCTTGTGAAAAACAATTACTCTTGAGCTGATAATGGAAGCAGGCTAGGGATTCTCCAAAGTTGAGGTGAGGAGAAAGTGTATTGCAGGCACAAGGGCATTCAGATGACAGAATGCAATGTGGGGGCAATAGCAAGCAGACCAGTTTGACTGAACCCTAAGATATGTGAACACTGGTCATGGGATATAAGCCCGGAAAGACAGTGATTAAGTGCTAGACACACAATAAATTCCAAAGAAGATGGTTGTTTATCTTAGAAGCAAGAGGGATGTGCTGGAACTTCTTGAGCAGGAGAGTGACACTGTGGAACCTATTCTTTAGCAATATCACTTTGGCACCTGTCTAGAAGATGAGTTAGAGAGAGGAAAGACTAGAGGCAGGAAGATCAATTAGGATACCATTGTAATAGTCTGAACAAGAGTTGAATTATAGGAACTGAACTAAAAGGGTGGATATGAAAGGGGATAATGTGCTTTGCACATGGTAGACATTTAATATGAGCTGTGATTTTCCACTGTGAGCATTGGTTGGTGTTAATTGTTGTTGCGGTTCTGTTTTATTTTGATGCATGTCACTTTTTCATGTGATGTAGGAAAACCAGATTCAGTCATGACCATAAATTCTGACATCACCATTGCCTGACTCTCCTTGTTTCCCCAGTTCTGATCAACATCATAATATACGTACAGACCAGAAGCACTGGTCTGTACAGAAGAAATCTATGAATTGCCCTCTTTCACCATGTGGCCCAAGAAAAAGAACACTCTGGATTGCTCAGTATATCCTTTACAAGAGTCTAATTCTCATACTCCTATGTATGCCAAATACTTCACATGTGAAATCAACCAGTATTACATAGCGACAATAGATCCTGCATCTTATTCCAAAAATGGAGAGATTTGGTAGGCAATTTAAAGTATCCTTATTTATTTTATGGAAGACGAAGAGGGAGCAGTAAATTACGTATAATTTTTTAATATAACTTAAAACTCAGTTAATGGAAAAGTCTAAAGTTCTCCATTCTTTGGGCCTACTGTGCCCATTTGTTACTACAAATTTACTTTTAAATATAATTACATAGAAATTTTTGAGTTAGCTGGATTAACTCATTAGGAACAGAAGAGATTTTATTTTCTGGCATAGAACATCGTTCTCTGAGTGTGTCTGCTGCTTCTAGCAAGAATGGAAAATTGCAGATGGAATTTAGTGAATTTACTTTTAAAGTTTATATTTAAAACTAAACTCAGGTGAATTAAACTATTCATTTCCAAACAGAATTCTGACCTTATTTTCTCCTTCTATAGGACTCTGTACATTCTAGAAACTCAGATACTGCTAAGCGGTTGACAATAATTTAATTGACTACTCATTCTCTTTACCTACATTCAACTATATCTAAAGTCAATTGGGACAAACTATGGGGCAGGAGAGCTGTCTCCTTTATCCTTCCTTCTTAGTTCATCTGCAATTCAAAAGAAGATTAAATCCTGAATGTTGACAGAGTCAAATCTCTATTTTTTCAACATATGAATTCAAATTTTCATTTTTCCTCATGTTTCCAGCTGTCCAACAGTTGGCCATTCTGCTCTTCACTAGTGATCTAATAGTATACCTGATAAAAGAGGGGGGGAAATGCATCATTCCTTTTAGTACTTACTATGTTTCTGGCATTATACAGAATTTTTTAAGGCAATCAATGGGGAAGAAAAGAAGAAAAAGACAAAGGAAGTGAGGCAAGAAGAAATGAAGGAAAGAAGGGAGGGAGGAAAGCAGGGAGAGAGGGAGAAAGGCAGGAAAAGATTCCTATCCTTAAGAGCTCCACAATCTGATTTAGGATGGCAACAGTTATCTGTGATTATTTGTTCATTTTATTCACTGAATATAAATTCAATAGGAGTGAAGCAGAGGGAAAAAGTAGCAGTCAGGAGTAGCAGAACAGATTTAATGGGAAAAGCAGGGCTTGAGTTACTCCTTGGAAGTAATTGGGAGGGTAGCACAGGGAATCTCAGATCAACTTATATTAGTTACAGCTATACATACATACATACGCACACACACATATATACACATATATGTGTGTTTATATATATAGATATATATTGTTAGATTAGAAAGTGAAACTATTGATGCTTTGTGATAGCTGAATACTGAATCTGTTATAAGCCCCTGAGCTGTGGATTTAACTTATCATAGGTCCTTCATTGAACTGCACTGTAGCCTAAGTTGCTGAAAGGCTTGTACTGGAGTACAAGTTGTACTGTAGTATACATTGTATTGTATTATAAGTTGCTAAAACCATTGGAGCCAAAAAGATCTGCCTTCAAGTCCTGCCTCTGACAATTGGCTGTAGGATCCCTAGAAAGTCATTAAATCTCTCAGTGTTACAAGCACTTCTGTTATTTAAAGCTTTTCATAACTTGGCCCATTCTTACCTTTACAATACTCATATCTTTCAAACTACACCCAGAATAGAAAAGCTGGCCTTTATCAGACACTTGGTTGGTAATATATTTATTTTTTACATTATAATTCATGAATAATAAATTATATCTTTCCTCATGGTCCCAAATTGTATGATCTAAATTCAGAAAATTTATAATTACTAGTGAGAAATTAAAACAATATGAAGAAGATATGTGAACTTGCATAATTAAATGAGAAAATAGAATTTGAGGGGAGGTCCCCTGTCAATAAAATAATTCCAAGAGTAATTGGAAACAAGAATCAAAAATTCAAATTAGTTTAAATAGTCTCAGACTATCCTGGCAGATGGGTGCCAAAGGAATATACTTGACTAATAAATCGGTCTAATGAAATTCTTAAATGATTACTGAAAGTAATAATATTCAATAGATTAAAAAACTGCCAAGTTAAACATATTAAATTTTAAAGGCGTGTGCAAAATTCATATTCTCCAAGCCATGCAAGCCAAATTGTCAGAGAAGAACGAGATTATGAACCTTCTCTAAAAGGATACTCCTAAAAATCTGGATTATTAATGGATATTGACAGTTAAAATGGAATTATAAAAGTGGCATTAAAGACAATTGTGCTAGGATGTACCTTTAAGAATATAGAGTAATGACTATGCTCTTCAAGACTTACTGAATTTGGCGTACAGTTTTTAGCCCTAATACCAATGTTTAAAATACAATCCATAGTAACAAGCTCTAATAAAACTTTGATGTGAAGATTTCATATACTTTTCTTGTCCTCAATCTTTTATAAAGATTTATTGAAGGTTTTCTTCTGCTAGAATCAAACAATGAATTAGAAAGCATAAGCTAGATAGTTGTTTCTGACATAAAGCAACAGAAAATATTTTTTCTTTTAATCCTCTGTATCAAGAGAATTTTTACTGACTGCATTGGCACAAAATAAAGCATATCATATTGTGCACCATAACACAACTTATAAAACACATCGTCTATAAAGTTCTTTTCCTGGAATATCCTATTGTGGTTAAGATAACTGAGAAAGACTAAATGAAAAAAGGCACTTTCTCAAATCTTAGTTGTCTACCCCCTGATCATGTACAAACTTCCTTCAGTTGATATTTTCACCCCTGCCAGGGACTCATCCCATTGGAGGATGGTGGTCCACAGACATCTTGCTTCTTAGTTTAGTTTAATCTCTTGGATACATTCAGCTAGATCCCAATCTGGACCTTATGCTCTTTTAACACAAGGGAGATGTTTTCCTTCATTTCCTAGAGGAAGACTCTGGCACATATGCAAGGTGCATCTGAATGCATCTTCCCAAATAGAGATCATGCTGGGAATCCTGGTTCTGGATGAATTGTGATGACATGAAATAAAAGTGGTTTTGAGAGTCTGTGGAGTAGACTGTGTAGGCATTCTGTAGATGATTTTGGCTTCCTAAATGTGTCTTTACTAAGAGGATTTTCAGTTTTTTTGTTTGTTTGTGTGATTTGGAGATAACTTCCAAAGAGCATGGGTGAGTGTTGGCCTAGTCTCTTTGGCTATTCTGTTTTTCATTATAATCTTAGTGAAACTCTTGTAGTATGATGTCGGGTGAGAGAAAATGCTGACACATGACGGGTTGTGGAGGCTTTTCTCCTTTGAGGTCATGTGTCCCTGAAAAACAAGTCTCAGTCCTTGTCCTCAGCAACTGATCTTTTCTATTCTGGGCAAGGGGATTGGAGCCTCTGATCTTGTGAGTTTCAGAAGGTCAAGAGGGCATCTCAGTATCTGTGGCAATCTGTGACCCCTGGCAGAGCAGCATTGATGCACCAAGGAGCAAGCATTCCCAAGATGTTTGGGATCCAGCCTACTGGTAGATGACACAAGGTCTCAGCAGGCAGTTTTGCTACATACAGAAATCAACTTGATGGCAGTGATGTTACATAGGACCTGAATTTAAAGTGTGTCCCCAAGGTGTTTGTAGATGTTTATGATTCTGTACTTGCTACAACTTCAAAGTGAATAACTCTGTTGTAATAGCCGATTGATGTAAAGGAAACAGGGACATGTCAGATTTTAAGTTCTTTGAGGACAGGGCTCATATTTCACTTTTCATTATATTCTTAGCACTTAGGACAGTGCCTGGAACATAGTAGGTGCCTAATAAATGTTTATTGAATGCCTAATTATTGGCACCTAAAGATGGGGTGAACACAATCAGTGGGAGTTCTAAAAATGGCATTAGAAAAGAGACATCCCGATGCCTAAGATGCCCTAGAGCTCTGGAAGAGAGGAGCAATGTAGTAAGCCTCTTGCTAAGAGAATGATGCCTGAATATGCATGCTACACTAGCAATTACCCTAATCACCAGCACATGTCAGTCCTAGCAATGTGAAAATGTCATTATTGTTTAACAATTTCCGAAGATTAACCTTTGGCTTGTAATGGCAGAGTTTCTTACTGACCTGCCGACATCCCAGCATGATGTTTCACATAGCATGGGTGAACAATAATTAAAGCAGATCTCCATGGAACTCATTAAACTCAGGGCAGAACATTTGCTCTTTAGAAGTAAATTCATGTTTGTCACAGAAAGTAGAATCAGTGGCTCTGCTTTTTGGGCAAGTGGAAAAGATCTAGTTCTTGACTAATTTAAAGTTATTCATAGATACAACCCAGAAGAACTTGCTAAGATTAATCAAAGTAGCCTTCATTTTGTGTCAACTAGTAGTGTGAGTGGCCCATTGAAATACTTCATAGAAAACAGCTTGTTATAAAACAATATTAAATGTTAAATGTTAAATGTTAATTCCCCCAGGAGTTCACAGATTCTTTGACTTTGACTTTGCCCTCATATCCAAGATTGTCAACAGTGAATTCTCCAGCTGAAATGTGTGCAAGGCACATTTTAAATAATAACTCTTCCTAGAATATGCTAACTCTTCCTAAACCCTAAGCTAGGACTTGGCAAAACTATCTGTGCCCTGGTAGATACATTTTTTGAGGGTTTTTTCAAATCTTCCTCAATTTTTAGCCCATAAACCTTAAGCCAGAAATGTTACTGCAGGTAACTAGATGTGTACACATCAGTAGTATTTCACATTGTGCTTGACTCTGACACATCCTCCCAGCCTTCTCACGTGAGGTCTGTTGGATAAATTATGTGTGCATGTTCAGGTCTGGCCCTCCACTACCAGCCCATCTGTGCACTGAATGATGTTTGTCAACAACAACAACAAAAATTATATAAGGACCTTCTTATCTACTATTCCTAAGACCAATCAATTTTCGCAGCTTATCCACTGGCTCACCTACTAACCTTCCGAATAAAATTGTTAGGTCAGCAGAGCATTTTTGTGTGCAAGACACTATTATAAATATGGAGTGGGAGTAGGAAGAAGAGGAGTTGGGGAAAAGGAGAAGAATGCTATAAAGTTTATATAAGGTATAGTCCCTTTCTCTCTGGGGCTTATAGTCTTGCAGAGAGATAAGATCTATGCAGAATTTAAATACTGAGCTATTGTTGTGATTCAGTTGATCTAGTCATGTCTGACTTGGGTTTTCTTGGCAAAGATATTGGCCATTTCCTTCTCTATCTCATTTAACAAATGAGAAAACTGAGGAAAATAGTATTAAGTGACTTGCCCAGGGTCACACAGCCAGTAAATCTCTGAGGCCAGATTTGAACTCAGGAAAATGAGTCTTTCAGACTTCAGGTCTGGCCCTCTATCCATTGCACCACCTAGCTGCCCTCCTATAATGAGCTAATAGTAATCAAAACACATGTTTCATAATGGAAAAATGACCAAATATGCCTTCTTCCCATCCCATGTGCCACCTCTGTAGCTCTCAGTAGAAAAATACTACAAAGTTTGCAAGATGAATATAACATATTCCTATTAATAGAAAGTGTTGCAATTAGGATAGCTGGTGCTGTAACATCTACCCATTTAGCTTACCATGAAGGTCATTGTTGTATAATTTTCTAAAACATAAATGGCATCCAAACATAGCAGGTTACCAGGCCCAAAGCCACAGTATCTTCCCTTCTCTCACAACTCTTATGAGATATGTGTACAGTCAAATCAGAGAATTGACTCTACACAGGTTATATAATGAATCCAGTTCAAGAATGCTCACTTCCATTTGCCCACTTTTACATGTTGGACAGTCCATATGAAAAAGCCCATGCACATACCTTGGAATGGGGCACTATATCTAAATATGGCACAAGACTTGATTGAGATAATTTAAGGTCTTAATGAGAAAGAGAAAGGAAGTATAGAAATGTTTGTAATTGGATTCTGCTTAAGAACTTTCATGGACAGAAAATGCAGAGTACTTCTGTTTAAATTAGTACTTTTGTAGGAATATGCCAAATGTCAATCAAAAGCAGCTTAATAGCCCAATGACATCCCTGAGCAAAGGTAAGATTCTGGATATAAACACATAAAGAATCGCTCATACATTGTAAGTAGCTAGTCACAAGGCATAGCAGAAACATAATTCACCATGCCTGTTCACCAGGAAAGTTCTGAATGGGTATAACAGAAGCTGGAGCTCTCAGTCCCAGGAAGAAAAAAGGGTAAGAGGAATATGGTAGTAATCTTAAGATTGGAGATTGTCTCACTTTCATTACAATATATAATATGTGCTTGATAAAAAATTGTTGATAGAATTATAATGACCATTAATCAATACACATTTATTAAGCACCTACTATGCGCCAAGGATCACACTAAGTTCTTGGGATACAAAAAGAGGCAAAATTCAGTCTCTGTCCTCAAGGAATTTACTAATGTATCTAATTTATTAGATAATCTAATTATCTAATGGGAGAGGCAACAAGCAAATAAACATATACAAAGTAAGCTATACACAGAATAAATTGAAAATAAGTAGCAGAGGTAAGCCATTGGAATTAAGATAGATTGGGGAAGCCTTCCTGTAGAAGGTGAGATTTTAGTTGGAAAGGGGCAGAATGGGGGAATAAATTTGGAACCTGTATTAAAAAAACAATGTTAATAAATAAAGAAAAAATATAGGATAGAGAGAAATATACAATGATCAAAACTCTGAGTTTGAATGAGATAAATACATCAATAAAATAAAAGAGGATAGCAGACACCAAGAAATGTTAAATAAAATCAAAAGAATGAAAAAATCAAAGAGAATGTAAAATATCTCATCAGAAATACAACTGATCTAGAAAACAGATTGAGGACAAATAATATAGGAATAGTCAGACTACCTGAAAATTAAGATTTAAAATAGAATCTTGATACAATATTATAAGAAATTGTCAAAGAAAATTGCCCCAAAGTTCTAGAATAAGAAAGTAAGGCATATATAGGAAAAAATCCTTTGCTTTCTTCTTATATGTGAAAATATTATCAGTACTCTTATGACTTCATTATTTGAGTAGTTTGAAAGAAAGGCATGGGCTGAACTGGGTATGATGGGGTGATTCTAAAAATATAAATAAAACTGTGCAGTGAGAGATAAGAAGGAGCAATTATCTCATACAAATAAGGCATAAAAGGAAAAATTGATACAGAAGAAGCTAATGGGGGGAGGGTGGGTAATGCTAGAACATTACTCTCATCAGGAATTGGTTAAAGAGGGAATATGTGTGTGTGTGTTTGTGTGTGTGTGTGTGTGTTTGTGTAGAAGTGTCTTCTAAATTCAGAAAGAAATAAAAAGGCAAGGGGATAGGGTGGGGAGAGAAGATAAGGGAGGGACTCTGAGGTATGGTTAGGTTAAGTAGTAGGAGGGCAAGGTAGCAGGTTAGAAGGAAAGCAGAGGAATGAGGAAGGATAGGAATAGGGTGAGAAGGATAGCAAGGAAAAATAGGAAGGAAGAAAATGCACAACAATTATAGCTTAGAATGTGAATGGTATGAATTTACTCGTAAAATGGAAACTGATAGCAGATTAAAAATTAGAATCCACTAATATGTTGCTTTTAGGAAATGCTACAAAAATGAGAGATACACACAAGGATAATATAAAGGTCAGGAGTAGAATTTATTATGTAAAAAGCAGAAGTAGTAATTATGATCTCAAACAAAGTTAAAGCTAATATAGATTTAATCAAAAGAGAAAAATAAGAAAACTACACTGGGTGGAAGCAATATTACTCAATATAGTTTTAGACCATTGAAAAAATAACTAGACAGTATAAAATACCTGAGAGTGAACCTGCTAAAACTAACACAGGAACTATATAAACATAAAACACTTTTTATTCAAATAAAGTCAAATATAAATAATTGAAGTAATATTTATTGTTCAGGGGTAGGTAAGACCACTATAATAAAAAATAACAATTTTACCTAATTAATTTGTTAAATACCATGTCAATTAAATTACTAAAAATTATTTTACTTTTAGAAAAAATAATAAATTTTGTATAGAAAAACAAAAGATCAGAAAGTTCAAAGAAACTAAGGGGGGGGGAAGAAGTAAAGAAAGCATATTCAGGTATCAAACCTTAAACTTAAATTATAATGTGAGAGCATTGTTGAAGTACAAAATGGATAATTTCAATAATATTCAATTATTTTAAATTAAAATTTTCTTGTATAAATAAAACCTATGCAGACAAAAGATAGAAGGCATGAAGAAAACTGGGGAAAACTTTCTTAGACAATCTCTCAGATAGGATGTTATTGGGTTGGAATATTGCTCTGGTATACTAAATGATTAGCTGGTTAATTTAGAAAAACATGAAAAGACTTAGATTTATGAAGGAAGATGCTATACATCTTTAGAGAAACAGATGACAAGTGGAAATATGCATAGTATGATCTTACATATATGTATATGAATGTGCATATGTATATATTTATGCTTATCTATGGATATGTATGTGTGCGTGGATATGTGTAATTATATATATAGATATACAATATCTATACATGGATATCTATGTATATGCAAATGTATATATATACGATTATATATTACAATATATACAATAATATATATACACATTTTATAAAATTAATCACAGATATGTACACATACATACACATACATATATACATACATAAATAAATATACATACACATTTAAACATGTGATATTCATAAGACAATGTACATTAGCTAGCTATTAAAAGTGTACAGCAAAGTCTTCATTTTATATATAATCTAAACCATTAACTGGATTATAAATGTATTGAAATGGACATTTTAAAATTACTTTGCAGAATATTTGACCTTTAGGGGAAGCTAGGTGGTGCACTGAGTAGGGCACCAGCCCTAAAGTCAGGAGGAATATTTGACCTTTTAAATAGATTGAAGGTCTTACCTAAAGTTACCTGATTTTAGAAATTTGATGTTCTTACATTCAATTTCAGAAGCAATATGAACTTGAAATTATTTATCAGCAAGAAGAATGGTGCTAAATAAAAGGTCAGAATTAATTTAGTTTAATGATTATTTACAATTATGATCAAGTAGGTATTTATTGAGAAGCATAAAAGGATAATGAGTAAAAACCATATTGGTTTTGGAGATTAATTTGAATTGCAGCCAGGACACCAAATTCAAAACATATCATATTTTAATATTAATTTCATGTGTAAAAGAAACACTAGCACTTTCTAGTTGTCTATTTTTCTCTCTGTCCCTCAGCTTCTGTCCTACAGTACTTCACTTGAAATTTTATCATCTCCCATGGATTTAATTACCTTCTTTCTGCAAATAGTTCTTAAATCTACCTACCATACCCCAACCACTCCACTGACTTCCAGTCTCACATCTCCAACTGCCTTTCAGACATCTAAAACTAGATGTCCAGTTGACATCTGTAACAATAATGTTACTAGCAGCTGCTGTGGAGGTGTAAGGCCAATAAGACCAGCACACAGGAGGCCTGCTAGCACAGGTTCTTTGATCTCCTTTTCTAAGGAAAGCAACTTTAAGGGGTTTACAATCTCACTTGAACTAAACATACATATATCATTCACTTAGATCGGGGGAAAAGTCATCACCCTGAACTTTAGAGTAATTACAAACAGAAAATATAAACAGAGCAAATAACACAAATCAACAGATAAGCTTCTAGCTGTCTGGCCAAAGCTATACATATATAGTTACCAGAAAGAGAAGCACCAACATCTGAGTTTTCAAAGCCAGGAGGGCTCCTTAATGGCTGCCCACAGTCTCCAAACCAACACTCTTCCAATGAGTGAGCCCCCAAGCAAAACCTGTCCTCCTGCAGTTCTGAGAATTATAGCTTAAGGGCTACCCTCAGAGTGTATATATACCCTTTTTCAGGGTCTGAGGGCTTCACACCTCTCCAAGGCTTCACACCTCTTGTGACCTAATTAGAAAAAGGGTGTGGGCCATCCTACAAAAAAAAGGCAAGGCTCAATCAAAGGCATTTGGTTGCCTTAGTGCTAAGAAGCACTCCAAAAGCAAAAACAGTGAAAAGTCCCACTTGCCATTACCACATCTTAAAATCAACATGTCCCAAACAGAACTCATCTTCCCCACCAAAAAATCCATGCACCTTTCAAATTTCTGTAGAGGAAAATACCATCCTCCCAGTCTCTCAGTTTTACAACATAGGAGTTATCCTCAACTCTTCACTATCTCCCACTACCCTACCCCTCTAATGTCCAAGCTGTTGCCAAGGCCTGTCAGTTTTACCTAAGCAGCATCTCTTGTATACACTCCATTCTCTCCTCTGACACTGCCAGAACTCTGATACAACTCATGCCTGGACTATTGCAATAAGCTGAATTGTCTGAATCCATCTGTCATTCAGCTGCCAAAGTGATTTTCTTAAAGTATGGGTCAGACTATGTTGTTTTGCTACTCAGTATTAAAAAAAAGACTCTCTATCACCTCCATGATCGAATATAAATTGCTCTGTTTGGTATTCAAAGCCTTTCATAACCTTGCCCCTCCTACCTTTCCAGTCTTCTTACAACTTATTCTCCTCCATGTAATCTTCAAACTAGTGATGCTGCCTTCCTCACTGTTCTATGAACAAGATATGCCATTTCTCAGTTCTGCACATTTTCTTTGGTTGTCTCCCATACTGGGAATAATCTACCTCCTCAAGACCATTTACTGATTTCCCTATCTTCCTTTAATTCCCAACTAACTTCTTATCATTTACAGAAAGCCTTCATCAACCCTTCTTAATTCTAGTGTCTTCTCTCTGTCAATTATTTCCTGCTTATCACTCCATGTAGCTTATTGTGTCTATCTTTGTTTGCATTCTGTCTCCCTCCATTTCATTGTAAATTCCTTGAGGGCAGGGACTGTCCTTTGCCTCTGTTTGTATTTTGTATTACCAATGTATAGCACCATGCTTGGCATAGTTTTCTTAAAGGATCTTTTTCTGTCTCTGTCTCTCTCTGTCTCTCTCTCTCTCTCCCCGTCTCTCTGTCTCTGTCTCTGTCTCTGTCTCTGTCTCTGTCTCTGTCTCTCTTTGTCTCTGTTTCTCTCTCTGTCTCTCTGTCTCTCTGTCTCTGTCTCTCTCTCTCTCTCTCCATAAACACAGATCATAAATCAGTTAGTAGATATTTGTAAATATCATCTAGGTTACGCATAGCACTTTGTTCTAAAGGATGCAGTGAATAGACTATTGGATCTGGAGGAGGAAAGACCTGAGTTTAAAATTTAAATGCTGCCTCAGATAATTGCTAGCCATGTAACCTTGTATGGGTTTACATACATACATACACACATATATACATATATACACTTACACATGCACATCAGAAACTATGCTAAGTATTTTATAAATATCTCATTTGTGTATATGCATGTATAAAATTGAAATCCTTTGTTTTCTTGAGATTCTCTTCATTCTTTCCCCCCTGACATTTGTGTCTGACATTTTGTTCTATTATAGTAGACAAGCCAAAACAATAATGGCATAAGTATTTGTTACATTTATATATGCATTACATTATACAAATGCTATAATATATGCTAAGTAATAATTATTTTCCTAACTATTTTTGATACATAGGAGGCAAATGTTGAGTAGGTAATCCAGGGTTAAGATCTGACATGATATTAACTCATGTGTTTTATCTTTTTTTATATATGGTTACTTGTGTATGGGTACAAATCTTTGAACATAAATTCTACAAGATCTCCATGACTTATTTTTGCATCTCTTTTATAACCTACTACATGTGATGGAGTTTTAATAAATGTTTCTTAACTTCAATCTGTTTATATAAGAGACAACAGTAATATGGGGAAAATACTAAAAATTCTGTTAGGTCATACAATTCACATTGTGCTAAAATATTGGCTTTTAACATCTTTTTTTAGAATTTTAAATGAAACTCTATAGTAATGGCTTTATCTCATTAGAAAACAATTTCATATGACTACACTTCCTGGACTGACTAGGATATCTTTCAACCCTAATATACTTTCCAGCTATAATGGTATAGCCATTCATTAAACTATAAGCACATGATTGGCCCAAATAAAATTATCCAAAAATATATTACCATATTCTTTATTTCTTGAGATAAGACATTTCTCCTATCTCCCTAGGGGAAGAAAAAATGTCTTTACTTTGTTTTTGTTTTTTCCCCAAATTTCAATATAACACTATGAACACGGATGAGGAGGGCAGTTACTTTATCTAATTTATAGCTGCTCCTAAATAAGGAATTCTTTTACTTTTCTCCTTTTTGAAATGGAAATAGAAGACATGTAGTTAAAAATCTGCTTTAATCAAAAGTTACTTAAAATTGAGGAATGAGGGTGGAGGGGAAATCTCTCAGCTCCTTAATTTATTGTCCCTTTCTATAAAATCTTTCGTGAAATTATAAAAAATGAATCATCTTAATGACACTATTAGCATATTGTACACCAAGACCAGCAGACTTCATTTCTAATGGAAAAAAAAAACCATTCAGTATGTATTATCAAACATGTCTTTTTCAATAAAATTAATCATTTGAGGTAGCCAGAGATCATTTTATACTCAGGCATTGTGCAGTGATAAATAGAAAAGACTACATCTGAATCACCTAGTGCTAGGCTTCCTGACAAGTCTTATCACTTAATTACATTAATTTAAAAAAAAAAAGAAGTCATTTGGTACCTAATGCTTTTTTCTCCTTCTGACATGGGAGATGATTACAATGCACAGAAATAAATTAGAGGATTTGTTGTAGTGCAAATGGTTTATTTATCTAAGTTGAACTTTCAAAGTTTGGAGAAGGGGAATTCATAAGAAAACAAGACCATTCAACCAATTAACAGTGGGATATGAGAGGTTTAATTTCTGCAATTGTATTATCCAGAGGCATTATACATTATCAAATGAAGGTATATGACTTGTAATTAGCTGAAGTTATAGAAGCAGAGATACAGATAGACACATCCCAGGTTACTTATCTTAGGCATGCCAAAATGTTGGGCTCCTTACATATAAATTTGTTATACTGTTATTCACTGAAGCATCTATAAGATTCATATGCTTAAAATTACAAATTTGGTAAAATAACTACAATAAAAAATACAAGAGATTATTTCCTTCATTATATCTGCATCCCCATTGCCTAGCATGGTGCCTGGCATATAGTAGGTACTTAAAAATATCTATTGATCGAGTAATTGAAATCATTTATTTTCTGGAAAATCTCTTTACACTTCTCCCTCTGGAGTTCGTTTAGTGTCTGACATTTCATCCTACCCTTTATACTAGACAAGCCAAAACAATAATAACATTAGTATTCTGGACAAAGCAAGTCTTATCAAATTATCGAATTATCAATTTGATTGAAATCAAATTAATTGGATAAGCAAATCAGAGGAAGTGTTTTCATATTTAGGTACCCCAGCTAAACATGCTACCTCACATGCACCCTTGAGTTCCTTTAAAACGTTGTATTTTAAATAAATTTATGATGTATATTTTTATGGCCTCTAAGATTAAGATATGCTTAGGCATGGGGACATGTTGGTATTGACTTTCACTGTTGTGAAATAAGATACTGGGATGTGTCTTCATATTCACTTTTCCTAGGGACCATAAAGGCAACAAAATCTCCCTCCCTTTCTCTCTCTCTCTCTCTCTCTCTCTCTCTCTCTCTCTCTCTCTCTCTCTCTCACACACACACACACACACACACACACACACACAATAGATAGGACATGAGAAAAAGTCCCTGTGTGTTGTCAAAAATCCTCTGTTCCTGCAAATTACATTTGTGATGAAAGAGCAAAAATATTTAAGATTAAAGTACATCCTGAGGTTTCATCAAGCAATGCCAAAGCTCACCACTGTAGAAAAACAGTATCAGTGACAAGGTGGGATTAGGAACGGTCAGAATTTCTATTCTGAAAAATCTTGATGGGGAGAATGAAAGCATAACAGTGTGCCTTATTTGGGAAATTATTTACCCAGAGAAAGTAGAAAAGGGGAGAAGCAAAGTAAGGAAGTTAAATAAAACTCAAGTTCACAAATGCTACCCTGGTTATAACATAGCTGGCTTGTCTCAGTTGCCAGGACTCTGTAATTAAGGAGATGAAAACTCCTGAAAGTTAGCCATGGGGAATTAATTTGATCAAGTGACATTTTCTGAAAAATAAAGAGACATTTAAGTAACAAGAAAGCTTGGCCTTGAAGGTTTAATGTCAATTTCCATATATTAGGATTTGGATAAGAACACTAACTCGCACTTTTGTGTTAATTTATTTGCGTCTCTGTTTCTCTGCATCTTCAACACGTGTGTATATATGTATGTCTCACATACATGTATGTACACATTTTAGAAAAATCACTTAACTGAGAGACAGAAAAAAAATAGATTCAAGCTCTTGTTGTATCATTGATAGGCTATAAGATACAAGGCCTTAGGAAAATTATTTCATCTCTCTGAACCTCAGTTTCTAAAATGAAAGGACAGAATATATGATTTCTAATGTCCCTCTCTCACTGCTAAAATTTTGTTATTTTATGGCAATGATTATGTCTGGATATATGTGTATAACCTATTTGTTATTATTGATGGGAAATGGGCCATTTGATATAAGTGAATTTTTTTCAGATATCGGAAAGTTTTCATAAGCACTCTTGCTTTTTAAAAAAATGTTACTATTGTAGAAACGGTTGTTTTAAATTGTTTTGTACTTTCACCTGCCTTGTGAAACTGAGTATCCTGAATGTAATTTAATCCTTTTTCACATACAAATTACTCAAGAATTTATAAACACTGACTATTTGAATAAAATAATCCTCTGGGAGTTTATTGGGCTGTATAGAAATAAATAGCCTTACATTGGAGTCAATTTACAAAGCATTTGTCAAGCACCTGTGCCATGTGCCTGGGACTCTATTAGATGATGGGGAAATAAAGGCAAAAGTCAAATAGAACCTGCCTTAAGGAAACTTGTATTCTCTCTGAGAGAAAGGTTGGATAATAAGTACATTAAAATACAAAATATAGGTAAAGTCATATCAGAGAAGAATGTATTAGTCACAGTTTAGATCAGGATAGGTTTCCTGTGGGAGGTGAGATGACCTGAGCTTTAGAATAAATTAGGGATTCTATGAGCTGCAAGTTAAGAGGATATATATTTCAGGTCTGAGCATGAATTGTAGAACATGTGAAGAAGAATGTGTTATAATTTTATAAAGGTAAGTTGGATCTAGACTCTGAAGAACTGTAGAAGTCAAATGGAGGAAGTTAACTTCTAGATCCTATAAAAGCCACTGAAACTTCTTGAGCAGAGGAGTGACATTCTCAGACATGTACTTTAGGATAATCAATTTGACAGCTTTGTGGATAGAGTTGAGAGGAGAAACTTGAGAAAGGTCAACCAAAGAGTGGGATATTGCAATACCCAGGAGATAGTTGATGAATGCTCGAACAAGTGTGGTAGCCATATCTGTGGAAAGAAATAGCCTGCTGGTAGATATACTACTGAGGAAGAATTGACAAGACTCAGCAAGTGACTGGATGTGGGATGAGGGTAAGAGAGAAGGAGGAATCATGAAAGACTCCAATGTTGCAAACCTGAGTGACTAAAAAAGCAGTAGCAACCTCAAAAGTAATTAAGAATTTATGAAGCATTTGGAGTAAGATACTGACTTCTTTTTTGGATAAGTTTGAGTTGTCTATAGGATAAGCAACAGGTGATGCAAGGATTGGAACTCAAAAGAGATATTAGGCTTGGGTATATAGATCCGAGAATTGTGTATAAAGATAATAATTAAACCTATTCTTAAGAGTTGATGAGATTGCCAAGAGTGTAGAGAGGAGGGCTCAAAACAGAACTCTGGGAGAGGTGGTGAAACAAGGATAATCATTTTCTAAAGAGTATAAAGGAGTGTCCTTGAGGACAGATAGGAATAGTTCAAAAAGAGAGCAATCTGAAAAAAAAGCCCAGAGAGAAGAAAGTATTCAAGAGGATGGGGTCATCATCAGTATCAAATGCTTCAGAGAAATCAAGAAGGTTGAAGACTGAGAAAAGTCCATCAATCTTGGCAGTTATGAGATGAATGGTAACCTTAGAGAGAACAATTTTACTTGAGTGGTGAAGTTAGAGGCCAGATTGCAAGATCTTTAGAAGTAAGAGTGCAAGAAAATCAGTGTTGATGGGTTTTTAGTGTGTCTTTGAAAGGCAGAGGGACATAGAATGACAGATTGAGAGAATAATGCAATGAAGTGAAGAACTGAAAGATGGGGGAAATCTGGGCATGCTTATAAGCAGCAGGGAAGGAAATAGTAGACAACAAGATACCGACAATTAGTGAAGGAGAAAGAGGATAACAGAAGGAGAAGCTGCTAGAGAATATGAGAAAGCATGGGATGGGTTCAAGGGCACAAGGTGAGAATGTGGCATTTGCATGAAGTAGCACCTCTTCCTGAGATTGGAGCAAAAGAGGAGAGTGTATAATGATGTCTAGGCGATTTGGCATGTAGAATCAGCCAAAAGAGGGAGTTTTAACAAATAACCTCAATTTTAGTGGAGTTTTTGGCAATGAATGATAAGCAGTTTTGCATTGTGAATATATCATATATGTGAATATATAGCCTGTGAGACAAGAAGACCTGAATCAAGTCTAGCCTCTGAGAGATATAATCTATGTGCCTCTGGGCAAATAAATTTCACTGTTCTAGGTTATTAGCAACTAAGACTTCAAGTTTCAGAGTAGTTGCCAACCTGTAATCAGAGAGGGAATTTCCTCATCTACGAAAAGAAGGGGAATGATAAAGGGAAGGATGTTATATAGGTGGTTTCAGGGAAAAGAAAATATTTGAAACACACACAGAAGAGTGAAGTTACAACCAATTAAGGAAAAAGCATTGATGTAAAAATAAAATAAAAATATTGAACACTTAGAGAATCTGAATTTGCTATCAGGGAGAGTAGATTCCTTAGCATGCTGATAAACCTCTTTACTTTCAGTCTGGCCTCCTGTCTTTAACCCGTAGTCATTGAATCTTCACTGGAAGGCATGTCTCTCTCAAGAGGTTAAGAGAATTCCTGGACAGAAGATTACAGATTTATTTAGAGAAAGCATCTATAGCAATTAGTGTATCAGTCTATAAGGAATTATAAAGCATTGACTGTGTGCTAGAAATGTGCTAAGCTCTGGACATACAAATAAAAAGCAAAAACAAACCTTGCCCTCATGGAGCTTACATTCAAATGGAGGAGACAAGTGTATATATGAACCATTACATATAAGATATAGAGAGAGAGAGTAGGTGTAAGGTAGCCTTCAGGTGGTAGGATGACATACAGGGGAAGTCTTCCTGTAGGAAGAGGACTGCAAAGAGATAGGAGCTGATAAAATCATCGAGAGATGTAGTATAGAAGTAAAAGAGAAGTAGGCCCAGGACAGAGTTTTAAGGGATGCCCACAGTTAGTAAGTATAAAACAGATAAAAATCCAGCAAAGTGGACTGAGAAGGAACAGTTAGACAGGCAGGAGAATAACCAAGAGAAAGCCAAATCACAGAAACTCTGAGTGGAGACAGGACCTGGGAGAATGTTCAGTAGTATCAAATGCTGAAGAGAGGCCAGAAAGGATGAGGGCTTAGAATGTCACCAAATTTGGCTATTATGAAGTAAAGATAACTTGGATGAAAATAGTTGAAGTGGAATCATTAGATCAGAAGTCTTAATGCAGAGGATA
>CM053622.1:176991365-177038011 GCA_028646595.1 Phalanger gymnotis
GCCGAGCTTCTGGCATTCTCAAGGCCCTCCTCAACGACCAGAGACCATTGGTTCCTGAGTTGGCCCCTCTTAAGTCATCAATCTACACCCACACAGGTTTTACACCTGATAGGGCTTTGGGCCTGGGGCTTAGCACTTAACAGCTAAAAGTACTTTCACTCAAAGTAAACAAAAGCCATGCTAAGGAGACAATTTTGCTTAACAACACAGGTGTCAAGGACCTCTTCTTTAATTATTAGAGAGGAGGAGATAAAAACAAGAATGGTCAAGGTTGTGTAACAATAACAACCAGAACCAGTGTTAGAAACAGAGGCATATGACACTCACCATCTTACTCTCTATTAAGTGGATTCATTAGCTCTGGATTCAAACACATGTGGATTGGATTTAGGCTTGGAGTAGCCTGGCTCCTAAACAGGAATCAGGCTCCTAACTTTCTGGCTCCTTACACATGCACCCTTGATTCCTAGAAGAAATCACTTAAATTTCATTTTTTGGTTTGTGTCTAGGGTCTCCTAAAAACAGAAAAAAGTACCTAATAAATAATATATATCGGGTAAAGTGTTGTTGTTTTGTTGTTCAATCATTCAGTTATGTTGAACTCTTTGTGACCCCATGGACCATAGCACGCCAGGCCCTTCTATTCTCCACTCTCTCTTGAAGGCTGTCCAAGTTCATGTTTATTGTTTCCATGATACTGTCTATCCAACTCATCCCTTGCTATCCCCTTTTCCTTTTGGCTTCAATCTTCCCCCAGCAACAGATTCTCTTCTAATGGGTGCTGTCCTCATTGTTTGGCCAAAGTATTTAAGCTTTAGCTTCAGTATTTGACCTTTCAATGAATAGCATGAATTAATTTTGTTAAGTATTGACTGATTTGATCTCCCTGCTGTCCAAGGAACTCTCAAAAGTCCTCTCCAGCACCACAATTTAAAAGTGTCAATACTGAGGTGCTCAGCTTTCCTTATAGTCCAAATCTCACAGTAATACATTGCTACTGGAAAAGTTATAGCTTTGACCCTACAGACCTGTTTTGGCGAGGTGATGTCTCTGCTTTTTAGTATGCTATCCAGGTTTGTCATAGCTTTCCTTCTAAGGAGCAAATGTTTTTTCATTTCATGGCTGCCATCACTGTCTACTGTTGATATTTGTACCAGCAATCTTACTTCTAGCTTTCGATTAGTCCATACTAGCATTTAGCCTGCTGTATTCTGCATATTAGTTAAATAAATAAGGTGAGAATATACTGCCATGGCATACTCTTTTTCCAGTCTTAAACCAATCAGTTATTCCATGTTTGGTTCTGTTACTTCTTGAACTGCATATAGTTTCCTCAGGAGAAAAGTAAGATGATCTAGTGCTCCAATCTCTTTGAAAACTTCATACATTTTGTTTGATCCACACCATCAAAGGCCTTAGTGTAGTGAATGAAATAGAAGTAAATGTTTTTTTTTTCTGGAGCTTCTTTGATTTCTCCATAATCTGGCTAATGTTGGCAATTTGGTCTCTAGTTCCCCTTCCTCTTCCAAAACAATAGTGCTCTTCTGGTAATTCTCGGTTCGCATATTGCTGAAGCTTGGCTTGCAGAATCTTAAGAGTAACCTTACTGGTGGGTGAAACAGGTACAATTGTTCAGTAATTTGAACATTCTTTTGCATTGTCATTCTTTAAGATTGGGATGTAAGCTTATCTTTTCCAAACCATTGGCCCCTGTTAGGTTTTCCAAATTTGCTGCATATTGAGTGCAGCACTTTGACATCATCATCTTTTAGGTGAATACGACTAATTATTTTATCTATAAAAAAGATATACTAACTGCAGTATACTCAAAATTTTTCATTGATGAGAATTAAATTAATAGTAAGTTACAATGACTGTTTGTATTTTATTCTTCTGGGAGATTGGTACTTAAAATATCAAGCCAGAAGCACATTTCAGGAAAACTACAACAACATTTCACCATCAGCTTGTTTCTTCACTCTACAAGTAACTCCAGGCCAGAACTTGGGATCAACCTCCTCAGTTGACATCTTCTCCAAGAAGTGCTGAAGTGGTTGCCAAAGGCTCCTCTTGAACTACATCAGTCACTCAGGAAAGAAACACAAATCATTAAAAGGTGGCCAAGAGCCCAAGGCACAAGCTTCTGCTCACTGAAATCATCACATGAGCTTTAAAAGCTATAGACTATAAGCTCACTATTGCTGATAGAGTATTGGCAAAGGGCAGCTGGCCTTGCCCATCACTCTAAGAGGAGTCTTGAAGAATTCTAATTTATATGTCACCTATGTAAAGGGAGAGAACTGGAAAACAGAGCCATTACTCTTGGTTTCTGAATCAGTATTATCATATATATCTAATTTCAAACTGATGTGTTAAAATTTTATATATGGACTTATGTTGCATAAGAAGATTGAAATTCAACTGAAGACTCAAGAGCTTTTTTCTAAAAACATTACACTGAAAACATCCAGAATCTTTACACTGTGTACCATCAGAACAAATAATTATAGGATGCTACAGGCCAAGAGACTCTTTTGTTGTTCTTTGTTAAACCCAATTTCCACCAAATTACCAGCACAACAAAGTGGTAGCTGGTATAGTCTCACCTTTAGCTATGAACTTAAGTCACTGCTGACCAGGAATCAGTCATCAGTGGAAATAGTTTCTCCAATGATCAGAAGGAGACACAGAGAGGAAGATATAAAAACTAAGGGTGTATTTTGAGGTATTTCATCCTTATAGGTAATTGGCCAACTAAATCCAGGCAAAGATTTTATGTGTATTGTTTGTGTGTCCTTATGTTCCCTTTCAAAAACATAGAATGGAAGGGTTTGTTTATGTTGTAAAAATGAAATAGAAAGTTGAGAAATCAATATCATCTTTGATGATTAGGACTAGGGAGAAGGTAGGGAATAAATATAGAAGAGGGAAGTCATGGTAGGTTCTTTCTTTGGGTAGTAGATTTAAAGCTCAAAGGGACTTTGGAGGCCATATATGTCAAAACTCTTATTTAAGAGATGAGGAACTGGTGCCAAGAGAGGTTAAGCAATATGCCCAAGGTCATACAAATAGCAAGTACTAAGTTCAGTATTTTTTCCGCTGTGCTATGTTTCTTCTTTTAATTGATTATCAATAGTGGGACTTTGTGCCTTGGTTCAAATTATGTGAATAATTATATTAAGATATCACTTCTCACTTAAACCTTTGAAGTCTTGAGTATGCTCACACTATTACTGATAAATGTTTTTATTACTTTTTATTAAAGAAATCCATGAAAGGAGATTCTTTGGATAATTTTTTCCTCTTTAAATTTTGTTTCTGTCTCTACATACATACACAGACATGCATATATATATATATGTGTGTGTGTGTGTGAGTATATATATATATATGTATATATGTATGTATGTGAATATAGACAAATATGTGTGCATACATTTATGAATATTCACATGTATGTGCACGAATGCAAGTATATGCATAATATGACGTGGACCTGTATGTGCACTGTATATTGTGCAATGCATATATGCATGTGGCAAAGTGTGCATATACATAATATACATATATTCATATGTGTATACATGCATACTCACAAGATCATAACTGGATTATTATGCACATATCTTAGTGATACATTATATGTATTTAGATATGCAGATCACACATAGATTGGATCTGATCCATGGTATCACCTAGATATACAGTAAACTAATTCCCTCTGCATACCTACAGCCTCAATGTCCAATGCCCACTGAGACCATCATAGGCTGGAATGGAGAGCACATTATTGGAGGTGATGCGATTTGGGTTGTGGTGAACAGTTAACCTGATTTTAAAAAATCTCATTCCCCAAAATTTTAGTGATAGTTTCCAATGACCTTGGACTGTATCCCTAAGACACTGAGCTCTGATAGTTGAATTTTCATCTTTACTGTATCTCTTGGCCTTGTCCACATCAAATCTCTCTGTGTCATTACTGTCCCTCAACCCCTTTCCAGCTCCTTGCCCCATTTACAAATTACCTCATTCTGTTGAAATGTAAGCTCCTTGAAGGCAAGAGCTGTCTCTCTTGTATGTATTTGTATATTTAGGGCTTATCACATAGTTATCACAATGTGTTGTCTTCAATCAATCTATCCATCTATTTATTCATCTATCGTGCATTAAAAATTTACTATGTGTCAGCCTCTGTGACTATATCTGTAATATTGTGTCTGTGTGTAGATAAGAATTTTAGAAGGAATGTTGATAAGCTAGAGAACATTCAAAAGAGAGAAACCAGGATGATAAAGGGCCTCGAGATCATGCCATATGGGAATCCTTTAGAGGAATTTGGACTCTCTTTATAGAAGAGAAGATGTAATGGAGACATCATAGGTTTCTTTGAAAATTTTGAAGTCTTGGGAAAAGAGATGAAGAGACTTGGTCTGGTGACAAGGCGAAGAACAAGTTGAATTTATGAAGAGACAAATTAAGTCTTATGCTGGGAGAAATGTATCAATGATTATAGCTATCCAAAAGTAAAATAGACTGCCTCATGAAGTACTGAGTCCCCTCTCATTAGAGGTCTTTTAGGGAGGACTGAACGATCGATTATGGGGCGTGTTGTAAAGGGGATTTGTGTTCAGCTATAGATTAGACTAGATAGCCTCTTAAGTAACTGCCAGCTGTAATATTTTATGATTCAACTACAGCGCTTAAAATTAAGATACACATCATTTAAAAAAAGTAATTTGAAAGTTCTAAAATGTTCATGCTTTCTCGCTCTCACCCTCTTTCGCTCTCCTTCCAATTTGGGGCATTTCCTGTAAGCAGCCCACTGGCACACTGGCCCCTACTCCAGGTGTGGTGAGTGAAAGATCAAATGACTAAGGAAACACAGGTTTGATCTTCTGAGAATATCAATTTATTAAGCAATGCTTGTCAATAGCCCAATGAACAGGAACCACCCCCCCTTCCTTAGCTTAGAGTTGGACCCTGAATGCAGGGTGACAGAGACTTTTATGCATTAAAATCTATTAATCAAGTAAGGCTAATTAATTAAAAGGAAACAATACAACCTTAGGTAATCTAATTTCTAACTGGAAGAAAGATTAGGGACTTTTCAAGTTGGGAGGGGGGAGAGTGAACAGGTACAATTCCCTGAAAAGGTGTCCTGTTCCCCTTAAGTGTCTGAAAACAAACGAAGGAACACAAAAACAATAACTGATTGATCACTATGGGGTTAGTTTTCAGATAAGACATATAGGTTACTTGAGATGTACAATTGTGAGAAAACTCATTGCATCAATCTTTGGATCTGACTAAGTTTCTGGTCAGCATAACCTAGATCCTTAGTTAATGGTCTCTAAACAGCAGGGAGGGGTGGTCCAGTTTTCCAGCTATGCAGCAATACAAGAAGGTTTTCTCCCAATTCCTTCAATTGAATAAAGTTTTCTCACAAGACAGAAGTTGGATTAGACTCATGATTGAATAGAAAGGAACTAAGTTAGCTCCAGACTTGAGTCATAAGATGGAGGCAGTGTGGTTCACTCAATTCCCACAATTAATCGCTTGGTGTTGTAGTCTCCTCACAGAGGACTTACTATAAGGGTGATAGACTTATTAATGAAACCCAGTTGACTGTAGTCTTACTTCAGTTTAGAACTTCCAGAGCTTAAGGGAGCCTCCAGCCTCAGCTTCTCCACTAGGAGGGATTACAAGTATGAGGTACCACACTTGGGCTATAATAATGTAAAGCAATATTCTTAAGAAATCTTCATTAGAAGTAGATTTTATTCTATGGGCTGGTCATAAATTAAAGGCTGAATTACAGAGGCTAAATTTTGTGTTGAACTTTGGGAAATATACTGTGAGACCTAATTCAGCTGCTATACGGAAATGGTCTAATGGATGGAAGATATTATTTTCAGATCACCTTCATTTATCTCAAATGAGGTATCATACGTAGAGTATTGGGGAAACTTGAAAGCACTAAATAGGTTCTAGTTATTAATGTTGTGTTGTTGTCCTCTCATTCAAAAAACAAGTTCTATATCTGAGGTCAGAGAAAATGATTATAAAATGTAAATTTCAAAAGTCTTCATGGACAAAGCGAGACTTAGGAGGCCGCTGTGCCTGATATGGTGATGCAGTGTTAATTGAACTTGGAACTCTAACTTAATAACTATGAAATGCTCTCCACATGGATTCCATGGTAACAAAGAAGTGCCTAGAAACCAGACTTCCCTTGCTTAGTGATAAGTGAATCAAAAGAATTGCTTTATGTTTGTGGCATGACGAGCTTAGGGGAGGGAGTCGCACTGTCTTTACAAAGAAAATACAAATTGTATCCCAAGAGGAATCTCAAATATACAGTCAGCTTCCATAGTAACGCTGCAAGAAATGGATTTAATTTGCTGGCCAGTGATATTTAATAGGAAGTGCTATACTCTATCTGAAATTCTGCTTATCTAGGAGGCTATTCTCTCTCTACCCATCCCTCTATCTCACCACACCCCAACCCCTACACACAAACTTTTTATCTATTTGCTTTATTCTACATCTTATGTCATCCTGTCAGTTGTGTTGTTGTCAAATTGATTTCACCTGGCACTTCTGCTATAATAGGAGCATTTTAAATCTTTACCCCCAGCACTGCATTTTAAGGGCCTTTTCAGAGGCCATTTCATTTAGATCATTTTAGAATTGTTTCCATTTCTGATATTTTTTTCTTTTGTGGGGTAAAAAAGAACTCACGCTACCTACCCCTTGTTCTCATGGTGTGCCCATTTATTTGAGAGACTAAGGCATATGGAGGACAGGTCCAGGTTAGACCCAGGAAGAAAAAGATTTAGATCCTGCTCTGACCCACACTTTCTTATATAACCATAAGCATTTCATTTGATTTCTCAGGGCCCTTGGTTAATGGGTAAGCCTGTCACTTATAGAGAAGCTGATCCATCTCAGAAAATAGACTTTTTATACTTTGATGTATAATCACAAGATATGTACTCAGAAAAAAATTATCTCCAACTCTCCATAATTATCTAAAATCAGAATTTATCTCTTGCAGATGCCTTTCCTTTCATTTTAATGAAATTATTTATTTTTAATGTATTATTTTAACTATTTATAAACAGTCATTGCATTAACTAAGTAACTTTTCTTCTAATTCTACCACATCCCACATTTTTTCTTGAATTTTTCATTCTTTATTTCCCTTAAGGAGTAGAATACTTTGAAGTACATTGATATTCAACTTTGAATTCTTAGTATTTATGTAAATTCAACCTCCTGAGCCTCATGGCTTCATATTTTATCTCTTTTTTGCAGTCTTATAAATTTAATTTTTCTGATTAAATAGTTGAAGTTGTGCTTTATCAACTGAATAATTTTATAAAAACTATTTCCTTGTTCCTTTATCTCTCTTTACTTTTATGGGGTACAGTTTTAAAATGAGGGAAAAAAGAAGATAGATTCATCATTAGAGAAGAATCCATCAGCAATGATTAGTGTAACATTATATTTACCAGAAAATATAATGATATATTCAATGCAAGCACATTATTATATGGACGTTTATTAGCTTATTCTATTCGATTAGCTTATGCTTTATTTTATTCTTACCATTATCTAAGTTACACAAAAACTCAAACCAAGGTCCACCCATTTCTTTTACACACACACGTATACTTTTATATATACATATATATATATATGTATGTATGTATATATATATGCCTCACCATATATATGTCACATATATGCCTCATCTGCCCAAAAAAAGGGGGATGCTCAGGACGCCATTGGGAATTATAAAGGAGATTTTTGATAATTCCTAAAGGCAAAAGATAAACTGTCACTGACCTCTTACATTCTAATGGAGGAGACAGCGCATAAGTATTGACATGTAGCCTTGGAGGTAAAGGCACTATAGAAGATCATGAAAAGCCTCATTCAGAACATAGCACTTAAGGTACAGAGGAACAGCCTTCCAGTCACTGGGGACAACTAGTACCAAGCTATAAACATGGGAGAATGAGGTCTTTTTTGTAAGAAACAGAAAGTAGGTCAGTATGCTTAAACCATTAAGTATATGGCAGAAAGCAGTGTGTAAAAGGTATTTTAAAAAATAGAATGCACTAAGGGTTTTTTTCTAAAGCTTTAAATGTTAAATAGAGGAGCTTAGGGAGCCATGGGAGTTTACTGAATGAGGGTGGGATGCATGATTAAACATGTACTTTAGGAAATTTATTTTGTTGGCTGGGAGAATAGATTGAAATGGAAGAGACAGGGAAGAAAGACCAATTAGGAGGATATTTTAGTGTTTTAATCAAGAAGTATTGAAGGCTGGAACTAGGCATATGCCAGTGACGTTGAGGAGATAGAAATAGAAAGATCTGGAAATGAATTAGATACATGGGTTTAGTGATAATGATGATTCAGGACTAAAATTACATATCTAGGTGACTGGAAAGATGGAGATACCCTTAAGGATGGTACTCAACAAATTTTTGGTTGATTGAACATGTCAATATAGGGTTTCATAGAAAAGTAAATGTTGTATCTCTCCCCTAGTAGGAAATTCCTAGAGTGCCATTTGATATCTTTTTGATTTCCCAAGATTAAAATAGTGCTTTACATGTAGTAGGCATTTGATTAATTGTTTGTTGAATTGAATTGCCTCCCTCTAAAAACTCCATTTGATTTTTCATAAAATAGAAAAAGTTGAGTTCTTTAAACCAGATATTTTGGTATATACATTCTAAGTTGGTGAATTTCTACATGCCACCTGTAGTTCCTATTAAAACATTTGTGATTTGAGATTAAAGAGTATCAGACAGTCTTGCTTTTTTTCTCCTTGCAAAAATAAATGTTTTAAGTCTTGAAGAAGCTGTAGTTCTCAAATAGAATGAGAAATTTACAGCTAAAGTATTGAATAAAGTTTTGGAAAGAGAAAAAAAGTGATGGAATACAGGTCAGGACCCAGCTAAATTCCCCCAGCATTCCCTTCTAAACAACTTTTAAATTTTACCTCAAATCAAATTTTGGCACAATGGTGGGGGGTGGGGGGAGGTGTCAGAGGGACACAATTATCCAGCTTATAACACCTTAGGAGATCCACAGGAGAGGTCTGTAACACCAGGGTGGGCCCAGGCTTAGAGTGGCAGGAACACTAGTGGTGGGCTTTGGAGGCAGCAGTGACAGCAGCAACAGCAGTTTTGGGAGATCTCAACCCAGAGACAGTAAGGGGGCAGGACAACTGGTCAGAAAGAACTTACAGTCCCTGGGTACAGTTGGTGCTCTTTGGCAACTCTATTGCCCATAAGTAGTTCTGGATTGCAGTTCCAGGGCCAACAGGAGCACTAATGCTTGTGGGTGAAAGGGATCAGGGGCCATTTCTGAGTAAAGACCAGATTACAGACCAGGAAAGCAGTGACCACACCCCTCCCAGGATCATACCAACTTGGAAGCAATAAAAACTTGCAGAATCACAGAACTAACTCTGAAAAGAGAAAAATGAAAAAGCCTGAAGTTTGAGACAATGCTTCCCTATTCCCAGGTGACCAGAACCCAACTTTAACATAAAGTTCAAAGTAAATGAATAGGCTTAGAAAATGAGAAAACAACAAAAAAAGAACTTGAGAATAAAAAGCTACTATGGCAGTAGGGAAGGCCAAGACATAAACTTAGAAGAAGACAACAATGTGAACACAGTTATAGGTAAAGCCTCAAAGAAAAATGCTAACTAGACCCAAGGCCAGCAAGAACTCCTAGAATGGTTAAAGAGATAAGAATGGTAGAGGGGAAAATTGAGAAAAAAAAATATGAGTGATGCAAGAAAATTATGAAAAGAAAATTAGTAAGTTGGTAAAAAGAGGCATGAAAAATACCAAAGAAAATAACTTAAAAAATATGATTGGCCTAATGGTAAAAAAGGTACAAAAATTCACTGAAGAAAAAAAACTCCATAAAAATCCAAATAAGTCAGATGGAAAAAGAGGTAAAAAAACCTCACTGAAGAAAAGAATTCCTTAAAAATTAGAACTGGGCAAGTGAAAGCTAATGACTCCCTGAGATTTCAAGAAACAATAAAACAACTGTGTAATATTTAACTACTCTGATCCAAGACAATTCCAAAAGATATACGACAAAAAAATGCTATCTACCTCCAGAGAGAGAACAGATGAGCTCTGAATACAAATTGAAGTATAATTTCCTCACTTTTTTGCTTTGTTTTATAATACGATTAATATAGAAATGTACTTTACATTTTTTCACATGTATAACTGATATCATAGTTTGTCTTATCAGTGGTTGGGAGAGAGGCAAAAGGAAGAGAGAGAAGCAAGAACTCAAAATTTAAAAAGAAAAGAATTTCTAAAATAAACATATAATAAATAAATTTTTAAAAAAGAAAGGTGTAGCCATAATTTGGCTAGCAGCTGCTACTGGGGGAGTAAGACCCAACAAGACCAGCAACAAGAGCTGCCACACCAGATTCTCCCTCCAACTAGCCCCTTCTAATTTAAGCAACTTGTAAAAGAAAAAAAAAACAGAAGATCACCAATGAAAATATTCAAACTTTAGCAAAAACAAATCTCCCCCCACTTTGGTAATGCCCAGAAATATCTTTTTTTTTTTTGTATTTTCAGTACATCATTTCTCTAACAGGATATTGGTGGTATGTTTCATTTCCAGTTCTCTGGACAAGCAGTCAATCATTGTCTTCTTCACAGAAGTAGAATCTTTTAAAGTTTTTGCTCTCTATAATGTTGTTATTGTACAACTTATTCTGATTCTGTTCACTTTATCTGTAACAGTTAAGAGAGGTCTTCCCAGTTTCTTCTGAAATTGTTCATTTCAACATTTCTTATAGTATAACAATACCCATTATATTTATATACCACAATTTGTTTAGTCAATCCCCCAAAGGTGGTCACCACTTTAATTCCTAGTTTTTTAGGTACTATGAAAAGAACTACTATAAACCTTCTTGTAAATAAAGGTCTTTCATTTCTTTCTTTGATCGCTTTGGGTATGGGCCTGTTAGTGTTATAACTGAGTCAAAGGTTATGCACCATTTAATGCCTTTTAGCCATCTTCTCATTTTACAAATAGAACATGATTTGCTCAAAGTCACAAAATTGTTGTTATTAGTCCTTCATTTTCGAAGAGGACCTGGTCCAGTTTCCACTATACCACACTGCCTCTATGGAGCATTATAGACCAGTGATCTATTATAGACTAGTGGCCTTCATTTCACCTTCTAAAAATTTTTAGAATGTATTATTGTAGGAATTTTTTAAAAGGAGTAAACAATGATGAAGCTCCAGTTCATACCAGATTAACATCATTCCCATTTTTGAGAATTCTTTTGAGAATTCTTTTTTTGTTTGTTTAAGAAGCTACGTTCTATTAAAAGTAATTAATAAATGGAAATTATGTTTTGCAAAGATTTGAATTTCATTTTACTGAACTATATGCTTAGCCAAAACCTTTCCATGGTTAACACCTCTACAAAAAGCCTAGCTACTCATTTAAATAATTTCATAACAGAAACTATCAACAAGATAGTTGATTAATTTGCTACATGCTCTTCTGATATGGGTATCCCTTACTCTAGCTATAAATTAACTATGAAACTTTAGCATGCCCTTATGTTTAGTTTAAAAGAGAGTAACATAATGGACTTTGTATACTTTTCAATTAGCAAAGTATTTCACAGAATCTCTCACGTCATTCTTGTAGACAAAATGGACAAGTGAAAAGTAGATGATAATACCGTTAATTAGATTAAAAATTGCCTGGAAACAAAGAGTATAATACATCAATGAATCAATGTCAACTTGAAGGGGATGTTTTATTAGAATTTTGCACTGCAGTGCCTCTGGCTCTGTTTAGGCTTATCAATGAATTAGATAAAGCAAGATGGCATGCCTACCAAATTGACAGATGCCATGAACTTGAGGATAGCTAACATTTTAGATGACATGATTATGAGGTGAAAGGATCTCTACAGGTTAGAATGATGGCCTAAATATAGTAAAACTTAATTTAAGGGTAATATATATTAAATCATACATATGCATGGCTTTTAGTGAACTTCAAGATTAATGTAGGCCATAAGTATGGCATGAGGACCAAAAAAAAAAGAAAGAAAGAAAAAGAAAAAATATTATTTATATCTTTAAAAAATCTATTTACACATATAGGTGTTATGTCTGTGTGTCTACGAATGTATATATGTAGATACACATATACATGTGTGTATATATGTATACATATATACATATATACATACACATATATGTGTACATATATCACTGCCCAAATGTTCACTATCATTACCATCACAATATTCCAAATTTCAGCCCTCTTAAAACAGGAGACATATCCAGGATGACCTCTGTGACACCCACATGGGACCATGTATGGTTAAGCATGTAATAAATTATTTTAGATGACAATGATTCATCACTGAGTTTAAATGCATAATAGTTTGAGTTGACTTTTCTAGTCATCATTATTCACACTTTTTAAAGGAAAAAATGGAAAGGGGAAAATTTAGTTTGAAGGAGCTTGCATTCGCTTGCTGGCAAAGCTCAGAAGAGTCTCCTGTGTTACTACAGATCGATGTGATTTAGCTATGCACATTAAACTTAAAATATTTGGATAAAAGATTCTCAGTAAAAGAAAAACTTATATATTCATATATTTTTTAAAGCCCATAATATCTGGAAACTTTAAAGAAAAGGAATGGAAGAGTATTCTTTTCTTTAATCAGATTCCATTTTGCTAATGGTATTATGCAGCTATTTTATAAAAATGTAAAGATTAAAGTAATTTGCCATGCATGTTCATTGTAAAGACGAGCACTGAGACTGCCTTTCTGTTCAAATAGAGGTGGTTAAATGTTTGTGAAGATGCTTTGTGCACTTTTGTCTCCCCACAAACTTAGAAGCACAATCAATAACCTTTTGGCAGTACCTCCAACAGATATAACAGTTTAATGAGCAAAAGTGCCTGCTTCTTTTTATTAGGCCTTTTTCCCTTTAAATGAAACATATGGCACAAATGTACCATTCACTTGAAAGAGTGATTAATGTCAGTTACCAAGGTAACCAAGAGCACGTTAGTAAGCTTATTCTGATCTATTCAGTAACAGAACTTTGCTTCACTGATGAGGTTTCATAATCCAAAGGATAAATGGTAACCTTAAAGAAATAATTATTAAAATATTTATTTTTTTACATTACAGGGCAACTCAAGTTTAGTTGTTCCAAATATATTATGTTAAATCCTGATTAAATTTAAAAGTATTCCAAAAAAAAGTTCTTACTCCTTTAAAAAACAAATTTACTCAGTACGGGGACTTAGGCTGCTTTAAAAACAAAATTTGTGAAAACATAGTTTTCCTGTCTTTGCGTGCATATTTTCAGAAGGGAAAAAGAAATGAGGAGGACAGACCTAGAGAAACTCTCTAATACCAATATTCTGGATTGCTCAGCAGTGTGGGTCAGGAGGCTGCACTCCTTCGGGGGACCAGTTCTGCCTCTTTGGACAAAATAAAAATCACATGACTATCAGAAATTACTGACTCCCTTCTCTGGTTGAGGAATGGTTTCTGGTGTTTGGAACGTAAACAAGAAGACTACATCAGGTGATTCTCCATTTTTCTTTAAGAAGTACCCTAAAGAGAATAATTAAATATAGGCCGAAGATTTTAGCCCTCCCTCTGTTAGAGCATGAAGGATCATTAAGATTAACTGAACCAGATGCAGCTGCCAGGAACTGAAAATGGAGTTTTAAATAGAGAGCCTAAAAGTTCATAAACAGCTCTGAAGGGGCAGATATAAAGGGAAGGGAAAAGAAGGGAAGGGTCAATTCAGGCTTGAAACCAGGGCAAAGGAAAACAGCAAATGATGTTAGAAAGAAATAGTGGGAATTTGAGTATCTCAAAATGCCTAAGTAAATTTTCTTTAATTTGGTATCTTATTTCCTGAATACTTTCTAGTTCAAATGTGTATCCATATTTATGCTGATGTAACAAATATTTAATTTTGTTTAGAAATTTGGTAGTTGTATCTAGAATCACAAGCAATTAAAGCAAAAAAAAAAAGCCTTTCATCTCACGGTCAAAAACAACTAATACCATAAGCCCCTAGTGGTGACCATATCCAATCTTCATAATCCAATGATATTTTTATTAGACCTTTGATTTTACCAGTGTGGGGAGCTCCCTCTACCAATATAGATTAGTACCTGCTCTATAACTTTTAGTGTTTAGCTTGACTTGTCTAAGGTCACTCAACCAAGAGGTATCAGAGATGAGATTTGAACCCAGTGCTTCCTGACTCTGATACCAGCTCTCTCTTAATTCTACCATATTATTTCTCAGGGCTGTTGTCCTGAAGAGAATTCCTGGGAGATACAGCCTATTTCATTGATAAGTGATATCACAGGAAGAATGAGAAAAGTCAATAACATCTTCTCTTTGCCATGAATATACATTATTATGAAACAAAATTTTCATTTTAGTCCCTAAAAATTGAATGTTTCACAAAAATGTAATTTAATGTCCTCCCAAAGAAGTTGTTTGTTTGGGTGGGTGGCAATTGGGGTTAAATAACTTTCCCAGGGTCACACAGCTAGTAGGCTTCAAGTATCTGGGGTCACATTTGAACTCAGGTTCTCCTGACTCCAGAGGCACTGTTCTATCCACTGTACCACTTAGCTGCCCTTCCTAAGAAGTTTTGATGAACTACTAAAGCCATCCAGTATTTTTAATAGGAATGAAGTGAGGAATATCTTTGGGTTATATCTGTTTTCTATTCACTTTGTTAATAAAAAAAATCAATATTACTGTAAGAGTGAGCTTAAAAATTTGGCAGGTTACATGTCAGTATAAAGGCCTAGTAATGTGACTAGCTAATTTGGAGAGATTATGACCTTGCTTTCTGGGTTTAGCTTTATTCTGTGCCTTTTCTCCACCTCCTTATCAACATGAGACAACAGATGGGATTTTGGAATTTGGAATTGAGGGAATCTAAACTCTAAAGTTTTTTTTAGCAATTGTTGAATGAATAGCCCCCAAAGAGAAGGTGAGTAAGTATGCCATAGCCTTCTATGATTAAAATTAGCAGATATATACAGAATCCACCATAGGTTAAGGTATATGACAAAATGACCCAAACCTCTCAACTAGGAAATTTAAGACAAAGAAAAAAATCAAGCAATGATAGCTTTCTGGTAATACCCTCTTTTATATTAGCAGCTGTTGCAAAGAATGTCTATCTAAAGATAAAGTACCCTTTCCCAAGACTCTTAAAAGAAAGAGATAGAGCATTTCTTAAAGAGTTGGGAGTGGTTGGGGTGAGGAAGCTAGGAAGGTATTTTATGGCGTGCCCCTAAAATAAGCATTCTGGCCACATGTTTTCCCTAGGTATGTACCTCTCCACACATGTTCCTTGCTTGTGTCTGTTCTTACCACTGATTCATGTGTGTGTGTGTGTGTGTGTGTGTGTGTGTGTGTGTGTGCGTGTGTGTGTGTAGAATAGTATAACCAAGGTTTATGAGGGTTGTATTGCTATATTTCTTGCTCTGCTACTTCATTAAATATATTTTCCTTGAAAGAATTGTGTACTCTGGCTGGCTATTAAAAGTAATCACATCAGGGGAGACTTGTCAGGCATGGCTTTTACAATGACTACAAAACCATAGCATCTGGAGAATACAACCTGAAAGTTATGGGCTGCCCCTGGGTGCTACATAAGGATTAGTTGTTACTACACTGGTGTAGACGAGGTAGAATACTGAGAAAAGACAAAATCTAATAGAAAGACAAGATTTTAGACATTCAAATTTGATTGACTGGGCTGGTTATGGCTATGGCCATGTTTACATGATGAAAAACTAGGTGAAAAATGAAAAATTTAGCTGAAGAAACTAAATAATTATTTTTTAACCTGAGTTGACATATTTTATTTTATTGAGCTAACTGAATTAATCAGGTGTTTAATTTAGGTCTACATAATTCTAAAACAGTCCATCAAATCAGGCAAAATGCAGTCAAACTATTTGGCCTCAGATGCTTAAGAAATATGGATAACTGAAAGATTTTTAAAAGTAGATTGATAGAACTGTACTAATATTTTTGATGTGACATAGACACAGCCTAAAGTATTGTGAATATAACAACTTCTGGATGAAGATTCAACATTTCCCTAACTGAACTTACTGTCTTTCCTGTAATCTTCTTCCTACGTCTGGTTATGGCTTTACTATTCCTGTCAAAGACACCATCTTTCATTCATTCTTCCATATTTGAAACTTTAATGTTCTTTTGGACACTTCACACTTCCCTTTCATTAGTTACTGAGTGTTCTTCATTTAATTTCCTCAACGTCTTTCATATCTGCCCCATATGCTCTATTCCCACTAGCAATACCCTAATTACTTATTACTATTAAGCCCAATTTCTACAATAACCCCTTTATAGGACTTCTGACCTCTCCTTTTCCCATCTCCTTTATTCCACTGCCAGAAAACCCAGTTTTATGCATGTTTGGTCAAGTCATTCCTCAGCCAAAATTCTTATGGCTCCTTGTTCCTTACTAGGTAAAGTTCTAATTCTTCTGCCTTCAAGTCTCTCTATAATCTGATAACACCCCACCTTTCACCTTTCTAGCCTTATTTCATAGTACTTCTCTGTTCTACTCATTTGACTCCAAATAGATACTACGTTCTAAAATTCCTATATCTTTTCTCACATTGTCACCTAATAGTGAAATACTCTTTCCTTAAAATCCTGAAATTTCCTTCTCCTCATTAAAGTTCCATTGTAATTCCAGAATCTCCAGAAAGTCTTCTTTCATCATTCCCTACCACTCCCTTGTCACTAATGGTCTTTCATTTCAGACCTCTCAAAATATTTTATCTTTTACCTCAAAATGCAGTTACTGTAATATAGTGTTTAACAGCTATCTCTTTTATTATCTTACCCTGCTATTTGTAAGCAGTTTATATGACAAGAGAGATCCTGTCTTCTGTTATCTTGATATCCCCCTATAGTCCCAGCACCTAGCATGGTAATCTGAAGAAAATAAAGGCTTGATAAATGTTCATTATTCATCATTTCCATGGCATACAGAGGTTTTTCAGGTATATCTGCATATTTGAGTAATCGACTGAATTGAGGCATAGGTATAGAGAAAACACCAGCAATAAATTAGTCTGTGTTTGAAATTAAAGTAAAATGTTGAGAAAGGCAGCTAATATGGGATAGCTGATATGGAAAATAGTCTCCATTAGCATTTTTTTAAATTCAACAATGCTTAACTAAAGGTGTAAGGTGGTAATGGCAAGAAGATATTGGCCCTAGATTATCTAGATAATTACCTAAAATCCATTTTTTCAGAATCTTTTCTATGTTATGTAAGCATTTAATTGCCATCTTTTAAGAAAGTCTTTTATTCCATTGTTTCAACAATTTAAAAACTAATCAGAATGGAAATTTGAGAGTTAAAAGGATCATATCATAATCCTAGCTACTCCTCTCAAAAAAAAAACACCACCTTGCTAGATCATTTCTGAACATTTTTAAACTTCTATTATAAAATAAAATATTTTACACAGTTCACCATTAACACTCTCCCCATGACAAAAACAAAACAAAATGAAAATGTCCTTGAAGGAAGCACATATTGAATATATTTAAAGTGGTATGGATTTATTTACATGGCTAAAGAATTTGTTCCCTAGTTGTAATACTAGCCATGATGAGTCTTAGTCTTCAGACAGTAGACATAGCCTATAACTGAGACCATATTCAAAGACTTTTCAGTTTTATAGAATCTGCCAGAGTTTGCAAGATTTTAGCAGAAACTTTGAGAATACAGAGTCACATCTCTGTCAAGAAGAGAAATTAAAGAACTTCTGTGAACAAATGCCTCCAGACCATTGTGCATATCCTCTGGAGAATTTATGAAATATTGGCAAACATCACAATTGATGAGAAGACATGGGCAGACTGTGATTTGTGCCATTGGTGCAAGCAGTCATATTAATGACAGCATATGAGTCATTGAAATATTGAATTGTTAAAATATTGTGAAGTCCCCATACAAGGGACTTAGTAATACCAAATGACTCCTATGGAAGGTCATTAAACCATTAGATTTTTTTTACTTGTAATGTTGTCTGTTCATATGTTGGTCGTAATTGTTATGCTTTTACTCTCTTCTTTGATTTATCACAGTCATCTATTTACATGCTCTATCTTTCAAGTTGTGAAGGTAACCACTATTTTTCATTTTGTTGTTTTGTTAACACCTTCGTTGCATATAGGAAGAACTTAATATTTAGTCAATTAATAGACTGATGAAATGCTTACTCACTGATCTACGTTACATCTCATACTTACACATGCACTTTTTTATACTTAGTCTATGTATTCTGCTCAGGCTAGAACTGCAGGGGCCACTCACAGGCCAAATCACATTGTTAATTAGCACCAGGGAGTTTTAACATAGTCTGTTTCCAACCTGATCCACCTAGCCTCTCCTTAGGCAGCCTGGTCAGCTCTTACTCTTAAGAGTTTACCATATTGGTGCAGAAGTACTGCAGTCACCTGGACAGCTTAGCGCACTGCAGGTCCAACTTCTGATCTCAAGTGATCCACCCCAGCTTCCCCAGCAGTAGGGACCACAAATATATACCATGATACCTGGCTCAGGCAATTGAAATTTTGAATTCAAGTGTAAGATCTCCATTATACTACACCTTAAATTTGGCCCATTTTTCTAGCCCATCAATATCAATCTTGATCCTGATTCTATTATCTAAAGTATTGATCACTTGACTTTGTTTTGGTATATTTCATGTCATCTATAAATCTGCCAAAAATTTAACTTTGTCTCATCTAAGTGGCTGGTACAAATATTGACTAGAAGATTACCCTGTGGTACTTACTAGCTAGGTAGTGGAGCAGATAAGAGTGCCAGGCTGGGAGTCAGGAAGACCTGCATTCATATCAGGCCTCAGACACTTGTCAGCTGTGTGCCCTGGGTAAATCACTTAACCCTGTTGGACTCAGTTTCCTCATCTATAAAATAAGCTGAAGAAGGTAATGGCAAATCACTTCAGCATCTTTGCCAAGAAAACCCCAAATGGGGGCATGAAAAGTTGGGCATTGCTGAACATGAGTCACCATGATGACACTATTCCATTAATGGTCACTCTTTGAGGTCAGTTATTCAACAAGTTCCTGATTGCAGATGATGTTGTCATCTAAAGCTATTATCAGACACTTTGTGAAAACATCTTACTGAGATCCAGGCTCTGTAGTATTCTCCTCAAAACCCTCTCAATTAAAGTGAATGTATGTATATGCATAAACACACAGAGAAATCTATACATCTATTCAATCTCTATGCCTATCTAAATTTAATTGAATATTTCTTCAGAAGAACGCTACAGACATAGTAGACCTGGATTTCAGTGAAATGTTTTCAGGGGTGGGGAACCTGCAGCCTCAAGGCTGTATGTGGCCTGTTAGGTCCTTGAGTATGGCCTTTTGACTGAGTCCAAGTTTTATGGAACAAATTCTTTTATTGAGGGGATTTGTTCTGTGAACTTTGGATTCAGTCAAAGAGCCAAACTTGAGGACCTAGAGGGCCATGTGTGGCCTCAAAGCCACAGGCTCCCCACCACTGGAGTAGGTCTGTATCTTTATAACTAGAGAACACTATAGAGAGATCTCTATCTAGCTATGAATCCACATCTATCTGTATATATGTTTATATATATATGTATATATGTACACATTATATATGATACACACATATGTATGTGTGCATACATACATACACACATATATGTGTGTGTATATATATATGTATATTAACATCATGTAGCATACAGACACACATATCTATATATATGAGAGGCATAGTTTGGAATGACATCTTAATGAAATCATGCTGGCTCATAATGATCATCAATTGTGAAAGTGCTCAGAAATTTATTTGTGCTGTTTTCTAGAATTTTGCTAGGTACTAAGCTTACTAGGCTTTTTACTCTATTTGAAAACTGGTATAGTATTCACTTTTCTCCACTCCTGTAGAATCTTTCACATTCACTACTGAAAGTACCAGCACTAACACCTATGGATGGCCTGTCAGAACCCTTTGATGTAGTAGTTCATTCAGGCATCGTGATTTGAATACAATAAAACGTTGTTGGTGCTCTCTGACAATCTACTTGTTTGTCTTGGTTTTTCAACTCCCTTGTTCTATACTTCCCAGATCCAATATCTCATCAAAAAAAAAGAAAGAAGAGGAGGAGAAGAGAGTAGGAGGAAGAGGAGGAGGAGGAGGAGGAAGAGGAGGAGGAAGAAGAGTAAATCAATAGATAAGTATCTTTATTTTTTTGAAATAGTTTTTTTATCATTCTCAGATAAAGCTGAAAGTAATAGTCTAAGTCTTTCTTTGTTTTTCCTCTTATCTAAAACAATATTAAGAAAAAATCTTCCTCTTATCTTTACCATTTATTGTATTTTTCAGGTTTTTCTGGCCTTTAGAATGACTGATATTATTATACTTAAAGGCAGATGATGATATACTTTCCTATTCATCCTTGGTTGCCAATCTTTGCTTACATTTTTGTGCAGCCTTTTAAAAATCAGTTGAGTGAGGACCTTATTTATCCACTTAAGTCTTTTTAGACACATTCAGCATTTCCTTCACATTGGAATCATTTGTGTTCATATCAGCTGACAAGCATTTTTTCTTAAGAATATTCTATCTCTCGTGATTTGTTAGAAATTTGGACCATGATTTTATAAAAAAAGAAAGAAAGAATGACATTTGGACCATGAATCCTCATTACTTTTATCTGAACTTTTTGAAATGTGTTCTTTAAAATTCTAGAGTGTGGCCTTCTGGAGGGGGCGGAGCCAAGATGGCAGAGTAAAAGCAGGTACTTGCTTGGGCTTTCTCCCAAACCCCACCAAATACCTGTAAAAAACCACTCTGAACAAATTCTAGAGCTATAGAATCCATAAAATGACAGAGTGAAGTAAATCTCCAGCCCAAGACAACCAGGAAGGCTAACAGGAAGGGTCTATCACACCGTTTGGGAGTGGAGTACAATCTAGTATGGGCCGCACCAGCACAGATGGGTGGAGTAGGCCTCAGGGGATTGAATCACTGGCAGCTATGGCAGTTTTCAGACTTCTCAGCCCACAAACTCCAAAGACAAAGAAGAAGGTCAGTGGGGAAACTCTGTCAGACATGGGTGAAAGAAGAGCATGGTCTGACCCCAACTACAGGATGGCAAAGGTGGCAGAGGCAGCAGTGACAGTGGCAGCAACTGTGGCAGTAGCTACAGCAGTTGCTTCTGGAGTTCCAGGACCAAAGATGGTGGGGGGGATTGAGCAGCTGATCAGAGGGGGATTGTAGGGATCTCTTTGTTAGTGCTGGGGCAGGATTCTCTTGCTTTGCCCTGTTTGTATCTGGATCACAGTCCTGGGTGGTGGTCCTAGGTTGAGGAGGAGCACTGGCATGGCAGAGCTTGTGGTAGCTACAGAAAGGAAATGCTTCTTGCAGTTCCAAAGCAGAAAAGAGTGCTTATGGTCACTCACAGACTAGAGAACAGGCTAGGAGTGGAGTAAACACCTCTCCTTTTATTATTTCACCTTGGAAGAACTCAAAATTTACAGATGCCTAGAAGTATCTCTGACAATAACTGCACATAACCCCTGAAAGTTGAGACAGAGCACTCTCCACTCTAGAAGCAGAGTCCTGCCATGACAAAGAGCTCAAAAATCAAGTAATTGGCTGGGAAAATGAGCAAACAGCACAAAAAAACCAGACTATAGAATCTTACTTTGGTGACAAAGAAGAACAAAACATACAACCAGAAGAAGACCACAAAGTCAAAGCTCCTACATCCAAAACCTCCAAGAAAAAATTAATTGGTTGCAGGCCATGGAAGGGCTCAAAAAGGAGTTTGAAAATCAAGTAAGAGAAATAGAGAAAAAATTGGGAAGGAAAATGAGAGTGTTGCAAGAAAATCTTGAAAAACAAGTCAATAGCTTGCTAAAAGACACTCAAAAAAATACTGAAGAAAATACCGCCTTAAAAAACAGACTAACCCAAATGGCAAAAGAGGTCCAAAAAACACAGGAGGAGAAGAATGCCTTAAAAATCAGAATTGGCCAAATGGAAAAAGAGGTCCAAAAGCTCACTGAAGAAAATAATTCCTTAAAAATTAGAATGGAGTAAATGGAAGATAATGACTTTATGAGAAATCAAGATATTATAAAACAAAACCAAAGGAATGAAAAAGGAGAAGAGAATGTTAAATATCTCATTGGAAAAACTCCTGACCTGGAAAATAGATCCAGGAAAGATAATTTAAAAATTATTGGACTACCTGGAAGCCATAATCAAAAAAAGAGCCTAGATATCATCATTCAAGAAATTATCGAGGAAAACTTCCCTGATATTCTATAACCAGAAGGTAAAACAGAAATAAAAAAAATCCACTGATCACCTTTTGAAAAAGATCCCAAAATGAAAAATCCTAGGAATACTGTAGCCAAATTTGTTTTAGTAATTAGGATGGGACTTTTTTGTTTTCTCTTTTAGAATGCTAAAGTAATCAAGCACCTTTGAAGAGTCTTGCCTTTCAAATGCAATGACAATCAAAGTGGACTTTTTGTTGTCTCTTATTTCTTTGATTGAATCAAGAGTCTTTGGCCTCTCTAAGAAATAAGAAAGCCTAGTTCACATAGGTTTGAGTTCCATGGCTGTGACACCCTCTGATCCTGAGAAGGGTATATAAGATCTGAGGTTGGCATTTTGTTTTGGGGCTCTCATTCACTGGAAGAGTGTTGTTTGATTTGACCAGACCAGACTCTGTGTAGCCATTAAGAGCCCCGTGGTTTTGAAAACCCAAATGTTGATGCTTCTCTCTGTGGTAACTGTTGGTGTAATGCTTGGACAGACAGCTAGAAGCCTGCCTGCTAGTTCATGTTTATTTGTTCTGTTTATACAATGTATGCATGTAATTTCTGTTTGTATTCTCTCTGAAGCTCAAGGTGCTGGCTTTTCCTCCTGAACTAAATGAATGATATATGTATGTTTAATTTAAGTAAGATTGTTAACCCCTTAAAGTTGCTTTCCTTAGAAAAACAAATCAAAGAACTTGTGCTAGCAGCCTTCCTGTGTGTTGGTGTTGTTGGTCTCACACAGCCACAGTAGCAGCAAGCAGCATTGTTGTTACAAAATTCAGTTAGCAGGTCAAGGAGAAAATATTACAAGCAGCCAGCAAGAAACAATTCAAGTATTGTGGAAACACAATCAGGAAAGCACGAGATCTAGCAGCTTCTATATTAAGGGGTTGAGGGCTTGGAACATAATATTCTGGAGGTCAAAGGAGCTAGGAATAAAACCAAGACTCACCTACCCAGCAAAACTGAGTAACAATACTTCAGGAGGAAAAAGACATTCAGTGAAATAGAAGACTTTCAAGCATTCTTGATGAAAAGACCAGAGTTGAACAGAAAATTTTTCTTTCAAATACAAGAACCAAGAGAAGCATGAAAAGGTAAAGAGGAAAGAGAAACCAAAAGGAACTCATTAAAGTTGAACTGTTTACATTCCTAGCTGGAAAGATATTTCTAACTCATGAGATCTTTCTCAGTATGAGGGTAGTTGAAGGGAATATATATATATATATATATATATATACACATATATATGTATATGCATACATGTATGTATGTGTATGTATATGTATATATAGACAGAAGGCACAGAATGAGTTGAAGATTAAGGAATGATATCTAAAAAATAAAATTAAGGGATGAGAGAGGAATATATTGGGAGAAGGAGAAAGAGAGAGAGTAGGGTAAATTATCTCACATAAAAGAGGTAAGAAAAAGCTGTTACAATGGAGAGGAAGAAGGGGGAGGTGAAAGGGAGTGAGTCAACCTTACTCTCATTGGATTTGGCTTAAGAAGGGAATAACACACACATTCAATTGGATATCTTACCCTACAGGAAAGTAGGGGGGGGAGGGGATGGGGGTTGGGGGGATGATAGAAGGGAGGGCAGATTGGGGGAGAGGGTAGTCAGAAGCAAACACTTTTGAAAAGGGACAGGGTCAAAGGAGAAAATAGAGTAAATGGGGGGGGCAGAATAGGATGGAAAGAAATATAGTTAGTCTTTCACAATATGACTATTATGGAAATGTTCTGCCACACTACATATATATGACCTATATTGAATTGCTTGCCTTCTCAATGAGGGTGGGTAGGGAGAGAAGAAGGGAGAGAATCTAGAACTCAAAGTTTTAAAAATTAAATTTTGAAAATTCTTTTCACATGCAACTGGGAAATAAAATATACAGGCAATGGGATATAAAAATCTATCTTGTCCTACAAGAAAGTAAGGGGGAAGGGGATGGAGTGGTGATAGAAGGGAAGACAGACTGGGAGAAGGGGTAATCAGAATGCATGCCATTGGGGTGGAGTTATGGAAGAGAAGGGGAGAAAATTTGAAACTCAAATTCTTGTGGAAATGAATGTTTAAAATAAAAATAAATTAATTAAGTTAAGATAAAAAATTCTAGAGTATGACTCAGACTGCTCTGAGAGTTTTTTCCTTTCTTTATCTATCATAGTTTTTTAAAGCTAGTTTAATGATTTTCTTTCAATCATGTCATTTTTGTTATTTTAACAACCAATTTCTGTTTATTAGACAAAATCATGTCCAGAATAGAATTTTCAGCCACCACTTTCTCTGCCTCTTGAAGAATGAAATTATAATCAAAACATAGGATTTATAGTTTACTTTCAGCTGAGAGAAAACTCTATCAAATGTTCAATATATCATACTTTATGTCATAATTGGGATCTGCTTCAACCCATTCTCCCCTTCTGGAAAGGTTATCTATTATATGCTTCTGCAGACACTTATTCTTCATCTATTAACGCTCATACAAATTCTTTCCACCTTGATTCCAACTTCTCACCTGTGAATTTCCTCAGAAGAGTATATACGTTTTGATATATTGTGATACTTTATCCACTGTTTTGCTGAATATGTCCTTTCTTAAGAAAGGTATATGTCTCTTCTGTCATATGTCAGTTATGTGTCACATCCCACCAAGTCTCAGTGATACTGAGGGTATCATTGACACCCTGTATCGAAAACTCTGCATGCCTTTTTTAAAATATCCGTGCTCTGCACATTTATACAACAGTACTTGGGCCAACAGTATTACTACTTCCTTTTTTCTGATATAACCAGGGACTCCAAGGCAATTTGCATGAGATTCACCTCATTGTTGGAGACCGATTCCTCAGTGGTCTATATCTGTGCAAGAGGCAGAGCTAGAGAGCTCAAAAGAGGAAATACATTAGTGTTTTGGCTTCTACATTTGAGAACAGTGACTTGAGGCTCCAAATCTTCAGGGAAAAGTTCCTGAAGGATGAAAAAGACTCTAGGATCAAATTTACATGTATAGTAGCCAATGCTCCATTCATGTTTCCATTCACAACTCATTACCCTAGAGACTTCAGGGAATTTCACCTTGTTTGAGATCTGGGACTCTATGTCTTGACTGGACTGAGATATTTCAACTCTATGTGAGCATTTGATCACTCTTTGTATTGCTGATATGTTCTCATATAATATATTCTCTTTTGGTATATTGTCATCTATATACATTCACTGAATTCTTTTGTTATTGTTTTGGATGCATGCTGCATGTAGTCTTTCTCCAACTGGTAGGGAGGGACTCCAACCTTATATATATATAGTTTGGAGCACTCCTTCCCCGTTAAGGGATAGAGATGAAGAGTGCAGTATCCAATATTTTATCTAAGAGAAGCAAAGTGTCCAGCCCCTGACATCATCTCCAGTTTTCTTTCCTTGTATTGATGCATTCCATCCTTCATTCAAATCCCAACTTTGCTGTAATTGAAGCCCTGGATATTTTGCTATAATTAAAGCCCTGGTTCAAAAATGCAAGTCTTCTTAAGAAATCAAAAATCAGTGCCCCTTGGAAAGGATTGTTTAAGGATACTCTACTTAATTTATTCATGCTTCACTTTGGACTATATCTAGACCAGGGGTGAGGAATCTGTGGCTCACGGTCATGTAAACACACATACACTATATGGTAAACAAATATTCCATACATTTGCATATTGTCTCCTGAAATAATGGTTATTTTTCTAAGATATTGTTCCTTAGGCTCTTGATAGTATGTAATTCAATAGATTTATGTCGACAAATATCTTCTTCCCCTTTTATTTTAGTTAATCTTCCCAAATATCGTTTTTATGAAGCTCCTTCTTTGAGTCAACACCAGAAATGAAAAAAACATTTCTCTCCCTAAGGTCTTCAGTTTCCTGTCAATGGTACCACAATCTTAGAAGTTTCCCTAGGTTCTTCTTGGCAGTGTTATTTGTTAACCACAAGAATCTACAGGAGTAGATTATCAGGCTTGATAAGTCTCAAGAGTGTGCCATATTGTTGATATGAACCTGAGAAAAACAATTATTTCCAGATTGTTCATTTCAAGCCATAAATTTGTACTGGTAACCCTCTAAAGTAAATCACCATAATACAAGGATCAGAAGATCACAGATGGGGAACTGCAAAGGATTTGGAAGCCAAATCCCCCATCTCCTTCAGTTAGGAACCTAAGAAAAATGCACTTCAATATAGGGAACAATTAATATCGATTTGCACCTAAGAATATTCATAGGAAGTCAGAGAAGACAGAAATGAGTTCTGGATTGAATCTAGATGAATGTAGTAAAGTGGGGGGACCCCATAAATTTCAATGTTGGAACACTTGGGATTGAAACCTGTCTCTGACCATTCCCTAGCAATTCACATTCTGTAAGCCCACAATCATACTCAGTCTGAATACCTCGAGGGTTATTGTGAGATGTTTTGTAAACCTTAATGTGATATTATGGAAACACATAATATCAGACTGGGAAAGAACTATGGAGTTCTTTTTATCCAACCTACATTTTAATAAGAATACTTTCTTCATTATTTACTTTTTTTCACAAAAATATATTTTATTATATAGAAATCACTGGTGAAATAAATAACATTCACATCAGAAATTCTATACCATTTCCAATAAGCAGTTATCCATTCTCCAGAGGATTTCTTATGAGGGAGAACCTAACACTCTTAGATGGGGAGAGAATAGATTTATCACCTCAGGATTCTATCATGACCAAGGGAGGAGGTCCCAGAGGGAATATAATTAGACAGAGGGTATGGGAATGATTTTGTTATGATATTTGATCATCTTGAAAGTTCATCTTGTATTTAGCTACCAAAGAGCTTTTCTTCAAGAACTGGGCCAACTATGTCATCTCCATAGAAAATAAATTCCAGTGGCTTCCTATCACCTCCTGCATCAAATATAAAATCCTCTGGCATTTAAAAGCCCTTCATAATTTAGGGCACACAGACACACACACACACACACACACACAATCCATTCCAGTCTTCTTACCTCCCTAATACCCTTTGATTCACTCTACACTTTTCCACAAATAAGTCTATGTATTTCTTAGCGCTGGGCATTTTCACTATCCCTCACGCCAAAGAAACTCTCCCTCCTCATTTCCACCTCCCAGTTTCCTTGACTCCTTTAAATCCCAGATAAAATCTCATCACCTACAGGATGTCTTTCCCAATCCTCTTTTTAATTTTTTTTATTTAATATTTTAGTTTTCAACATTGATTTCCACAAGATTTTGAGTTACAAGTTTTCTCCCCATTTCTACCCACCCCTCTATTCCAAGATGGCATATGTTCTGATTGTCTCATTCTTGCAGTCAGCTCTCCCCTCTTTTACCCCACTCCCCACCCCGTCCCCTTTCCCCTTACTTTCTTGTACAGCAGGTTAGATTTCTGTGCCCCATTCCCTATTTATCTTGTTTCCCAGCTGCATGCAGAAAGCAACATTTTTTATTTTTTAAGCATCTTTTTTTTAACTCTGAGTTCCGAATTCTCTCTCCTCTTCCCTTCCCACCCACCCTCCCTAGGAAGGCAAGCTATTTAACAAAGATGACACATGTATCATTATGGAAAACACTTCCACAATGCTTATGTTGTTTTATAGACTAGTTGGTGTGTTGTCTCCTCCATTAGACTGTAAGCTCCATGAGGGTTAGAATTGTATTCTACCTTTTTATCTCCAGCTCATAAAATAGTTCTTGGCATAGAATAGGCACTTAATAATTGCTTATTGACTGACTATTAAAAGAAGAATGGGGCGGAGTTGGAGGGGAGTGGTGGTGGCTGCTGTGGTGTGAAGGGAAGGAGTTGGAGATGGCCAAGGCTTCCACCATGGTGGACCAGCTCTACCAGGAAAGCACTGACAAATTATTCACAGATCAAAATCATGACCTACAAATGACTCAGGTACATACTAGGGGCCCATGTTAACCAGGCCAAACAGATGCTGTGTAATTGCATTAAAAGGAAGAGAAAAGAAAATTCAGGAGCTAAGCTACATGTCAGCTACTTACATTGGACAATCTTGTTTAGAATGGAAACTTTTGCCACTAGGTTGAAGTAATGAGAAAAAATAAACTATAGGTAGTGAAGTCTAGGCTGGCTGTAACTTCCAGCATTCATGTTTACAATGCCCAGGAGGCAATGCTCAATGATAGTGATCCTCTGTTCAACACCAATTATGACATCCTCAAAACCAACCTGCAGAACTGCCATCTGACATGCAACTACTATCCTGAGGGCCTCTTATGAAATTTCTCCTTCAGGAAAATTTGGACAAGACTGATCCTAATGGTGGGCCTACCACCAATGGCCACCTGCTACCAAACAGTTCTCAAAGCATTGCGAAGGCATTGTGGGAATGTTTGCTTCCAAAATGGCTTCCAAACCCCAAGACACCAATAAGGGGACTAAAATAGAGTCAAAAGAGGCAACAAATACATCTTCAGCAAGTAGGAAAACACCAGAGAATGGCAATGTAATGAACAATTTTGAGGGGAAAGCTTCTATGCATAAATTGAAAGTTAATTTGGACTTGAAGGAAGAATAAACATTAGAACAACCTTCCGATTCTGCCACTGAACCAAAACTGGAATGCACTTGAGGCCTGAAGAAGCCTTACAAGAAAGTAGACTCTATTAAAATGCATCAAAAGGAGAACAAAAGGTGAAAGTGGGCTGCATTCTTATATGATGAAGCGAAAGAAACTGAAAACCCTAATAAAAAGATGAGAATTAAAATTCCTGAATCAGACAGCAGTGAAGATGAATTGTGCCAGATTTTCCAGGGTGTTATGAATCTGGGTTACAACCTTCAGATTCTCCTCAATCTCCCTTTCCTGAGCCAGGCCAAAAAAACTGAGCCAGAACCTCCTTCCTTCAAGGCCTCAAGTTGAAAAAATAAAATGGAAGAGAATATTGAAATTCAGAGGTTTTGAGTATAAGGAAGGCTGCATAGTGACAGAAGAGACTTATGAAAGTGAATCCTCCACAAAGAGTTTAAGAAATTTTAAGGAGAAGACAGTGTCCTAACACTGACCTCACCTCAATGACTGTCAAGATGGAAGCCCAAGGAGGAACTAAAGCACCTCAAGAAGGGGGAAGTCAATCTTGGCAAAGCCAATTGACAAGTGTCCTTTACTGGCTTGTTCCAGAAGAAATAAACAGCCTCTTCCTAACAGAGACTGGCTGCTTGGGACAGGCCCACACATCTTATACGTTCAGAAGGGGCATCAACACTTCCTGACTTAATCACTGTGTAAATGAATATATCTAATTCCTCAACTCAAACTTAAAGGAATCTCCTGGAAGCAAAGAACAAGTGCACTTTTCAGATGACAAGTTTATTCTGTTTAAAGCACAGCCTTCATTCTATCTGAGTGGAACCTACTCTCCTTCAGTAAAGACAGATGACAGATTTGTTCAAGAAGTCTTTTAATGCCTCATTTATCCTGGCTCACCTACCCCTATCCTCCTGCTCCAATTGCGTTCATGTCAATACATGTCTTTGTATGCTGCCTACTTGCTTGGGGCAAAAATAAAGGAATTATTAATATGACTATGCAAATAAAAGTTTGTGTAACAAGGAAAAGGGAGGAGAAAATGGATAAACTTGAACCTCACTTTCATCTGAAGTGGTCATATGAGGAAAGACCAGAAGTACACAGCTGGGTACAGAAATTTATTTCACTCAACAGGGAAAGATGGGGGAAAGATGTTAAGTGAAGCAAGATGGGGGTAGGTTGGGGGTGGGGGGCAAAAGGCAGGGATTAGTTGGAAGTAAAATAAACTCATGAAAGTGGACAGAAAACAAAGAAAAGGAAAAATATAAGAGAATGGGATGGAGAGAGCACATAATTAATAATTATAACTGTAAATGTGAGTGGGATAAATTCACAAATAAAACAGAAGAAAATAGCAAAATGCATTAGAAATTAAAATCAAACATTATGTTGTTTATAAGAAACACACTTGAAACAGAAAGATGCACATAGAATTAAAAGAAGGAGCCATAGGATAATCAATTATTCTTCAGCCGAAGTAAAAAAAAATGGTAAAGCTTCCACAATCTTTGACAAAGAAAAAGTAAACATAGACATAATTAAAAGAAATAAACAGACAATGAATTAATATAAATACTAAACATATGCATCAAATGGCATAAAATCTAAATTCTTAAAGGAAAAGGCAATTCAGTTGCAAGGAGAAACGGACAGTAAAACTCTAATAGCAGAGAAATCAGTTTGCCCTCATCCCCCAAAGAACCATCTAACTAAAATAAACAAAAAAGAAATGAAGGGCCCCAGTAGAATGTTAGAAAAGTTACATATGTTAGGCCTATTGAGACTATTAAATGGAAATAAAAATAATATACTTATCTCTCAGGTGTGTATGGCATCTTCAGAAATTTGGCCATTTATCAAGGCATAAGAAATATCAGAGACAAATGCAGAAAAAAATGTACATTTTGCCAGCCATAATGTAATAAAAGGATATTCAATACATACTTTAAAGAAAATTTAAATGAATTAGAAACTAAATGAATTGATTATAAAGAATGGCTAAAAGAACAAATCATAGAAACAATAAAAATGTCATCAAAGATAATGACAAAAATATGACAATGGAACAAAATTTGGGGGATGCAGACAAAGCTCTTCTTAGGGGAATATCTATATCTCTTAAATATTTTCAACAAAAAAAGAGAGACAGAAAAGATCAATGGATTAGGAATTAAACTTAAAAATAGAAAATAAATGAATTTTAAACCTCAAATAAACATCAAAAATGGAAATCATGAAAATCAGAGGAGAGATTAGAAAAACTGAAAGTATAAAACATTCAAATAGTGAATAAAATGAAGAGCTATTTTTTGAGTGGTGGGAATAAAATAGATAAACCATTAGCTATCTTGATGTAAAAGAAGCTAGAAAAAAATAAAATAATCTGTATCAAAAGATAAAAAGATGAATTCACAAGTAAGGCGGAATTTTTTGAAGTTATTTGGAGACACTTCACCCAATTATATGGCAATAAACCTGACAAAATAAGTGAAATAGACAAATATTTACAAAAATATACATTGCCCAGGTTAACAGAACATGAAAGAGTAATTAAATAATCCTATTTATGAAAAAGAAATTGAATAATTTATAAATGAATTCCAAAAGTAAAAAAAAGCTAGGACTTGATGAATTTACAAGCAAATCCTGCCAAACATTTAACAAGAAAAGAAATTCCAATCCTTTTTAATTCTCATTTTTAAAAATTAGGAAAAAGAGTGGTTATACCAAATTCCTTCTAAGATACAAATATAATTTCAATACCTAAACCTCAGACAGCCAAAACAGAAAGAAAACTATGGGCCAATATCCCTAACAAATACCAACGCGAAAACTTTAAATAAAATATTAGTAATGATATTATAGCAACATATTGGAAAGATAATATATTATTGGGATCAATTTCATAAAAGAGAGCAATAATAATGGTTTCCTAGTAATCAAAGCTAGGGTTTTGAGGCTTACAAAGCACTTTAGAAATATATTAACTAACTTGATCCTCACAACAACCTTGAAATACTGGTAAGAATTGCCACTACTATTATCTCCATGTTACAGAAGAGGAAACAAAGACTCAGAGATTATCACTTGCCCACCATCGCACACCTAATAAATGTTTCTGAAGAGATTTGAATCCAGATATTTTGATTCCAAGTGTGCAGCACCTTAAACACTGCACCACACTATCTAACATTGAAAGCAGAGCTCAGTTTCATAAAAGATGCCTGGAAATTATAGAAAGAACAAAACCTAACAGTGTGGGAGAAAATATGGTGTGAAGAAGTAGAAGCCTTAATGCAGGGAATTTCTCAAAATAATTCTTAGTAACTACAGAGTACATTTGATTTTTTTTTTTGCATTGGAACATTTTATTTTGTGGAAAGGTCAATGTTTTCCTTGGTGATATGCGTGTTTTATTCTTTGTTTGGGCACCATACACGTCTATGTTTCTTCTGTCAAATATCTTGTTTATAATATTTTTGCTTAGAAAAATATCATGTAATGAGAAACAATCCTTTAGGAGATGCTAAAGACCAGAATTTCCTCTAAGTTTATGATAAAGTCACTAATACAGCTTTTATAACTAATTTAACTAATGGTGATATTGAGATATTTTAAATAGATGTTTTGATATGGCTGAGATAGTGCAAAAAGTTAGTTCCTTCAAAGGACACCAGTCTTATATTGTTTATTCTATTGCAAAAAAAAAAATGAAATCCACTTTACAGAAAGCTACTCTTTATCTGTCCAACAAGGTCATGTCTCCTAAAATTTATTGGATGCTTGGTACCTTCTGGGAAGATCTAATTTTTGTCATCCCTTTTCATCTTTCTACAACTCAGGGTTTCAATGTGACAGTCGTGAACTATTGAAGTTGAAGTAGTTTATGATAGGGGGATAGCTGCATTTTCAAGGGACTGAATGGTGACACATGTAATACTAGTCTCTGGAGAATTTTGTGCCAAGTAAGTGTTCCTTTTGGGAAAAGGGAGTAATATAGGTAAATTAGTATAGGCAGTAATATAGGTAAATTAATCCCTGCCTATTATTTCTTAAATACTTTTAATACTGATTTGAACATGGTCAATGGAGTAGGGAGAAGAACCATAATCATAAAAGTAGGGAGGAAGACCCTTTTTTGTGTGAGCAGAATAAAAATGAAAGCAATTTGAATGCTAGGAGGTTACAAAGAGAACACTTGCCTGGTGATCAGATTCTTGGTTAAGGAGGTTGTGTTGATGTTTATCAAGGGTGCCACAACTGTTATAATTCATTTTAAAAAATGATGTTATAATTCATAAAAAAACAGCTTGGGAGTTTATCCAGAGGATGGCAGGATGACTCAGGATTTTTGGTACATTTTCTAAAATGTTCCCATATAAGAAATACCAATTTGTATTGCCATTTCAAATTACGTTTGTTTAGGGCCTTGGGAACTCATTGTTCATGCTATTTACCTCTGCATGTTATTTAAAATGGCAGAGCTAGCTAGGAGCCAGCAATTCATTTAATGAACCAAAGGGATTCAATCCCTATCCGGGAAAAATTGAATCATGTTAAATGTGAAAATCCCTTGAAAGGATATATAACTAAAAAGAATTTCTGGTGTATGCATTTCAAATTTGATATTAACAAGTCTAACTATGTATATTTAGACTAGAACCAAGATTTTTACCAACTTTAAAACTGAAGAATGACCATTCAGATATATTCACAAATTTGTCTTTTATATCTCTGTGTGTTTCCCTGTATGGGTTTATTGTGTTGTGAAAAGCTTCAAGAAATGAGTCAGCATTTAACAGTGCCTGCCAATCCCCAGTGAGAGCAATTAGGCATCTCCAAAAGCCATTTTGGTGTTTGTAAGTATTTAAGTTTTTATCTTAATTGAAATGAAGTCTTTATATGGATGAGGAAGGGGTAGAATTTATTGTTCCCATGCACATGTCTCTAGAAGGGAGAGGATCATGTTTTTAAAATATCTGTCAAAATAAGGTGATGTGGATGGTTGGAGGTGGAGATGATATTATATATGGATCTGTTGACAGAACTAATGGTACTTAGCCTAGAAAAAAGACAACTGAAGGAAATGAAAAGTTAAGCAAAGATCCTAAACAGAATGTCTTTCAAATGTTCTAGCCCTTGGTTTTTGAGCCACATCAAGACTTCCTGAACCTGAGTGCTATTCTTTTCTCTTTGTCCTAGTTGAGAAAGTATGGGGGGAAAAATAGATCTGGGGTCATGGGACTTGAATTTGAAATCTGAATCTGCTATTCATTGTATAATTCTGAACAAGTCACTTCCCTTATCTGGGCCCAAGTTTTATCTTATGTAAGATTAGGGAATTTAGTTAATTGACCAATACGGGGTGTTTATAACTATAATTGCATATGATTACATCTTACCCAAAAGGATTTATTGTCTGAGAAAATAATCCAGATCTTTTCTTTGCTTCCTTGTCCTAGATATTTTACTCTTGGGAATGACTTTTGAATTTTAAAAATTACTCAATACCCAATTACTCTTGGTTTTGACTCAAAAGAAAAACAAAAACAATTCAGCCTCTAGGTAGGAAAAAAAACTTAGAAAACGACTTATCATTTTCCTACTAACTTTAGTTTGAAACCTGTTTTTTTGGTAGGTTGTGAAGAGTGAAAAGTAGGGATAGGATGGAAAATAAAATTGGAAAGACTATCTCTTTCAAGAAAAAAACTGGAAAAATATACTTGGGACCTCCCAAGCAGAAGATTTTAGATGTGTGAAAATATATATAAGTGAATGGTATCACCTGTAGAGTTTATTTATCCTGAAATACAAAGTTCTCTGGATCCTGTGGTATAAAGAATATGAAGGTAATATTCTCAGGTATAACCAATTAAGTAGGGTGTTTTGAAAGGGGTTTGCTGAATTCTTCATCAGATAACATATTTGCTTTCAATGCTAATTTAATTCAAATTAAATGTAGTTTGGGGCCAATATAATTTTCTATTAAACATTCAGATCGAGATAGAGATAGATGGTAGGTAGTTAAATGATAAAGAAAGAAAGAGAGAAAGAGAGGGAGGGAGGGAGGAAGCAAGGAAGGAAGGAAAGAAGGAAGGAAGGAACGTTGGGAGGAGGGAGGGAGGGCAGAAGGGAGGGGACATAATTCTTTGACTATTTCCTCTACTAACCACATTATAATATTGCCTTCTTCCAACTAGAAGTCAAATATAGAAGATATATTCTTCAGTGACTTTTATTTCATTTTGAAAACTAAGAATCTTCAAGGATAATATGAGAGCAGCCTCTAAGTCAGAGTCCAAGTACCGTAAAACAAAAACGACTCAATATCCTTTTTTAAATCCAAGTTCTACTCATTTCAGTAATGGTTTCTTTGGTATTTCCTACATGCCAGGCACTGTCTTAGGTATTGTGGATTCAGAGGACAATTTGCCTTTCTTTTTCAAGAATTTGTGTTGTGCCAGAGCAAAAGCCAAGATATGTTGCCCAAATGCACTTGCACATTTAAAATTAAATATAAAATAGGTATGTATTCATGCAAGAGTTACCATGTTGCATTCTTTAAAAGAGAATTTACTTGGGCTGGAGAGAAAAGGAAAGGTCTTTTTTAAATTTTAGAGAATATATTTCCATTTCATTGGGTTTAGGCACTGCACAATAGCTAGCAATGCTGTGTTTTGCAAGTTAAACAGCTATGAGTCTCTGTGGGGTTTTAAAAAACCATGAATCCTTCCTTCATTGTCATTTCTTAGCAAGACAAAATATATTGATATTTTTGTGCCTCTTGGAAAAGAAATGAGAAGCTACCATTCCAGATGAATAAAACAAAGGTGATAGATTACTCAAATATCTCTTGCGACTAAATCTAATTTCATAGGATTTGAAATATGTATTTGTATGTATCTTTAAAAGGGTACAGGTACGCACAAGATAGATAGATAGATAGATAGATAGATAGATAGATAGATAGATAGATAGATAAATAGAGAAAGTCTGTGGGTAGAATAAACTTCTATAATGTCTTATGATTAAAGTGCTTCAACTATGGTATTCCATTTGATCGCTACTACAGTAAATCCAGAAAAGGATGAAGGAAAAAAAATAATTTATAAAGATCTTAGAATGTGCCAAGAACTTTGCTGAGTTCTAGGAATGTAAATACAAAAAGAAACATTTCCTGCCCTGCAGCACCTTGCATTCTAATAGGAGAAGACAACAGATATAGGAGAATGGCAGTTAGGAATGGTATTTTTATCTGAAAAGTTATAGAGACAGAGAAAGTAAGGATAGAAGGAATGGTAGCATTGATTTCTCTATATTCTCATAGCAGGAGAAGACAAGAGAGGTATACAAAAGATGTGGCAGGAGGATGACTGGGTTGAAGTATTGCTGGGGTTCTGGTGCTTCCTAGATATAGCAGGCTTTCACAATTTAAAACAACACACCCACTCTAGAGGTGGGGCTTCTCCTCTCCCAGAAGGCAAGGCTTCTCCTGTGCATCGGGGTGCCCATACATCAACTCGGGCTGGCAGAGTCACATGTGTGATTACTAGTCGCCATGGTCTGGGACGATAGGATACAACTTGCCCGAATTGCCACTTTGTTGAACTGTTCAAGATAACCATTGGAGTCCAGTGTGCATAGAAACTGGAGCATTTAAATTATCTTATTTTTGGATGATCAGTGAACAGGTATCAAGCAATGGGGAAGAACGAAGGGAAAGAGCAGAAAATCAAGAATTTACATCATATTGCCAGGAAGAATTTGAAGCGTAAAAACAAAACAAAATCGGTCATCAAAAATCTTAAGATAAGCATTCTGAATGAAGAAAAAGTTAAAATTATAAATAAGGCATTTATAGATATCTAAAAAGAACTTGCATAATTCTCTAAAATGCTGTCACTTGAATAATTGTTGAAGCACCTGATTTTATTTTTTAAATAATATCTTGTTTTTCCTCAACTACATGTTAAAACAGTTTTTAACATTTGGGTATATTTTTAAGTTTTGAATTCCAAATTCTATCTTACCCTCCTTTCTTCCCTCCCTTCCTCCTTCCTTGAGGTGGTAAGCAATCCAATATAGGTTATTACAAGTATAATCATTTGAAATATTTCTATATTAGTCATTTTGCACAAGAAGACTTGAAAAAAGAGAGAGAAGATAGAGGGAAGGAAAGAAAGAAGGGAGAGAGGGAAGAAGGACGGAAGAGAAGAAGGAAGGAAGGAAGGAAGGAAGGAAGGAAGGAAGGAAGGAAGGAAGGAAGGAAGGAAGGAAGGAAGGAAGGAAGGAAGGAAGGAAGGAAGTATGCTTCACTCTGTATTCAGACAGTAGCAATTCTTTCTCTGGAGGAAAATAGCATGTTTCATCGTGAATCTTTTGGGATTGTCTTGGATCATTGTATTGCTGAGAATAGCTAAGTCATTCACAATTCTTTATTGTACAATTTTTATGTTACTGTTTACAACATTCACCTGGTTCTGCCCATTTCACTTTATATCAGTTCATGTAAGTCTTTTCAGGTTTTCTGAAATTGTCCTGTTTCTCATTTCTTATAGCACAATAGTATTCCATCACCATGATATACCACAAGTTGTTTAGCCATTTCCCAATTGGTGGGTATTCCCTCAGTTTTCAACTCTTAAGCACCTTGAAAATAACTGCTATAAACATCTTTGCTTATATAGGTCTTTTTCCCTTTTTTGAAAATCTCTTTTGTTTAACAGACCTAGTAGTGGTATTACTGGATCAAAAACGATCTGGTTTTATAGCACTTTGGCCGTAGTTCCAAATAAGGCACCTGATTTCTCAGAACTCTGAAGGTGAAACAATTGATGTGGATGATGCTACAAGATTACCATCTCAGTTGTAATATATATTGTAAATACTTGAATTCTAAAAAATGCAACAACAAAATTGATGTTTGTACAATTGTTAAATATTCTTGTTAATGTATAGGCATTAGCACATTTTAATGCAAACTACATAGAGAATTTTCCTAAAATCTAGGAAAGGAGAATATCAAAAAGTCAACAAAATGTGAAAAACTTAAAAGTGCAAAACAGAAGGTACTTCACAAAATTTGTTCACTGAAACAATTCAACTATCAGTTTATATCCTTCATTTTGCAAATGGCAGTGAACAACTGTAGACTAGGAGGACATAGAAGAAAAATAAGGCTAGCTGGTGGCAGTAATATTATAAATTGATATTTTAAGTGATAAGACACCCAGGACATTCATTTTGTAATGATCTAAAAATGATGTCTAGTATTAACTTGCTTCCCACACAAGGGAAAAATAAAAGGTCTTGGGATGTTGATGATAATAACCACAATAATATAATAACCACCCCCCCACTCCCATGACAATTTTGTTACTATAATTTTGTTCTGGAAAAAAACCCAACCAAACAAAAAAAAAACATTTTTCCCTGAAGAAATTGAAGCCTTTTTGTTCTTTTGGGTAGAGTTTTGCGAAGTAAATAATTAAGCAAAAGGAAAAATACTCCCACAGCCAATGTACTAAAAAGTTGTTAAATTCATACTTTTAAATACTTAGGTTATGAAGAAGTCTAGGATGTTATACAGTTAGAGATAGATAATGGGCCAAATTGTTCTCATGAAATCTAATAATTTAGTATCTATACATCAAAGAGATCATACATTTCTTCATTTTCATTCAAGTTAAAGTTGTAGTTATCAGTAAAGGTAGGAGAAAGCCATAAGAGGGGAAACACTATAAAAAGGACAAATTCAGATTTAAGTAAAGCAAAATTTTCAGGATAAATTAGGGCAAAATATGAACACGTCACAAATGATACAGATGAAATGAGGAGGTATATTTGGCACCAACAGTATTTCATGCTCACATGGTATTTAAAAGTTCATAAAGCTTTCCTCCCTCATATTCAATGGCATGCCATATGATCCTTTGTTCTTGTAGCAGGAATGATCAAGGATCAAATCTGTAAATCAGTTTTGTTTATACTTCTATTAAGAAGGTGTGTTGGTAAGTAAAATGGCCTTTGTTTTCTTTGAGTAATTCAGTGTATTTCATTGAGCCTTACTAGGTGCTAAGCCCCAGGCCCAAACCTCTATTAGGTGTGGAACCTATGTGGGTGTGGATTGGTGACTGAGGTGGGGCCCAAGGTGGAGCTGGCTAAGGGGAGGTGCTAACTCCAGAGCCATGCCCTCTTGAGTCTTACTAAGTGCTAAGCTCCAGGCTCTAACCCCCATTAGGTGTTAACCTAACCTATGTGGATGTGAACCTCCCAGGGTCCTAAGGGGAGGGGCTAACTCAAGAACCAATCACCAGAGCCTAAGTTCTGGTCATTCAGATGAGGCTTGTTGACATCAAAAACTCTATAAGAGGAGAAGAACACAGCTTGGAGATTGAGACTTGTTGGAGCCAGAGACAGCTACAGCCAAAGCTGAAGATAAAGCCAAAGCCAAAGGAGCTGAAGAAGCAGGACCTTCTGGTAGCAGGGCTGACCCGTGTGTGTGTGGACCGTGGAGTGCTGAGCAAGGGCTTGAGGCCAGTGATCTTCTCACCAGAGGGGGGAAGCATGAATATGATTTGGTTTAATGCCACCATGTTTTTCTGTAGCCTCCTGGTTACTCTTGTGAGGCAGACTTATTGAGCCTAGAAGCTTTTGACCAGGATATCAAAATGGGGACACTGGTCAGTGGCTTTGCTACTTTGGGGCTTGAATAAATGCTTTAATTCTTCTGCCTTCTACTTAGAGAATTCCTTATATCCTGTGGTTCTGAACCATTCAGACATATATATAATTCTCTTTGAAATCATAAATTCTGCCTTCATAATATAGAAGGACACATTGATTAGGCATTAGTAAGTGAAAGTGTTGGAAAACTTGAGTCCTTCCTATGAAATGGGAAATTTGCATTTCAAAGATTTTTATTTCATGGGCATGAATTATTTTTAAAGCAACATCTCTTGCTTCTCCTTCCTTCTCCACCCCCATATCCCCCTTCCCACTTCCCCCTCCCCATTAACCGTGATGCAAACTTGCACTTGTGGACTATTCTTTTTATGACTTTAAACAAATGTTTACTAAACAGAGATGGGGTGGGGTGGGGGGAGGTACGAACATGGCCCCAGGACTGGAGTTCAGCAACAACAATTGAGGAAGATGTAGAGTTGTTTTTATTATTATTATTAAGAAACAAAAGAAGATATATAAATAATAGCTAGCATTGTTATGACACATTAAGATTTGAAAGGTAATTTAAGGCTTTCAAAGTGTATTATAGATGTTATCTTATTTGATCCTGCCAATAACCCTGCGTGATAGGTGCTATTATTACCCCCACTTTACAGATAGGGACACAGACAAAGAGGTTAAGAGACTTGCCCAGGGTCACATAGCTAGTACATTTTGTAGCAGGATTTGAACTCAGATCTTCCTGATCCAAAATCCAGAACTGTATTAAGTCACCTCACTGCAACTAATAAGAGTATTATTATTGCCATTTTACAGATGAAGAAATTGAGGCTTAAAGAGGGTAAGCATATTTGGAACTAAGAAATAGCTCTGAGGCTTTCCCTACAGAGATGGGTGCTGGACTACCTCAGGTGTTATTAAGGATAGATCCATAGATGCTATTAGATAAGATCCAGTAGTGATCAGTAGAAAAGGAAGCAAGTAACTTCCTACAGAAGGGTCTTGGGTGGCTATTAGTTGAGCTGACATGATCACCAATGACTTTTACTGCTTGCACAGGGCATGTATCCAGGATTTGATAGAGAACCTTGAAAAACTTAGCCAACCTAATGTCCACTCCCCATTTTTGGAGATTAATATACAAATGATACTGTTATAAGAAATGTACATTTCTTTTTTTTGCTCAGGATAGTAAAGTTTGAAATGAACATATAGAGGCCATTCAGAGCACAGGGAGTGTTTTCTTCTCTACTTGTGATTGATGTTGGGGAATTCCAAAAAGAACAAAGGTTTTAGAGAGCTAACAACTGGATATGAAGATGACATCTGAAAATGACATTTGGATTTGCAGAACATAACATAAAATCTAAGACTGATGGGCTTTTTTCCGGAGAGGAAATATACCTAACAAGATAAAAATATTTGCTTGGAGTCTTATGAATCTGATCAGGAGGACTTTACAGTGAAAAAGGAAAGGAGATGGAGCTCTGCTATACCTTAAAATCTAATTCATATCCATATAATTCACAGGCAACAATATCCAAGAAGTGCAGCTTCAATAACAACCATTACTTGCAATTTCTATACACAAATGTAAAAATATGGATAATAAGTAAGGTGAACTAGAGATCTTAAATCAAAGTAGATTTGATCTCATGAAGTAACACTGAGAGTTGGTAGAATGACATGGTGCCATGAGATGTAGTTCTTGGCAGAATATGCCTCATTTGAAGGGAATATAGTAAATAAAAGGGTCAGGTGAGCACCATTACCTGAATTCAAGACTCTCTGGTACCTGGTACAAGCTTAATTTTCCACCTCTATATTAAATACTTCTCCTTATAGATTGAATTCTGAAGCCAAACTGATCTATTCTCTAACCTCTGAACATCTTCTATGCTTTTACTCATTCTCTGATTCTGATTCCTATACTAGGCATTTTATTCCTCCCTCTTCTCACCTGACTTACTCTTATTTATCTTTTAAAACCTAAGTTAAACACTATGTCTTCTAGAAAGTCTCTGCTGGTCTTCACTATTGATAATCCTCTCTACCAAAAATCTCTCCACATGTTATAAGAATAACACTTTTCTTTCTTCCTCTCCAATACACTGGTCATGTGTTACTATGTTTAATCATTATCTATATTTTCCCTAATTGCACTGTAAATTCTGTGTGTGTGGGACTATGTTTAACTGAAATTTGTATCTTCCCCTGTTGAGGTAGCTAAGTGGTACAGTGTATAGCATGTCAGGCCTGAAGTCAAGAAGACTCATTTTGGGGGGTTCAAATTTGGCCTCAGACACTTACTAGCTGTGTGACCCTGGGCAAGTCACTTAACCTTGTTTGCCTAAGTTTCCTCATCTACAAAATGAACTGCAGAAGGAAATGGCAAACCATTCCAATATCTTTGCCAAGAAAACCCCAGTGGGGTCATGAATAATAAGATATGAATAAAATGACTAAAACAATCTTCCCCTGCTACACAGCAAAATGAACAAGTCAGATACTTCATGATTTAAATTGAAGTCAACTCAATAAACATTCTCTGTGAAGCAACTATGAATCTAACTTGAGTGAGAGGCAATTTCTGGCCTCCAAAGGAAGAAAGTCCAGTAGAGAGTAGAAAACACACAAAGATTTGGTATGAATATGGTAAGCACTTAGTAGGTCTGATGTGTGACTTGGCTTTTGGCCCAAGAAACAGTTCAGCAAGCCTCAAGCAATGCACCAAGAAATGAGAGACACAGAATAACTAATGCCTAGCATTGCCTAATCAGGTAGCATACTACAGCGAAAAGAGTGATGGTTTTGGAGCCAGATTGTTATGCCTTGCCCCCCCCACGAGTTTCTCCATCTTGCCCCAGCTCACCCCACTATTTTTACTCCTATCTCCATGGACCCCACTGTTTGTACTCTCATCTCCATGGAAATCCAATTGTGTTCTTTCCCTTTAAATACTCTTTCTATTCCCTCGCTCACTGCTGTTCAATTTGAGTAATTAATCCAAACAGTCGCGCACTTCAATAAATCCACATCTAAATTTATATCCAGGTCTTGCTTGCTTTTTTTCAGCACAACATTTCTGGAGGCCCCGGCAAGATTTGGGGGTGGTTTGTGGCACCCCCCTGAGACCTGGGCCACATAGGGTCTCATCTTTGGGTAGTGGGCGTCTCCTAGTCCTGACCTCTAAGGGGAGCCAGCACCTGAAACATTAATAATTGGCTTTTAGGCCAGACATTTCAGGGCCCTTGGAGCTCAAGACGGAGAAGAACTAACCCATCCCCTGACATCGACCTGCCCTCTATTTGGACTTTCGTGAAAAAAAAAACTCTAGGGGAAACAATCTCTGAGACATTCCAGAGCCCCAGAGGGTAAGTTGACTCAGGTTTCTGTTTTCGGGTTTCTGGTGGGAATTCCCTTTTGGTTCTAGTGGAGATTCAGGGCATACACAGCTTTAGAGGTCAGTAAGGCTAGGAGACAGACCTAATTAGTCTGACAGGCTTTCTGAAGTACCAATCTCCCAGGCATGTTGGAGACGGTCCAACCTCTGCTTGTTCTGGTTTCTGGTATCTGTCCCGGGATGTCTTTCTGTTTTGTGTTTGTGTGTGTGTGTGTGTGTGTGTGTGTTTTTCTGTCTGTTTGTGCCTGAGCGTGTGTGTCTCCATTCATGAGTGAGTGAGAATAGCCTTCAGCTTCTGCAGCAGCTAACTCCCCCCTTTCCCCTCCCTATCACACTGGCATTCCTGAGGAGGGAACAGAGCAGGCTATGTGTCCGTAGTCTGGTTAAAGTTTAACACCATAAGGAGAAATACCCATAAGTTAAAGTCAAGTTGTAGGGAGAGATTGGTTTATGTTGAAGACAGGAGAAAACAGGGTATGCAAGAAAAGAAAGCCTGAGAAGTGTTAAGACCAAGTTCTCAGGGCTCTGGCATAACCTCCACTCAGAAAAAGACAGAGTTATCCAAGCAGAAAGACTTAAAGGTAACCATTCAGGAGAAAAAAACTTAAAGGTACATGGGAAAAGTTCCCTTGAACTTCCCTGCACTAAAAAAAAAATTTCAATATAAGGAAGAGTTAACTCCTTCCTAAAGATCAAAAGGGAAATGGCTAGAGAGGTATTCTGACCCTTTTTCTGCCTACATAAAGCAAAAAAAAGTTTTTGTGTAATGGGACCCAACCAGAAAAGAAGTGAAAATTGAAAATGTGTCATTCCTAATTTAACGCTTAAGATAAATTAGAGTTCATTTTACTGCTTGTCACTAAAGTTTATGGGAAAAGGAAAAGAGAGACTGTGATAACAGTGGGAGATTAGTAAATTAAAATCTTGAGCAAGCAGCTTAGAGTAAAAGGCTTGATAGCATGAGTTTAAAAAATCCAATAGATGAAGTTATAGAGAGATGGAAAGAATTATGCCCACCAACCCTTTGAACTAGATCTGTGAGTAGGTTCTATTAAATTTAACACGAATATTGGTCCAGTATGTCACTTTAAACTGACCTGGTTATAACAGGCGATTCCAAATTGTAACAGCATTCTAAATTGTAAAATTATTTACTATAGTGATTGGCAAAAACAAATGTTCAAGTTAAATAGAATTGCTTCATATGGAAATTTTCTCAGATGTGAAGTTTATGTCAATGGCGATAAGATGAAGGTGAAAATACATCCAGCCAGATTGGTAATTAATTAATTATGATTCTAAAGGTTTACATTTGTTTATGATATTGTTGTATTTCTAAAATTTTCTTATATTTCTTGGTAACAAATTAAGTTAATGTTGCTAGGTAATAACTGTTTGGTTCATCTGTGTCATTAGAGAAACAATTTCTCTAAGTGTGGTTAGATTAACAATTGTATTGCTAAAATAATGAATGGATTAGGAAACTGTTAAGTCGTTTCATACGACTATGTCTTTTAAAGAAGTTTAATTTAAGAAGTTATAAACTTCCAGGTTTTGTAACAGCAGAACTGAGATCCCTATTTGTACAATAAGTTGGGGAAAGCCAGGAAGTGGAAGTTTTACTGAAAGAAAGAGAACAGTGGAGTCAGAAACTAGCTGACCTCTGAAGCTGGCTTTTAAAGTCAGTAGGAACAATTTTTAATAATTGGCTTTTAGGATATTCTTTTAAAAATTAAAATTTGATTGTCAGGTCCAGGTAGAAGCTTTTAAAAGAAAAGGTATTTGTCAGAAAGTGCTATTATTGTCAAGTGGTGACAACACGCTGAGTCAGCCTCCCTGGACCTAGCCCAGACCTCCCGTCCTATTGCCCCCCAACCCGCACTTCTTGTGCTGAGTTCCTCCCTCATGAGCCAACAGAGTCAGTTTCTGCCAGCCCCCACCTGGACCACCTTTTTTCCCTAGTTTCTGGAGTTTGGGCCAAATCTAATCCTCCTGGCTCCTAGCCATAGCCTCTCCAGTTTCTATTCATCAGTATACCATGTTATCTGAAGCCCACAAGGGCATAGCTCTCTGCTTTTCTCTCCTCCACTGGCCTTCCCCCAGGACCCAAAACTGCTTTTCTAGCCTCCAGACAGATTCGTTCTCTTTCCTCAGTAGCACTCCATATTTCCTGCCTCAAGGAGGCTGGCATCCTTGTCACGTGCTGGTCCCTGTGGAACACCCCTCTGCTTCCTGTTAGAAAGCCTGGCACTTCTGACTTTCAGCCAGTGCAAAATCTTTGGGAGGTCCGTAAGTAAGCCTTACACCCTCCTCAGCCTCTTGCTACACACCCACACTGTGTACATTGTCTTGGACCTTAAGTAGGCTTTCTTCTTCATTCCTTTGGCTCCTGCAAGTCAGCCCCTTTTTGCTTTTACCTGAGTCAACCCTTCATCAGGCTTCTCTGGCCAGGTTAACCTGAACAAGTTTGCCTCAGGGTTTCAAAAATTCCCCCACCCTCAGGACAGAGCTAAGATGGCAGCTGGAAAGCAGGGACTAGCATGAGCTCCCTGCCAAGTCCCTCCAAAAACCTATTAAAAATGGCTTTGAACCAATTCTAGAACTGCAGAACCCAAGGGGTAGCAGAGGGAGGCAGGGCTCTAGCCCAGGACAGCCTGGATAGTCTCTGAGTAAGGTCTATCCAGCATGGAGCTGGGAACAGAGGGGAGTGGAGCTGAGCAGAGCAGAGCCCAGCATGGGCGGCACAGACCAACAAGACCAGGAGCCGGGTGGAGCATGCCCTAGAGCCCTGAATCAGTGAGCTTCAGCAGTTACCAGACTTCTCAACCCACAAACACCAAAGACAACAGAGTAGGTTAGTGGGAAAAGCTGCTGGGGACAGGGAGTTTGCGGGTTCGGCCACCGCCCCAGGGGCAGCAGAGGTGGGGCAGCTTCAGAACTACAGCTGCAGTTGCTTCTGGCCCCAGGCCCACCTGGTGGGAGGAATTAAGTGGCTGATCAGAGCAGTGAGGATCCTGCTGAAGATCCAAGTCCAGTCCTGTTGGAGGTTCTTGGGGAAGGAGGAGTGCTGGTGAGGCAGAGCTGGCGCATCCCCCCAACTGTGGAACGTAGAATTCTTTACTTTATAAGCAGTCATACCCCACTGAAAAACTCAAGGGTCAAGTAAGTTGGCTGGAAACATGGCCAGGCAGCAAAAACGCACCCAGATTCAGTCTCAGACTTTGGAATCTTTCTTTGGTGACAAAGAAGACCAAAACATACAGCCAGAAGAAGTCAACAAAGTCAAAGAGCCTACATCAAAAGCCTCCAAGAAAAACATGAACTAGTCTCAGGCAATGGAAGAGCTCAAAAAGGATTTGGAAAAGAAAGTTAGAGAAGTAGAGGAAAAATTGGGAAGAGAAATGAGAAGGATGCAAGAAAACCATGAAAAACAAGTCAATGACTT
>CM053622.1:177038511-177063583 GCA_028646595.1 Phalanger gymnotis
ATTCAGCCACAAAAGTGATTTTCCCAAAGTGTAGATCCACTCCCCCTCACTATCCCCCACTCAATAGATTCCGGTGGCTATCTATTGCTTCCAGAATCAAATGAAAAGTGTTTTGTTTGGCATTCAAAACTCTTCTTAATCTAGCCACTTTCTAGCTTTTCCTTCTTCATACACCTTCCATCCTAACATGTATTTTTGATCCAGTCACACTCGCAATTAGGTGGCACAGTGAGTAGAGCACAGGCCCTGGAGTCAAGAGGACCTGAGTTCAAATCTGGCCTCAGACACTTGACACACTTACTAGCTGTATGACCTTGGGCAAGTCACTTAACCCCGATTGCCCTGTCTTCCTCCCTCAAAAAAATCCCCAAACAAACAAAAAAAAGAAAGTTCCCCTAACGAGATACTCCTTCTCTCTGCTCTGGACATTTTTCTCTGCCTGTTCTCCATGCCTGAAATGTATGTGCAGTGCTTATAGCACAGTCCCAAGCATACAGCTTAATAAGTGTTTGTTGACTGAGATCTGCACAAAAGCCACTGACTCACCTATTTGGTACACAGATTCCCATCTTGAGGGATAGATAATCCATCTACTTGGCTATGACAGAAAAGCTTTAGGGAAAAAAATGGGCTTTTTTTGTGGATGAGCCTTCCATTTCCAGATGGAATATGTTCAGGTCAGTCTCTGGGGTCTGTGTTGATTATAAAATGTTAGCACATATTGCTAAGAGCATCCTGAGGTTACATAAGCTCAACTATTTGGGGCTTAAGATTCATTCAAGCCCTATACTCATAGAATTAGCAAGTCTCTTTATGAAGAGCTCACACTGGAGCCATGCAGTCTGTCACAATCACCGGTTCAACCACCAGTGACCAGACAACAGGAAATTAAGGCAGAAGCAGCAGCAAAGGCAAAAGCAGACACACAGAGTGGAGTAATGAAAGAAGTCAGGAAACTTGGGTTTGATGTGTTATTGATTCACTATATGAGTTTTAGTGAGTCAATTTACTTCTGTGGTGCTCAATTTCATCTTCTTTTGGTCATAGGAGTTGTACCAACTGTTTTCTAACATGTTCTACAGGTCTAGATTCTGTAAAAATAACCAATCAAAATGGATAGCCATACCAAAGTGGCTAAATTCTCCCTTTTAACAAAACATTTGGAGTATCTTAAAGCTACCCTAGCCATGATTATTTCTGCCTGTCTTTTGGAAGAGGTTCTGGAAGAGACACAGGGGTAGTGAACACTGTATTAAGGTTGTAAATTGTACCATCCACTTTGAACCAAGGACTTCTCACTTTACAGATTCTCCTCTTTCTTCAGTATAGATAAAGGTGTGATTTTTGTAGTACTTGCTTGTCTCCAGTCTCCCTAACAAGAAACAACATTGCACAGTGGAAAACGGGCACCTGCATCAGAAAAACTAAGTTTGAAACCCACCTTTGACACATACCCAAAACCCATTTTCTACAAGACAAGATATGTAGATATATATAGATATATGTATGTCTATGTATTCATATGCATACATATGCATGTTTGTATGCATAGTGTCTACAGCTCTTTGAGGGCAAAGCTATATTTTTGCCTTAGTATTCTTAGTGCTTAGCACAGTATCTGCCAAAAAGTGAGCACTCAAGAAATGCTTACTTACTTGTTAACTGATAAAACTACTGATATACAAGCTTTGTGACCCAGGCCACTCAGTTGACCTCTCAGGACTCTCAAACATTTGTCCAAGACATTGGTAAAAGAAGTTATTGACCCTAAGTACAAGATTCCTATACCAAGGAAATAACAGGTCAAGTAAAAAAAAACATGTTGTACTAGAGGGAAAGAAGGGAGAGAGAAGAGCAGTGTTTGAGCTTTACTCTGATCAGATTTGTTTTAAGGAGGGACTCTGATAAGTATAGAAATCAAATTGACCCTACAGGTAATAGGAGTGGAAAGGGAAAGAAAAGAGGGTGAGGGTGGTTAGAAGGGAGAGAAGAAGTAGTAAGGGAAAAGGGTAAGATAAAGGGGGCCAAAAGGGAGGAAATATGGAGGTAGATGGTGGTGAAAAGCAAAACTCTTTTGATGAGAAGAGAGAAGGGATAAATTAAAACATAAACTGGGGGGAGGAAATGGGATGGAAAAAAGTCACAGATAATAATCATAACTGCGATCATGTATGGGATGAACTCTCCCATAAAATGGAGGTGGATAGCAAAACGGATTAATAACCAAAATCCTACAATATGTTATTTACAAGAAACACATTTGAAACAGGGAGATACACACAGGTTAAAGGTAAACTGTTGGAGTAGAATATATTATGCTTGAACTGAAGTAAAAAAAGTGGTAGCAATCCTAATCTCTGACAAAGCAAAAGCAAAGATAGATCTAATTAAAAGAGATAAAGAAGGAAACTATTTCCTGCTCAAAGGCACCATAGACAATGAAATAATATCATTACTTAACATATGTGCACCAAGTGGTATAGCATCCAAATACTTAGAGAAACTAAGGGAGTTACAGGAAGAAATAGAGAGCAAAACTATAGTAGTGGGGGACCTTAATCTCCCCCTCTCTGAACTTGATAAATCTAACCTCAAAATAAACAAGAAAGAAGTTAAGGAGGTGAATAGAATTTTGGAAAAGGTAGATATGATAGATTTCTGGAGAAAACTGAATGGGAATAGAAAGGAATAAACTTTTTTTCTCAGTGGTAAATGGCATATACACAAAAATTGGCCATGTACTAGGGCATAAAAACCTCACAATCCAGTGCAAAAAGGCAGAAATAGTCAATGCATCCTTTTCAGATCATGATGCAATAAAAATTATTTGTAATAAAAGACCATGGAAAGATAGACTAAGAATTAATTGGAAACTAAATAAATCCTAAAGAATGAGTGGGTCAAAGAATAATCATAGAAACAATCAATAACCTCATTCAAGAGAATGACAATAATAAGACAACATACCAAAACTTGTGGGATGCAGAAAAAGCTGTTCTTAGAGGAAGTTTTATATCTCTAAATGCTTACATGAATAAAATAGGAAAAAGAGAGTAATGAATTAATGTGTAGCGTTAATGTGATTAAAGATCTTCCCCACCCATTTAATAGCACCTTTACTTACACCTTTTACTTACTAGGTGCTAGGCCCCAGGCCCATTCCCTTTAGCTATTTAGGTTTGAAAGGTGTGAAACTCTCAGGGCCCTAAGGAAAGGTGCTAAGATCAGAGCCAATTGTATGTGCACTGAATTCTAGCCAATCAGATGCCTGCTAAGACTCTATATAAGGATAACCCACAGTGTGAGAGCAGCAGAACTGAGAGCAGCAGAATTGAGAAGGAGAATTGAGAAGTGGACATCAAGAAAACATTGAGAGAGCCAGCATTGAAAGAGACTGCAGAGTGGAGAGTGCATACAAGAGAGTTGTGGAGTTCAAAAAGCTGAAAATCTACAGCATGGCAAGATTGGAGAACTGAGAATCCAGAGAATCCAGGAGACTGCAAGGACTCTGAGAAATTCAAGGGCTTTCAAAACCTCAGGAGAGGATACAGGCAAACAGAAAGTTAGGATTCATGAGTGATTGTTTACGGGAAGGCCCTAGCAGGGGGGAAGGTTACAGGATCACTTGGTTCCTTGCTATAATACTGTGTTATTATTTCTTTGTTGTTATACTGAGGTGGGCTTATGGGTTTTGGAATACAATTACTGCTATATCTATTTGGGGTTATTGGTCTTGGGATTGGATCCTCTGGTCTCTAAATAAATATTATACTTCCTCTACCTTCTACCTAGAGAGTTTGCAATTCTGAACCATACAAGCATGTTCATGACCTCCAGGTCATGGATCTTGCCTTACATGCCATAAGTAGGCAACTGAAAAGGTAGAAAAAGAGCAAATTGAAAATCCCCAATTAAATACCAAATTAGAAATACTAAAATCCAAAGAAGAGATTAACAAAATTGAAATCAAGAAAACTATTGAGCTAACAAATAAAACTAAGACCTGGTTTTATGAAAAAACCAATAAAATTGATAAAACTTTGGTCAATCTGATTTTAAAAAAGAGGAAAACCAAATTACCAGTATCAAAAATGAAAAGGGTGAATTCACCTCCAACGAAGAGGAAATTAAAACAAAAATTAGGAATTATTTTGCCCAATTGTATGCCCATAAATGTGACAACCTGAGGGAAATGGATGAATATTTACAAAAATATAAATTGCCCAGATTAACAGAAGAGGAAGTAAAATACCTAAATAACCCCATTTCAGAAAATGAAATTGAGCCAGCCATCAATGAACTCCATAGGAAAAAATCTCCAGGGCCAGATGGATTTACATGTGAATTCTATCAAACATTTAAAGAAAAATTAAATCTCATATTTTATAGACTATTTCAGAAAAATAGGCAAAGAAGAAGTCTTACCAAATTCTTTTTATGACACAAATATGGTACTAACACCTCAAAACAGAGAAAGAAAATTATAGACCAATTTCCCTAATGAATATTAATGTAAAATATTTAAATAAAATATCAGGAAAAAGATTATAGCAACTTATCACAAGAATAATAAACTATGACTGGGTAGGATTAATTCCAGAAATACAAAGCTGGTTCAATATTAGGAAAGCTATCAGCATAATTGATCATATCAACAATAAAACTAGCAGAAACCATATGATTACCTCAATAGATGCAGAAAAAGCTTTTGATAAAATACAACACTCATTCCTATTTAAAAAAACCACTAGAAAGCATAGGAATAAATGGAGTCTACCCTAAAATCTTAAGTAGCATCTACCTAAAACCATCAGCAAGCATTATGTGTAATGGGGATAAGCTAGATTTATTCCTAATAAGATCAGGGGTGAAACAAGGATGTCCATTGTCACCCTTATTATTCAATTTGGTACTAGAAATGTTAGCTTTAGCAATAACAGAAGAAAAATAAATCGAAGAAATTAGAATAGTCAAAGAAGAAACTAAGTTATCCTCTTTGCAGTTGATATGATGATTTATTTAGAGAATCCAAGAGAATCAATTAAAAAACTACTTGAAATAATAAAAAATCTTCATCAAAGTTGCAGTATATAAAATAAACCCACATAAATCCTCAGCCTTCCTATATATTACAACAAAGCCCAACAGCAAGAGCTAGAAAGAGAAATTCCATTTAAAGTTACTATAGACACTATAAGATATTTGGGAGTCTACCTGCCAAGACAAACCCAGGACCTATATGAACACAATTACAAAACTCTTTTCACACAAATAAAGTCAGATGTAAATAAATGGAAAAGCATCAGTTGCTTGTGGTTAGGCTGAGTGAATGTAATAAAAATGACAATTTTACATAAATTAATTTACTTATTCAGTGCCATATCAGTCAAACTACCAAAAAATTATTTTACAGAGCTGGATAAAATAATAACAAAATTCATCTGGAAGAACAAAAGGTCCAGAATATCAAAGGAATTAATGAAAAGAAATGCTAGGAAAGGTGACTTTGCCATATTGGATATTAAGTTGTATTATAAAGTAGCAGTCATGACTATTTGGTATTGGCTCAGAAATAGAGTGGTAGATCAGTTCAATAGGTTAAGTACACAAGACACAGTAGTCAATAACTATAGAAATCTACTCTTTGATAAGCCTGAAGAGTCCAGCTTCTGGGTTAAGAATTCACTATTTCACAAAAACTGCTGGGAAAACTAGAAAACAGTACAACAAAAACTGGGCACAGACTAATATCTTACACCATATACCAAAATAAAGTCAAAATGGGTTTACAGTTTAGGTATAAAGGCTGATACCATAAGCAATTTTGGGAGACCAAGGCATAGTTTACCTGTCATTTATGGAGAAGGGAAGAATTTATGTCCAAACAAGAGATAGAGAGCATTACGGAATGCAAAATGGATAATTTCGATTATGTTTAATTGAAAAGTTTTTGTAGAAACAAAGCCAATGCAACAAAGATTAGGAGGGAAGCAGAAAATTGGGAGAGAAATTTTACAATCGGTGTCTCTGAGGACTCATATCTCAAATATACTGGGAAACGAGGCAAATTTATAGGAATACAAGTCATTCACCAATTGATAAATGGTCAAAGAACATGATTTTCAGAGGAAGAAATTAAAGATATCTATAGTCATATGAAAAAGATGCTCTAAATCACTATTGATTAGAGAAATGCAAGTCAGAATAACTCTTAGGTACCATATCTCTCCTATCAGATTAGCCAACATGACAAAACAGGAATATCATAAATACAGAAAAGGATGTGGGAAAATTGGAACACTGCTACATTATTGGTAAAATTGTGAACTGATTCAGCCATTCTGGAAAGCAATTTGGAACTATGCCCAAAGGGCTATAAAAAAAAGTACATACCCTTTGACCCAGCAATAACACTTCTAGGGCTGTATCCCAAAGAGATCACACAAGTGGGAAAGGGACTTATATGTACAAAAATATTTATAGCAATTCTTTTTGTGGTAGCAAAGGATTGGAAATCAAGGGGGATGCCCATCAATTGAGGAATGGCTAAACAAGTTGTGGTACATGAATATAACAGAATACTATTGTGCTATAAGAAATGAGGAGCAGGTGGACTTCATAATAACCTGTAAAGACTTACGTGATGTGATGCTGAGTGAGGGGAATAGAACCAGAACATTATACACAATAACAGACAAACGGTATCTGTGATGACTAATTTTGATAGACTTGGCTCTTCTCAGCAATACAAGGTTCAAAGACAGCTCCAAAAGACTCTTGATGGAAAAAGCTACCTACATCCAGAGAAAGAATTATGGAGTCTGCATGCAGATTGAGGCAAACTAGTTGCTCTCTTTTTTTTCCTTCTTTTTTGGTTTTGTTTTTTCTTTCTCATGGTTCATTCCATTGTTTATAATTCTTCTTTATGATTTGACCATTGTGTAAATAAGTTTAATGTGTAGGTGTATATGCAGAACCTATATCAGATTGCATGCTGTCTTGGAGGAAGAGGGAAGGAGAAGGAGGGGAAGAAAATTTGGAACTCAAAAACTCATGGATCTGAGTGTTGAAAGCTAAAAATGAAAAAGAAATTAAATAAAAAGAAAAGCCTAGGAAGTCTTATATGGAAGGATACAATGTGAAGTGAGCAAAACCGGGAGATTACTGTACATAATAACAGCAATATTTCAATGATTATCAACTGTGAAAAACTTAGCTACTCCAAGGGATTCAAAGATCCAAGATAATTCCAAGGGACTCATGATGAAAAAGGGAAGCTAGGTGGCACAGTAGATTGACTGCCAGGCCTAGAGTCAGGAAGACCAGAATTCAAATCCAGACTCAAACACTTACTAGCTGTGTGACCCTAGGAAAGTCACTTAAAAACCCTGTTTCCCTCAGTTTCCTTATCTATAAAATGATCTGGAGAAGGAAATTGCAAACCGCTTCAGTATATTTGCCAAGAGAACCCCAAATGGCGTCACAGTCAGACACAATTGACACAACTGAGCAACAGCAACATGATGAAAAATGCTATCCACCTTTGCAGAGAGAATTGATGAACTCTGAGTGCAAATTGAAGTACAATTTTATCACTTTATTTTGTTGCATTTATTTGGCAACCTCCTTATATGAAAGTATGTTTTGCATGATTCCACATGTATAATTTATATCATATTATCATATAATATATTATGAGGTAGAGACTTGAAGGAGGGAGAAAATTCAGAATTCAATTTTTTTAAATGTTAAAAATAAATAATAAAATTTAAAAGCAGTTCTTTTGTGGTGGCAAAGAACTAGAAACTAAGAGGTGGTACATCAATTAGAGAATGTTTATTAACAATTATGGTATATGGAAGTAATGGAATACTATGGTACAATAAGAAATGATAAGGAAATAGTTCCGGAGTAAAATCTGAGAAAACTTGTATGAATTGATGCAAACTAAAGGGAAAAGTACCAGGAGAATTATTTATAACAACATCATAAAAATGAATAATGTTGATACAATGACCAACTGTGATTGTAGAGGACCAGTGCTACTCACGTCCTGAGAGATAATCAACTAAATATGGATAATGTGGTAAACATTTTTTGGACATGACTAAAGAGAGAATTTGTTTTGTTTGAATATATTTGTTTCAAGGGTTTTCATTTTCTTATTTTCCAGTGTGGAAGTCACTGGAGGGGAGAAAATAAATTGTTATTAATTAAAAATTTAAGATCTATTAATAAAAATAACATTTATGATACATTCTGTTCCACATTTTCTTTAACTAATATCCCCATTCCCTCATAACTACAACTGGTTTTTTTGTGTCCTCACAATTTCATTCTTGTGAACTTCTTATTTCTTCTGGAAGACTTCTCTCTGCAGAATGTTAATCCCAGGGATCCTACCTATCTTTTCTCTGAATCATTTGAAATCTTGCTTCCTCAAATCTGAATTGCATACCAGATTATGCCCAGCCCATTTCCTCATCTCAGTCATGGACTAGAAGATTCATTGTTCACATTCACCCAGTCTTGTCATTGTATCTGCTTCTGTAACTAATTGCTTCTGCTAGGCAGAGTCAAAACAGGCAGTGGCACTTTGGGGGAAAATAGGCTGAAGTGTTTTATTAGTTACAAGGAGCACTCACTCTCAAATCCTTCTAGCTTTTTAGACCATATTTTCTGTCTATAACTAATTTTGCTACGCCTGGAAGGCTCTAGTAAAATAAAGGTATGTAGCATGCTTCTAATAGTCCTAACAATCACTCAGCTATTCACAATATTTTTTTTCTTTTGTAATCATTCTCTCCACTGACAAATTGGCTGACTCTTTGGGACACTGAATCTGTATTCTCAAATTCTTTGCACTTTAATATTGACCAGGCTTAGGAGAAGAAAGAGCACATGTCTATTGCCAGATGTTCATAGCATTCTTAAAAAAACACATCCAACCATTTTGGGGAAAAGGAAAAATCTATAATTGTTGTTATTCCAATACCATCTAGATCTACTGTCCCTATGCACAAACATTTCCCAGTACCAGGCATTAAGCCTCCAGGGTTGATGGAAGATTTTCAGAATGTATAATCTTTTACCATCTGTTGCAACTCCATTATGAATTGGAAATATAGATGTTTTTCTGGTTAAATCGTTAAAAATTCAATCATCACTTTCTAGAAGTTATGTAAATTCTGGTCATTTGGATACTGTCTATTGAATTCAACAGGCATGTGGATGTTTTATTTTTCTTATAATTTGTCCATGATAGCATGTTAGATTGTTTCAGATCGGCTATTTCAACCAGCCTAGTCAGTATCTTCAGGGTAGGTTTTCTTTCTCCAGCATTTTCCATTACATTTTTTCCTATCCAGAAACTATTTTTCACCTATTTCTAAGGCAGGCAAAATAGCAGAAAACAAAGTTACAATGCAATGTATCTGGATCTATAAATTCTCTCAGGTCACCAGGTTACAATTCAGTGAGGCAGAAGAAGGAAGGAACCCTTGTGAGCATGAACATAGATAGGCATGGACTGCCTCTATGATAGTGAGTTATTCATCTCTTCAAGCAAAGGTGGAATGTTGGGTAACAGGAAGATGACTGTTTAGGTCACAGTTGGACTAGATGATGGCTACATTCTACAATTCTAATTCAATAATGAATTTGATAGTGTGGAATGCAGAAAGAACACTCCATTTGGAGGCAAGAGAATGAGTTTCTAGTTCATCTTTCATTGCTTCCTTGAAATATGTGAAGACCCATCACATTGATGAGCGATTTACCCTTTTGGATGGCTTCAAAGGGGAGAACAAGGATATTAGGAGAGCTATGTCCTAATTTTAGGGAGGCAGATTTAGTTCAATATCAGGAGGATCTTATTAACTATTAGAATTGCTTACACTTTTGTGGCAGTAATAAGTGGGAAAAAAGTGATGCTATTAGTTTAAGCTAAACAAATTGTTGTACATGAATGTGATGAAATATTACTGTGCTATAAGGAATGGTGAATATGGAGAATCATGAAAAGACATGAACTGATAGAAAGTGAAGTAAGAAGAGCTAAGAAAACAATATACTAAGTACATATAATATACATTGTATATTATCCATATATAAATTGACGATGACTAATACAATGACTAAAACAATGTAACTGGAAAGAATTAAAGAATCAAAAAATAATTTTGCAAAGTGACAAAGGACAAGCTTGGCTCCGAAGAAGAGTTATGAGACAACACCTTCCCCTTTTGCTTTGCAGAGGTGTGTTGGGGAGGGGAGGTTTAATCGTATCAAACATAGTATGTAATTTCTGGGCTTTTCAATGTATTAACCAGTTCAACTCATTTTTCTCTTGTTTTTTTTTTTTAAATCCTTGTTGGAGAGGATTCTGGGAAGATGGCATAGTAGGTCAGAAAATTCCAAACTCTCCAGATTTCCCTCACAAACAAGACAAAATAGCGCCTTAGTGTGAACATAGAGTAATAAAAATGAACAAGAGTTGGGGCAGAACAGTGGTCCTCCTGGGACAACTGAGGGAAGATTGGAAGATAAATACTAGGTTTGGTTCATAGGAAGAGTAAACATCTCCAGTCTAGTTCCATTGAAACAGCAGAAGAGCCTTGGGACTAGCTGGATTGGAGGTAGCCTCAGCCCCAGCCATAGGAATTTTCACCTCTCCAACAGTTTGGGAAGACAGGCATCTAAGGAGGGGAAGATTGAGGGAACCTCTGCTGATAAGAGACACCAGGCCCAGTTGTGCTGCTGAAATGCTGCCCTGGGTAAAAAGTAACCAGCACACTTCTGGTGAGTGCAGAAGCAGTGAGGCAGGGAGGTAGTTGACTGTGGACTCTTACAGGAGGGCACAGTTCTTGATTTCAGTGACAGGCCAGAGGGGGAAACTGAAGGAGGATCTGAGACCAGAGGCACCATCCCTCAAACACTGGAACTAGAGGTGAATACAATAATAAGCTTCTACAAATTAAAAAAAAATTAGCAGGATAAGGAGAAAGAACTCAAACATAGAAAGTTACTACAGGCATAGAGAAGACTGAGGTTCATCTTCAAAGGAGGATATTAAAGCAAAAAAGCCTCTATTAACTCAAAGGGTAATGTCAAATGGTCACCCACAAAAAAAAGAATTCATAGAAGAATCAAATGAGAGAGATTGAGGAAATTTTTTTTAAAAAAAGAACAATCCAAGAAAAACCAGAAGATTATGAAAAGAAAGAGAACAACTAAAAAAGGAGAACTAGAATCTTAAGGAAGAAAATGATGCCATTAAATTAGAATCGGGCAAGGAGAGGCCAGTAAAGTTATAAGAGACCAAAAAATAAAAAAAATAAAAACAAAATATAAAGAATGAAAAAATAGAAGAGAAAGTGAAACACCCATCTCATAGGAGAAACAACTGATCTGGAGAACAGATCAAGAAGAGAAAATGTAAGAATAACTGGTCTACCTGAAAGCTACAACAAAAAAAAATCTTGATACAATAATATAAGAAATAATTAAAGAAAATTGCTCTGAAGTGTTAGAACAAGAGAGGAAAGTAGAACTAGAAAAACTGCACCAATCACTACCTGTGATATTCCATGAGGAAAACCTACAGGAATATTATAGCTAGATTCTGAAACCCGCAGCTCAAGGAGAATATATTACAAGCAACAAGAAAAAAAACAATTTAAATATGGCAGTGTCACACTTAAAATCACACAAGATCTAGCAGTGGCTACACTAAAGGACCATCAGTCTTAGAACACTATATATCAAAGAGCAAAAGATTTGGAGCTGGGTGCAAAAGTAGCATACCCACTAAAGTTAAGCACAATTCTGAATGAAAAAAAAATGAACATTCAATGAATTGCCATACTTTCAGGATTTTATTGTAAAAAGACCTGAACTTACTAGAAAATTTTACATACAAGATCCAAGAGAGATATAAAGTAAATATCAAAGACTAATTACAGGAAGCTCAATAAGGACAGACTCTTTACTTTTTATATGTGGAAATATAAAACCAGATGTCTAAGATTATAATTAGTAATTGGGTAGGTCAAAAGAAAGATTGGGGTAGAATTGAGTATGATGTGATTCTAAAAATAATACCATCTAGGAAAAGGTAAAGAGAGTAATTATTTTATATAAATGAGATGTGAGAGGAAGAATTGTAGCAGAGGAATTAGATGGGGAAGGAGGGCAGGTAGTTCTGGAACCCTACTCTCATCAGGAATGAGTTAAAGATGGATATATACATATGTGTGTATGTGTATGTATATGTGTATGTGTATGGGTATATATGTGTGTATATATGCATACAATCTTCTAAATTCAGAAAAAAATAAAAGGCTAAGGGGATAGGGAGGGGTGAGAGGATAGTAAAGGAAAAAATAAAAAAACTAAGGGGATAGGGAGGGGGTGAGGATAAAGAAGGGATTTTATAGTGGGTATAAACATTTAGAAAGAAATAAAAGTTTTCCAAATTCATAAAGAAATAATAGAGTGAGGAAATAGGTTAATGAGGCATGTCTAGAAGGGTGTTTAGATTTACAGGACTGGGAAAATAAGGGAGAGATCTTTGGAGGGGGCTAAGTAATTAGCAAGATTTTGGATTTGGATTTTGGAGAGCAAGATATTGGGTGCAAGTAAAGTAGAGGAGTTAGGAGGAATAGGAAATGAGATACACACAAACATAAAGATCAGGAGTAAAATTTATTAGGAAAAAAATCAGGGGTAGTGATCATGATCTCAGACAAAGTTAAAGCTAAAACAGATTTAAACAAATACAAATATGTAGGTGTATATGTATGTATGTGTATCTTTGTGTGCATATGTGTATGCATATTATATATATATATATGTTTCATATATATATTACATATTATACCAATATATCATAAAGATCATAAATTATGACCAGGTAGAGTTTATACTAGGAATGCAGAGCTCATTCAATATTAGGAAAACTACAAATACAATTGACCATATCAACAATAAAAAACAACAAAAATCATGGGATTATCTCAATTGGTGCAGAAAAATATTTGACAAAATACAACACCCATTTCTTTAAAAACACAAGAAAGCATAGGAAAACAATGGAGCCCTTCTTAAAATAATATGTAGTATCTACCTAAAAACAGGAACAAGCATTATTTGTAATAAGGATAAGCCAGAAGCATTCCCATTAAGATCAAAAATAAAAGAAGGATATCAATTATAGCTACTATGATTCAATACTGTACGAGATATGGTACTCCAGGAATAAGAAAAGAAAAAGAAATTGAAGGTATAAGCAGAGGCAACGAGAAAAGAAAACTATCACTCTTTGCAGGTGATACTATGGTATACTTAGATAACCTTAGAAAATCAACTTTAAACTAGTTGAAACAATTAACAGTTTTAGCAAAGTTGCAGTTATAAATTAAGCCCACAGAAAATCATCAACATTTCTACCTACTATCAACAAAACAGCAGAAAGATATATAAAGAGATATTTCAATTAAAATTACTGAAGACAGTATAAAATATTTGGAAGTCTATGTGCCAAAACAAAGTTGGTGACTATATGAACTCAATTACAAAATTCATTTATATAAAGACAGATCTAAACAAGTGAACAAATAATTACTGCCCATGGTTAGGCCTAGCTAATATACTCAATATAACAACTCTACCTACATTGCTTTTCAGTGCCATACCAATCAAACTTCAAAAATATATATATTTTATAGAGCTTTAAAAAGAATAGCAAATTGATCTGGAAGAATGAAAGGAATCAATGAAAACATGTGAAAGAAGGCAATCTAGCAATACCAAACTTCAAACTATATTACAAAGCAGTTAGTTATCTTGAAAACAATCTGGTACTACCTAAGAAATAGAGGGCTACATCAATGGACTAGAGGAGGTACACAATATACTGTAGTATATGACCTTAGAAATGCAGCATTTAATAAACCAAAGATCCAAGTTGTGGGCATGACAACTCAACAATTGTCAAAAAATTCTGGGAAAGCTGGAAAGTAGTTTGGTAGAAACTAGGTATGGACCAACATCTCACATCGCATTCCAAGATAAGATCAAAATGGATAAATGATTTAGATATAAATGACAATATCATAAGTAAGTTAGAGAACATGGAAAAATGTATCTCTCAGATCCATAGATAAGATAAGAGTCTATGACCAAAGGATACAGAAAGGATATTTTGAAGTAAAATAGATAATTTTGGTTACATGAAATCCAAAAGTTTTTGCACAAACAAAAGAAAGCAGGAAACTGGGGAAAATTTTTTTACAAGTTTCTCTGATAAAGGCTTCATTTCTCAAATATATAGGGAGCCAAATTTATAAAAATACAAGCCATTCTCCAATTGATAAATGGTCAAAAATATAAACAGATGGCTTTCAAAAGAAGATATCAAAGCTATCAATGGTTATATGAAAAAAATGTTCCAAATCACTATTGATTAGATAAATGCATATTAAAACATCTCTGAGATAACATCTCACACATATCAGATTGGCTACTATGAGAAAAAAGGAAAACAACAAATGCTTAAGGGAATGTGAAAGAATTAAGACACTAATGCATTGTTGGTGGTGTTGTGAATCAGTCCAACCGTTCTGGAGAACAATTTGGAACTATGCTCAAAGGACTACAAAACTGTGTATACTCTAACTAGAAACAGCATTACAAAGTTGGTTTCCCAAAAAGATAAAAGAAAAAGGAAAAGTACTTATTTGTACAAAAAATATTTATAATAGCTCTTTTTGTTGTGGCAAAGAATTGCAAATTGAGGAGATGTCCATCCATTGAATAATGACTGAACAAACTGTGGTTTATGATTGTGATGGAATACTATTATGCTTTAAGAAATGATGATCAGGATGGTTTCAGTTTATCAGATATAGAAGAAATTGCAACAAAATCCCTTCTGACTGAAGCAAAAAAAATATGAATAATTAACAACTTAAACATTATCTTAAATCATCAATAATTCATTAGGAGATTAGCAGCACCACAACAGCCAAAGTTGATTGTTCCTTTTCCCATCACTCTTTCTTTTTGAAGTTGATTTTACTGATATCTTTTGTTTGTTCGTTACCCATATTTTCCCCTCTATCCCTCTACCTCCCACAACTCAGGGAGCTATTCTTTATAAAAATATATTTTTTTAAAGAGAAAGAGGGGGAAATAAACAAAACTGAACAATATATAAAAAATTGAAAAATATCCAGAATGTTGACTACTAGAAGACAAATGAGCTAAAAAGAAGAGTGGAAAGATTTTTCCTATATAGCTTCTTTGTGGCCAAGATTATTCTCTGTAATTTTCAAAAGCTTTTTTAACTGGTGGGGGGTGGGGGTTGGTGGTGGTGGTGGTGGTAATGGTTGTCCTTTGCTTTTATATTGTAGTCATCATGTATATTGTTTGCATTGGCTTTGCTAATTTTGATTTGCATCTTCTTCATAGTGAACAGATTTCATCATGTATGATTATGTGTTCATCATATTCATCAATTCTTATAGCAGTAATTCTCCATTATATTCACATAGCACCATCTCTTTATCCACTCCCTAATGGTTGGAGCATCTATTTTGTTTCAGTTCTTTGCTGCCACAAAAAGTGATGCTATAAATATTTTGGTGTATATGGAGTCATGCTTCTTGTCAGTAACTTCTTAGAGATATATGCTTAGAAGTAGAATCTTTGGCTTACAGGAGATATTTTAGCTACTTATTTGCACATTTACTGATTTCTCTCCAGAATGATTGCACTAATTCACAATTCCCTTAATGCATTAACCTAATCCTACCCCTTTGTTAATCTTTTCATCATTTTCTTCTCACAAAGAGTTCAACAACCACATATTTATCTGTAGACGCCTGGAAACTCTATTTAAGTGTTCCACCAGAGTGCAGGCAATGATTTGTTTTGTTTTTGAAGTCATGCAAGACACATTTCTAAATTAACTACGTTGCAAGAAAATAAAAAAAATTAAAAGCAAGAAACATAGAGAAAGTGAAAAACATGCTTCAATCTATATTCAAAGTTCATCAGTTCTCTTCCAGTAGGTAGACAGCATTTTTCATCACTGATCCTTTGGAACTGTCTTGAAGCATAGTCTTTATCAAGCTAGGTAAGTATTTCACAGTTGAACATCCTTACAATACTGATGTTACTATGTACAGCATTCTGCTGGTTTTGCTCACTATATTTCAGAGTTCATATAAGTCTTCCCAGCTTTTTCTAAAAACCATCCTGCCCATCATTTCTTATAGAAAAATAGTATTTCATCACGGTTGTATACCACAACATTTTCAGCTGTTCTTCAATTGTTGGGCATCCCTCAATTTCCAATTCTTTGCCACCACAAAAAGCTGTTATAAATATTTTTATACAAATGGATCCTTTTCCCTTTTTTTTTTTTGATCTCTTTGGCATACAGACCTATAGTAGTATTGCAGGGTGAAAGGGCATGTGCAATTTTATAGCCCTTTGGTCACACTTCCAAATTGTTCTCTGGAATGGTTGGACCAGTTCACAATTTTACCAATATTGCATTAGTGTACCCATTTTTTCATATCCCCTCCAGTATTTATTATTTTCCTTTCCTTTCAAGTAAGCCAGTCTTATAAAGATGACGTGGCACCCCAGAGGATTTTTTTAATTTGTAATTCTTTAATCAGTAGTTATTTAGAGCATTATTTCATGTAACTATTGGTTCCTTCTTCTGAAAACTGCCTTTTCATATCCTTTGACTTTTATCAACCGGGAAATGGTTCTTATTTTAAATTTTGTTTCAGATAAGTTTTATTATTTTTTCTAGCTCAGTCAATAAATTAATTTAAATAGAATTGTCATATTGAACATATTAACTCAGCCTACCCATAAACAATGATTTTTTTCCACTTGATTGAAATTGTTTGTGTGAAAGGTATTTTGTAATTGTCTTTATATAGTCCCTGGGTTCATCTTAGCAGGTGGATTCCCAAGCATTTTATGCTGTCTAGAGTTATTTTAAATGAAATTTCTTCATCTATCTCTTCCCACTGGTTATTGGTGTTAATGTATAAAATGTTGAATACTTATGTGGGTTTATTTTATATTCTTCAAATTATCTAAAGTTCATTTTTCAAATACTTATTAAATTGATTCTGGTTTTCTAAGTATACTGTCATATCATCTACAAAGAGTGATAGTTTTGTATTCTCATTGTCTATGCCTACCCCTTCAATTTTTCTTGTCTTATTGCTATAGCTAGAATTTCTAACATGATATTGAATAATAGTAGTGATAATGGACACCCTTGCTTCATCCCTGATCTTATTGGGAAGACTTCTGATTTGTGCCATTACAGATAATGCTTGCTCTTGGTGTTAAATAGATAATACTTATTTTAAGAGAGGCTCCATTTATTCCCATGCTTTCTAGTGTTTTTAATCATAATGCGGTGTTGCATTTTGTCAAAAGCTTTTTCTGCATTATTGGTGCCCAGAGTTTTCTTTCTCTGTTTTTGCTCACCCTGGTTTAGGTATCAACATAATATTTGTGTCATAAAAATAATTTGATAGCATTCTTTCTTTACTTATTTTTTCTAATAGTTTCTATAGTATTGAGATTAGTGGTTCCTTAAATGTTTGGTAGAATTCATTGGTAAATCCTTTTCTTCTAAAATATTATTTTCTTAAGGAGTATATTTATTATTTATTCAATTTCTTTTTCTAACATAGGACTATTTAAATATTGTTTTTCCTCTTCTGTTAATCTGGGCAATTTATATTTTTATAATATAAATATTCATCCATTTCACTTAGGTTGTAGATAGTATTTTTTACTGGCAAATAATTGGGCAAAATAGCTTCTAATAATTGCTTTAATTTCATCACCATTAGTGGTGTCTTCACCCTTTTCAGTGAGCTCTTTGGATAGCAATCACCATTGTTTTTCATGGGGCCTGCTCCCTTAGGACCAAAAGTGTGTGTATCTCTGTTTCAAGTGTGTTTCTCATAAAGAACATATTGCTGGATTCTTGTTTCTAATCTATTCTGCTATCTGTTTCTGTTTTATGGGTGAATTTATCCCATTCACATTCAAATTACTATTCTTATGATTAGGGTTTTTTTTTTGTAATTTGTTCATTTTTCTAGACTTTTATTGACTTTGAATTTTCTATTAAAATTTAGCTCTGTTCCTGGAATGGGCATGGGGAGCACTGTCTCAAACTTCAGGGTTTTTCTCACTACTATTTTCAGAGCTAGTTTGTAGGGTTTGGAAGTTTTCAGTGTTTCCAAGCTGGTGTGATCTGAGGAGAGGTGAAGTCACTACTCTCCTGGTCTGTACTCTGATCCTTTACCAAGAAGGGCCCTTGATCCTTTGCGATAGCAATCAACATTGCTTCTCATGGGCCCTGCTCCCTTGGGACCAAAAGTGATACTCCTTAGGTCCTCAGGTCCCTCGTTCCTCGGTGACTACAAATACTCCTCTCCTCCCCGGAATTATGATCCAGAAGTGGGTATAGGCAGTGGTATTGCCAAACAGTGCTTGTTTCAGTGCTAGCATGGGGATCTCCTCTAATCTCTTCCTGAGCAGTTGACAGATCCACCTACTGTCTCTGTCTTGAGAACTCCTGTAGCTGGTGCTGCTGTTGTTATCATCTACAAATCCCACAGCTAGTGTTGCCACCATGTGAGCTCTAGGCCAACTCCCACTTTTATATCACATTCTCTTTCTGGCCTTCTAAATTTAATTGGGCTGGAAAAATTTCTCACTCCAACCTTTGGTTGGCTCCACTGTTTCATAATTTGTTTTGAGGTGATATTTTAAGTTGTTTAGAGGGGACTGTTAAGAAATTTTGGTTGCTTCCCCTCTACTTCATCCACTTGGCTCCACCCCCATAAGTCTCATAGGTAGCGGTTTTTTATCAGTATTTTTGTTGACTTCTACTTTCCAGTCAAACACGTATGTCCTGTGTCCATTCTCTTCAATATCTACTATCTGCTGAATTACCTTGGACACAAATGTGTTGAAAAGATAAACTAATATGTAAGGTGATGTATTACCCTTCATCCTTAACAAAAATGCCTTAATCCAATTAAAATACATATAATTCCAGAAAATATTTAAAGAATGGGAATTTAAAAGATTACAGGAAAATGTGTATGAACTGGTAAGCAATTAAAGAAGTAAAATCAAGAGAAGAAAAATCGAGAATAAATCAAGAGAGCAATAATGTAAATGAAAAGAACATTAAACCAAAGCAAAATGCTAAATAATTGCATGACTAAATATTGGGACTAGAGAAGAAATGAGGAAGCATTCCTGTCCTGGAGTGAGGGATTGTGGGTCTATAAAGTTCTATAAAGGTTCACACACTGTCAGACTCAGACTATGTTTTTTACTTTTGATTAACTGTTTTTTCTTTGTTATAAAAGAGGGCTCATTAAATGATTAGTGGGATGCATCTCTTGAAACTACTGTGATGTAAAAAGAAAAAGATAAATCTTATTTTTAATTATTCTAATGGTAAGAATTTCAGGCATCAATAACAGGACTCGCAGGATTCCATCACTTCTAAAACATAGCTAGTCCCTTGCATATGTGATGCCATATGCAAATCTAGCTTCAATGGAAAAAATATCTTAAAATATTTTAACAGTTCTCTTAAAATGAAAAAAAAAATGCCTGTCTCAGATTAGAACCATTTGTCAGCAGAATATTAAGCAGCATTATGCCACTAAACAAGAATTCTGTATGTTAGTTCCTTGATTCAATTTCCGATTATTCTACAAATTTTCATTAAGATGTGAAGGGGAAGCCATGATGCCAGGATAGCAGGAAGAACTATAGCAAATTTCCCACCCCAATAAACCTCCCCAAAGAAGAGAAAATGTATGTGTGTGTATGTGTATGTGTGTACGCATACACATATATCTACATGTATATATGTATACATGTCTATGCACACAGAGATATAGATATATACATTCATGCAAATACATACATATATCTATATACATTAATACAAATATAAACATATGTATATGCATGTATACACACACACACACACATCAGGTCAAATCCTGATTGGGAAACCCAAGGAAAAAATTCACAATAATTTTTCCAGCCTATGTCAGCATAGGAGGAGAAGGAGGAGAAGAAGGAGGAGGAGGAAAAGGAAGGGGAGGTGCAGCTTCAGGCTAGGGACAGGTTGCAATCCAACACAGGGAAAAGCTGTGCACCAGAACAAGAAGAAATCCCAGATCCAGGTGAAGAGGACTAAACTTCTATAGGGTAAAGGAATATGTGTCAACTGGCAGCTCTGTTGCTCAGTATTTAGTTCTAGGTCATAGTTCCAGTACAGACCTAGGAAGGGATGTACACCTTGGTATGGCACTACAATATGAAGACTAGTTACCACTCTTAACTGGTACCAAGCAAGTTACAAGTTCAGAAGCAAGCACTAGTTGTGTGGCCCAGGTTCTAATCTCAGCAGATTTCTAGACATCAATAGCAGAGTGGGTGTCACCTCCAGTTTGAACCCTACAGAAAATTAAAGAGAGTAGAAATCTGAGATTAGATCACTGAATCAGCAGAGCTTTCCAGCTGGTGGATAGCTGCTGAGTTCAAAAGTGTGCTGAAGCTCCAAAAGGGGCAAGTCCTTAAGCTCGTTACTGAGATCCAATCCATATTTAGTATTCTGTAGAGCTCCATCAGGAAGGACAGTTATCAGAGTTTGCCCTGGATCAAACCACTTTGGTAGCACTCAAAAAAATCTATCAGCAAAGCCTCAAAGAAAAGTCCAGCTTGGATATAAATTCAACTAGAATTCATGGAAGAGATAAAACAAAATATGAAAAGTGTTAAAAGATGCTTTTATGAATGAAATCAAAATGTGAGAGAAAATAATCAGGAAAAAATGAGAGCTATGGAAGAAAGTATGAAAAGGGAATTCATATAAGAGGTCCAAAACCTTGCCCAAGAAACAAATTTCCTAAAAATTAGAATTGGCCAAATATAAATTAATGACTCCATTAAATGACAAGGAATATTAAAACAAAGTTGAAAGACTGAGAAAAATAAAATGAAATGTAAAATATCTTAAAGAAAAACCACTGACCTGGGAAATGAATGAGGAAAATATTATGAATCATTAAATAACTTGAAAGTTATGACAGAAAAAATAGCATACATACTACATGTATATACATATTATACACACACACATATATATGTATATGTGTATATATATACATATATATACACACATATATATATATATATGTGCATACAGAGAGAGAAAGAGAGGGAAGGAGGGAGGGAGGGAGAGAGCTATCGTAAAAGACTACTGGCCAGATCTCTTAGAACAAGAAGGCAAAGTGGAAATAGAACAAATAAATTAGTAACTTACTTTTAAAAAATCTCAAAATGAAAACTCCCAAGAACATTGTAGTCAAAATCCAGAGTCTAGGTCAATTTAAAAAATCAAGAAAGCTGAAAGAAAGAAACTGAGTACCAAGGAACAACAGCCAGAAATGGAGGACTTGGAATGTGATGTTTCAGAAGGCAAAGAATATAAGCTTACAAACAAGAATAATTTGCCCATTAAGACTCAGCATAATCCTAGCAGGGAAAATTGATTTCTAATTAAATAGAGAACTTCCAAGAATTCTTGATACAAAGACAAGAGTTTTGTGAAGACTTTGAAATGAAAACAAAGCAATCAAAAGAAAATGCAAAAACGTAAACATGAATGAGCAATCATAAGGTGCTAAGGACAAATTATTTCTTTTCTAATATAGGGATATGATGCATGAATCCAATCTGAACCCTAGTATAATCAAGGACCATAGAAAGAATTTAATTAGCTAGAAGACTCAGAATAGTTCTGTTTAGTCTTTATTATTTTAGAAGGATAGAAAGGGAAATGGAAGAGAGAAAAAGGTAGAGAAAGATTACGGGAAATAACCCTCTCAACTAGCAGTCCATGCAAACAAGAAGGAAGGGATATGGGGAAGAGTTGACACTATAACCTCAATATCTTCTTGATTCATCAAAAGGGTGAAGAAGAGAGAGAGAGAGAGAGAGAGAGAGAGAGAGAGAGAGAGAGAGAGAGAAAGAGAGAGAGAGCTAGCTGGATACAGAAACATATTTTGCTCAACAGGAAAATAATTAGGAAAAGGAAGAAAGGGGATTTGGATGGAGATTAGAGTAGGGAAAGTATTAGTCCTAAGCAAAACAAACTCTAAGAATGGACAAAAATATGTATAGCTTTTTTGCAGTAACACAGAACAAGAAACTAAGAAGGTGCTTATCAATTGAGAAAATAATTGAGCAAGTTATTTTAGATAAATGTAATATGATACTATTGTATTATAACAACCAATAAAGGGAATGATTTTAGAGAATCCTGGGAAGCTTTGTATGAACTGATGCAGAATTAAATGAGCACAATGAGAGCAATGGGGCAGCCAGGTGTCACAGTCGACAGACTGCCAGTCTTGGAGTGAAGAAAGCTTATCTTCCTGAGTTCAAATATAGCCTCAGGTGCTTACTATCTGTGTGACTGTAACCAAGCCACTTAACCCTGTTTGCCTCAGTTTCCTCATCTGCAAAATGAACTGGAGAAGGAAATGGCAAATCACTCCAGTATCTTTGCCAAGAAAATCCCAAATGGGATCATGAAGAATTGGACACAAATCAAAAACAACCCAACAACAAATGAGAACAATCTATGAAGTGACATTAGTATTTTTAAAACAATGTTGGAAAACATTAGAATTCATAGTGTAATAGCTGACCACAATTCCAGAGTACAAATGAGGAAATATGTTAGCTGCCTCCTCATGAAGAAATGAAAAACTCAGAATGAGGAAGGGAGATTTGAATCCAAGTATCTCCCGCCTCCAAGTTCAGGACTCTTTAATCTATATTGCCTTTATAATATCCATCATTGAAAAATATTAGTTTGCCACACCATCATTATTTTAAATACAAATCAAATAGAAAAATTTAATTGTTACTACTTGCTATAGAATTAACCAAAAGCAGAGATTCCCTGATAACTAAAGATGTGATATTCTGACTGAAATATTTCCAATGTTTACCAGTATTTTGAAGGCAAATGAGAATGTGTGATATTACTTCCTATTAATTGACTAATCAATAATTTTTATTGAAAACTTGCTTTGTGCCAGACACTGTTCTAGGTACAGGGATATAAATACAAAGAGTGAAATAATTTCCTCTAATAAGGAGTTTATGTTCTACTGGGAGAGACATAAATATAAATACAGCATAAATATAAATATATGCAAAATAGTTAATTTAAGGAGAATTTAAGAGAGAAGGGGCCAAGAAAGGCATTGTTTGAGCTGTGTGTTAAAGGAAGAAGGGAGCTCTATGAGGCAGACAGTAAAAGAAATCATATTCTGGGCATGTGCAAAGACATAGAGACATAAAATGGAATACTGAGGTTGAAGACCAGAGAGAGGCTAGTCTGGCTGGATTGCATATAGGCCAAAGAGTCAATTCATTTCAGTGAGCAACTTTAACTGCTTGCAATGCAGGTAGTGTTACAGAAGCAGAGGTAAGAACTAAATAGTCCCTGCTTCAAAAGAGCTATAATATTCTACTATCTCTGGAAAACATTCCATTGAGGAACTAATCCAATGCTTCACTGGCCAAGTCAATTAACCCTCCTCCACATCCTCATCGGTACAATGGGCATAATAATGTTTGGAGCACCTTCATTGCAGAGATTAGGTGAATCTCAAATAAGATACTTGGTATGCTAAAGAAAAAACAATAAGAAATAGTTAATACAAAATTAGAAAAAAAATTTAATAACCTTGGGAAAATATCAGCAGCATTATTAGTTGTGTATATGCACGTGTGTTTGAAAGAGATAAGTACAGTGTATTTGGAGACCGAAAGATGTGAATTTGAACCCTAGCTAAGAAATTTATTGTTTGCACTTGACCAAGTTGGTTACTGTGAGCTTCAGATAAAATAATGCAGACTAAATTTTTTGCAAAACATTTAATACTAGTAAATATCAACTATTATCATCATCCTAACTAGCATTTACATAGCACTTTAATGTTTGCAAAGTACTTTACAAATATAACCTCATTTTATATGTTGCAACCCTGAGAATAGGAGCTATTATTATCCTCTTTTTATAAATGAGGAAACCAAGGTAGAAAGAAGTTAAATGACATGCCCAGGTCTCTGAAGCCATATTTGAACTCAGAGTCTCCTCTCTATGTCCAGAACTCTAGCTAGCATGACACCTGGCTGTGATCATTCAATTATAAAAGTGACAGTGATTCTTAAAAAGCATTCAAATGAGCACAAATTTTTGCAAGTCCTACCACTGTAAAAGAATACTGCTCTTATACTCAGAAGAGCAGCCTAACTCATTTTATGAGCTATCTTCAAGATAGCCACTGAGTAATAACTTTATTTTTTTTATCCACAGAAACTCTGGAAAATAAGCCACTCAGTCATGTAGGGGTTGTGATCTTTGTTGCTGTAGGGAAGGGAACCATTCTTGCAAAACCGAAAATGTTTAAAATAGTTAAGTGTAAAATACTGTTCCTGTCAAATGTGAGCATTTTATTTTCTGAAAAGACTAGGAAAAGGGTAATCTGTATAAGAAAAGAAACTTGAAACTATTCTGAGAACCTAAGAGAAAATTCCGACACAGAGAAGTGAGGGGATGTATTTATTTGAAAGCAACTCTGAGGCAGGAGGATTGATTGAGGTAAAGAAGATGGCAATGCATTATATATATATATTCCACAGTTTTTAGGTTTTGGAATTATATAACTAAGAATGATACATCAAAGAACAGTTTAGGGATTATGAAAAAACTGTGTATTATTTGTGTTATATATAACAGGAATGTGGACTTTCAGCTTTTTCTACCTTAGTGCCTTAGAAGGAGGCCCTGATTACAGCATAAATATTTTTTTTGGTTAAATTTTTTTTTATTAACATCTTTAGTTTTCAGCATTAATTTTCACATGCGTTTGAATTACAGCTTTTTCTCCCCATTTCCACCCCCCCC
>CM053622.1:177064083-177137946 GCA_028646595.1 Phalanger gymnotis
TTTTTTTTTTTGTATGCTCATTCTTCCAGCCTACTTTTGGTGAGTAAAGACTTTTAAATTTTAAGACAACTTTATAAGTATGAGTTACTTAAAATAATGTATATCATAGATGGAAGGCTGTAAGGGAGGTTAATTAGTTAGTAAACAAGCATTTATTAAGTACTTGCTATGTGTTAGACACTGTGCTAAGAAATGGAGTTACAAAGAAAGGCAAAAACATGTCCCTGTCCTCGAAGGGATCACTAGATAAGGAGGAGAGAGCATGCAAATAATTGGGTCTATACATAAGATATATGGGACAGGTAGACGGTGCAGTGAATACAGCACCAGGCCTGATTCAAAAAGATCTGAGTTCAAACTCAGCCTCAGACACTTACTAGCTTTGTGACTCTGGGCAAGTCATTTTATCTCCATTTGCCTCAGCAAAATTGAAGAAGAAAATAAGAAACCACTCTAGCATTTTTTGCCAAGAAAACTCCATTGATAAGTCCATGGGATCAAGAGGAGTCATACATGACTGAACAACTGAACATCAAAAAATGTAGTTCATTGAGAAGCATTGATAGATATTTCTTGAATCTTTCCAAGGGATGCCCTAATCCCTGACTACAGGAGATGTGGCCAAGAGGCTGTCAGCTCTGCTCATCCGTGAGAGAAGTAAGCCTATTAATCCAAGCAAATAATAGACAAATCAAAGAAATTATATAGATTTAGATATGCTTATATATATGAAATTGTTACACAGATTATTCAAGAAAAAGCACTGATCTCAGTGAGAAGTTCCTCAGAGTCTGCAATAACAGAAGCAGGAAAACAGGGACATGTGTGAATACCAGCTCATTTACATGTCTAACAAAGATTTTTCTGCCAAAGTTCTTCCCCCAACCACATCCTCATAAAACTTTCCCTGAAGAGAGTCTGAACCACGTCTCTCTCAAAACCAAATTAAAGACAATGTTTCTCCTCCACAAAACTCTTACATCAAATCTGCCCTTTACCCAGACACAGTGTTGAGTCATCATTCTCTCTGCCAATGTGGAGTCACACCTAAGTGGCAGCCTACAAAATACTTCAAAATTGAAACCTAGGTTACAAAGAAAACATACTAAATATCTAGAGTTCAAAGTTTCTCTATTTCTCTCCCTTCTCCCTGGTAATGAAGAAAAGGAATGGCAAACGCTTTCCTGACTAATAAGCAAAAATTCAATCCCACAGATCTCAATGAAAAAGAACTCCTCTAAGAGTACAGATCAATACCTTCTCAGCAACTCATAGTCTTAGAAAGTTGCCTTGGTACTGAGTAATTAAGTGACAGAATGTACTAGTATATAAACTTAAAAACAGATCTTCATGATTGTAGGGTCAGCTTTCTATTCACTAATACCTATCTATCTCTTATGTGTTTATGTGTGTGTATGTATGTGTGTATGCCTGTATGTGTGACTACAAAAGCTCTATTTACTTATCATTAAAATCCCACTCATCCCCGTAATTTCACAGATGCTAGTTGGTGGGTCTACATTTCACACATAAATTTTTAATTTTAATTTTCTAGAAATAACTAAAATGCTTAACATACTTTGGTTTTTAAAGGTGTATTAAAACAAAGCTCATAAGGGTACTGGTGTCCAAGATTCAGACATCATACTAGACTGTTTCTCCCAAAGTATTTGGTACAGTGTGCTACACACTGTAGGTACTTTAAAATGTTGAATTGATTTTTTTAAAAGTAACCTATGGGGAAAATGTTGAATTGAATTTGATTTACATAGCACTTATTATTGGCTAGCCACTCTTCTAAGAAATGGGGTTGCAAAGAAAAAATTAAACCATCTCTTTACATGAGGAACTTAAATTCCACTGGGAAAAGCCCATGGCTAGATTGAACAAAATACATGACATGAATTATAATCTGTCAAAGGAGGTTGAAGTTTTAAACCGAAGTCAGCTAGTCACAAGACTGTAACCATATTAAATAGTAGCCATGCAAAAAGTAGAGGAGGAGGTTATACATTGTAGTTAAAATATCCCCCACTAGCTCCTTTCTCTGTTGCCCTTGAGGGAATGACAGGCTCTCCTCTCTTCCTATACAAAGGGCAACTATCAATTCCCAAAGCATATCACAATGCAAAAAAAAAATCATATGAGTTTCTAGACAGAAAACTACTTGGTAATACTAGCCTCTTGGTTTTGAATGAAGCAAAAGTGACTTCATTCACTTTGGGGGCATGCTTGCAAATGAGCTAATTAAGTCTCAGTGGGAAACAAGAAACAGTGGTTCTTCACCTTTTCTGCATGTTGATATAACTGAATTTTGGATACAACGTGAGTTGATACAACTGGAACCCAACTTAGTCACAGCATAGGAGAGAGAGAGCTCTTGAAGTAAATGGTCGCTGCAGAGGCACCCAGGTTCACAAAATAACGTGAAAAAAATTATTATAGGGCACTATTTTAAGCAATCCCTTGAAAGGGGAGGAAAAGTTGTTAAATAGTGTTGTGCAGAAGAAACCGTACTTACTAAAATTTTTTGTTACTTGTTTCAGTCACGTCTCACTCCCCACAATACCATTTGGGGTTTTCTTGGCAAAGATACTAAAGTGTTTTGCCATTTCCTTCTCCAGCTCATTTTACAGATAAGTAAAGTGAGGCAAACAGGGTAAAGTAACTTTCTCAGAGTCACACAGCTAGTTAATGTCTGAGATCAGATTTGAACTGAGGTTTTCTTGACTCCTGGTAAGCACTTTATCCACTGAACCATCTAGCTGCACTCATTAGGAATCCTTATGCAATTAGACATCTGTTTGACCTCCAGAACAATGACAAAAAGGCACATGCGTGAAAAACCATAATTAATGACCTGAGTATACCTGTATTTACAGACAACCTTGAACTCTCTCTGTACTAGTAAAGAGGAACAAAGTTGCCGACAGTCACTAATGTACCTGAAGGCTTTCACCACTGAAGCAGCTATGTCTGGACTCCTGAGAAAAGAAAAAAAATAATGAGTAAAGGAGCTAAAAGTCTGTGTGGAAGGTAGAGAAGATGAAGCCAGGATTTTTTTCTCCCCAGCATCTTTGGATGTTTGCCTTCTAATTTCTTGTCTTGCATTCACTGAAATAAAGAGATTTCAGACTCTTACACCAGCCAAGGATTCCACAGACCCATGGAGACAAAAAGCTGAGCCACCATTCACCAAATACAGAGTTAGAAAAATAGGCTATCTTGATAATTCAGACAAAACAAAATTACAATCAATCAAAGTCATTTTCGGCTTTTTATTTTTTTTTCCTTTCTTGAACACTGAAGACAAGGATTCTGTGGATGAGGGCCACCAATGAACTTATCATGGAAAAAAAATGAAAAATCATGAGTTGTAGAGGTTCTTTAAAAAAAATGTCTTCATGACTTCAGTGATGTCAGGGTCCTCTTGAAGAATGAAGGACAACCAACAACAGCAATTTGTAATAGTTGAAGAAGGAGCCTTCATCTCAAGGGACGGAGGCTACCTCTACAGAGAGAAATGTTTAGTTTGGAAAAGGAGCCCGCTTCCACTTAACAATTGGGAGGGGAAGTGAATAATAACAGATTTGACTCTCCCCTCCCTCAAACTCCTAAAACTAGTTAGTGTTGCCCTCTGCCTTGCCACCTAGCAGTTCTACTATCTTAATGGTGGGTGAGAAGGAAGGAATAGGAATTTATATAGCACCTACTATGTGCCATACACTGTAGTAAGCACTTTGTAAATATTATATACTTTGATCCACACAACTATCCTGCAAGGTAAGTACTGTTCTTATTCCCATTTTCCAGTTGAGGAAACTGAGGCAAAAAGATGTTAAATGACATACTCAGGGTCATATAGTTTGTAAGTATCTGAGGCCAGATTTGAACTTTTGTTACCCAGAATGGAATATAATGTTCCAGAAGCAGCTTAATCAGAACAGAGTATTATTACTTCTTTTATTCCTGACACTATTCTTCTATTAATGTATCATAAGATTGCATCACGGTCAGGGCCTACTAAGAAGAATTTAAACCAGTCCTTAGCTAAAGGTAGATTTAATCATCTCCCAGCATAGACCCAAACATGCTAGGTTAGAAATTGCATTTCCAGCATATAGTGCGAAGTACTTTCCTCAAAACTGCAATATAGCTAGTATAAGTATTATAATACCCATTTAACAGGTGAATAAACAGATTCTGAGAGGTTAGAATGTGGGCTGATTACACAACTGAATGATAAATCATTAAAGATCCTCCGTATTACAGTGTAAGCCCAGCACGTATGTGTCAAGCTCCCTGCTCCCTTGCAGACCTTTAGAGAGACTGATAGGCCCTGAATAAAGAATAAGAATACATTCCTCAGCCAGATTACAGTGTAAGCCCAGCTCTCCCTTCCCCCTTGCGGATCTTTAGACTCTCCCTCTTGGAGACTGATAGACTCTGAACAAAAGACAGGATATCCCTGAGACTGCCTGCCAGTTCTTGGGAATGAGGGGGACAGGATGAGGGTGGCTACCCTCTCTGGTGGCAAAAACTTTCTTTGTTCAGGGTCCTATAAAAATCACCACGTGGGTGAATCTCATTGGAACCTCACCCACAGAAAGGATGCTTTGCCTGGGATTATGTTCAGAAGGATCACCAAGGAGGCTGTAAAAGGGGTTCTCCAGTTTCAGAGAAGCCTTGGGTGCTGGTGCTGAATGTGAAGTGCAGGTTGTATGTTGTGTGTGTGTCTTTTGTCACTGTTGCTGCATTTGTAGAGAAGAGAGGGATTCCCCAGCTTGGAGAAACCTTGGGCTGCAGTGTTCCTTTGTACAGGTGTTGCCTCTGTGTGTCTGTGTCTCTGTCTTTGTGACTGTGTTAACTGTATAGTAGGAATTGTTAAATAATGTGGTTGCAGAGTTAATAGAGTATTTCCCCAGTCTTTCAATAAAAATTTTGTTCTGTTGGGTGTGTGCCTTATTGCCAGAGCAAATCCGAATCCAAACCTAACCTAACTGAATCGAACAACAACAAAATAAGACTAAAGCAAGACTTTAAAACCCAGTTGTGCTGGTTTCAAGAGTACTTCCCCTCCACTCTAACAGCAAGCCAAGAATTATAAACCTTCAAGTACAAGCAGGATCTTTCATCAGAGTGGCCTATCTCTAATTAAAAGGGATGTATTTGCTCTATCTGGATACTGAATATGCTAGCAACCCCAACACTTGTTCTCTAAGAACAGAAATGCAGAAGCAAACTCAACTGGTTCATGACTGTATCTGAAAACAACTTCAGCAAGATAAGTTTTTTAGATATGATTATGTTATCTAGGAATAATGGAACAAGACAAACCATGAATGAGACACAATGAGAACCTAAGGATCATTGGAAAAATAGTACTCAATTTCTCTGAGAGGCAAGAGGAAGTCCCAAGAAGTTGAGAATACCGACCTACTGCAATACTGCCTAATGTGACCCAAGCCCCCTCTTTGAGTAATTTCCAGAGCCAATAGCTAAAGGCCTAATCCCTGAATTTCCCTTTTATTCCACAAGTGTCACTGTAGATGGCCCAGAAGTGTTGGTATTAAGGAGGAGCTGCCAGAGGGGCACTCCACAAAATAAGAGAACACTGTAAGGCAGGGGACTTTAAGCACGCAGAGCTTGTTACTATTGTTTCAAGAGAAGGAAAAAAGGAAAGGTGAAGAGGGAATGGAAAGCAGAGGAAAGAGAGGAAGAAGGATGGAAGAGGTGAAAGAGACAGAGGCACAATGACATGAGAAAAGAGAGATTCAGAAAATAAGACAGAAAATGTTGAAGTGGAAAGAGAAGGGAGGGACCAAACTACCAAGGCACAAAACATCACTATGAATTAGGGTTTTACAGATGTCCTTCTTTGTGGTGTTGACACCAAAATGCAACTTTGAAAGCAAAAAAAATTGATGTGTTCTCGGATACACTGATCTTTTGTTGCTCTACAAGTCATAGTAGTTTCATTCACTTTGTCTATTCATGGATTAGATAGACCCTATTGCCATAGGTAATCAGTTATATACAAGCTCTGTATAAATAATAGTGGAATGATTTAAATCATCTTAATTAGTTATAAGATTTCATGGGCTTTGGAAACTATATCATAGCTAACTCCCACACTTGTATACTTCTAGTGAATCATATTAATAATATTTTATATTTCTATAGAGCTTCATAGGCTTTTTTAAAAGTGTTTTCATATACATTCTCAGAATAATACTGTGTAGAAGTCACGGCAAGAATCATATCCTCCATTTAATGAATGATGAAGCCAAAGCTCACATAAACAGGGTTGTCTAAGAATATAGAGCTACAAAGTCACAGATCTGGAACTTACTCAAACCTAAGGCCTTTGAATCACAGCCCAAGGATCTTTGCATACCACCAAACTGATGTAAGTCAATCAGTAAACCAGCCTTTATTCAGTGCCTGTTTTTGTCTGTGAATAGTTTGGGTGGTTTAAGAAGAAGGAAAAGTAGGAATATAAGCTAAATTCTGGAGAACTCATAAAAAGCCAGGCAAAAGATAAAGAGGGCTATAAGAAAAGCTTCTTACAAGACAATAGAATAGAGAATGGGACAGGAGGGGACTAGACAGGATGACATTAGCTGCTTTTCTGGGAGCCTACTGATTAGAAGAATAACATTGATTTGTTGATTGTCTTAGAGAACTCAGCTGCTGGGAGGATGGGAGTACAGAATCCTGCTAAAATCTAGCTTATTGCTCTATATTGCCATTCATAGACTGAGAGAGAGTAAACCTCTCAGGCGTGCCTGGTTACCCTCTCTGCTCTTTATTGTTGAGATAGATAAATGGTCAAGGGGTGGGGGTCAGATTTGTCTGTGATCCATACTGTTCTGTGAGGAGAAGATTAGAGTTGACTAGACAAAACAGAATCCCTTGCTATTTACAGATCTGAGAAGTGTAATTGTTTTCTGGTATAAGGAAACTGCTTGTCACTAAAAGAGCTTAACATTTTTTCACAATTATCCTATTAAGAATAGCTGTGAACAAAAAGAGATTGTCACTGCTGCATGAACTCAAGAGCAGAAGAATATCTGCCTAGTAGTATGGTCATAAGACCAAATGAGAAGCAGCTAGCGGAAAAATTGGCTTTGTATGATGCAAATTGTTCCTGGAGGTACAAAGGATTAAATGCTATAGTCCAGAGGTATAACTTGCCACCAGACACATGGGTTTCCCTATTTATATAACTCCCTGTTAGGTTGTTATGTATATCCATTCTTCCTCAAGAACACTGCTTGTATTTGTGGTAGTTTGCAACCCAGTTTTATGAGTGAGCTATGAGGTTTCCCTGCTTTTGCCTTCTTTTGTGAAAAAAGTGATTATTGTTTTGTCTTCTACTAAGTAAATATTATTATTCTGCTTTTACCTTATTAAGTAGATATTTTATGCTTAGGATTAAATGATGTCATGGTCATTATTTTACATGAATGGAAAACATAAAAATGAGAGGTAGTAGTATAGTAGTCAAAGTAATGAGCAGAAGCAGTGTATACTTCTTCCCCCCCCCCACACACACACATGCCATGGTTACCCCTAAAACCTTTAGAGAAAACAATGCATCAAAGTTGCATGGTATACTCACTTTGGAAACCCCACACTTACCTTTGTGAGTTCATGTTGGGACGAGTGAACTCAGAGACCAAGAGTAGGAATCCTCATCATACCTACATTACACTGACATGAGCTCTACTTTACATGCATTTAAACTCTACATTAAATTTTGTGTTAAGAAATGCCATATGTCAACATCGATGTAAGGAAATGTACAGAATCAAATTTTTAAATCAATTTCAATTGTTGATTATTATTTTAATTTGAAAAATTGCACATAAAAACAAATATTTGGCAGACACAAAACTCTACTAATTTTTTGTCAATACTGCGCAATAAGTAGTAAAGGAGAGGGGTCAGGTTGGAGGAAACACCGAACTGAAAATGCTGCTCACCTGCCAGGAAGAGGATGCATTAGTACCACTGGTTTCAACACAGGAACCAATTTATCTTCATATTTATTCAAAATTATTCAAAATTATAATGATTACTATAATAAATTCATAAAGCAAAAAGTACACTCAAAGAAAAATGGGCTACTGCAGCTGAATCTGTTAGAAAAGAATGCTTATTATTCATAACAAGAGATAACAGAAAAGGTATTTGCATATTTTTGAAGAAATATTTCTAAATAGCTGAATGTGTAGTGTTGTATAAGGAATAAAAACACAGATTTTTTTTTTAATCTTTCAGATGTTTTTCATTTGCCACAACAATATGGAGGAATAGTCAATCAGTAAGCCTTTATTTAGCACCTGCTGTGTTTCTGTCACTGTGCTAAAAACTGGGGATACAAAGAAGGGCAAAAATACTCTGCCTCAGAAGAGGTCACAATCTAATGGAGGAGACAACACACAGATAGTAGTCTTCAGAGACAAGATTTGAAACCATAACCTCTAATTTCTCTCTTTCCTTCTTTCTACTATACCACGTTGCCTGCCCACAAAATCAAGATTCTCTGTGTCATTGGTAATCGTGTACATGCTTTTCCTCATAATTAAAAGATAAGCTCTCAGAAGCAAGGCCTATGGCATATATACCTTTGTCACCTCTGCAACTTTGCTAATTTAACAAAAATACCTGTTGAATGAATGATCTCTAAGATCCTTTCCAAATTTATGAATTACGTTGGCAGTAGGAATTCATTTCAGGCTAAATATCTCGGTGTCCATTAGGTCAATGATGAAAGGAAATAAAAACATCAACAGAGCAAAACAAATACCTATGGAGCACAGATTATGTGCTCAAAGTTATGAGTGTATGCAGAGAAATGTAAGGCAATATTCACAACCCTCAAAGAGTTGGTTGTTTGTCCTTCATTCTTGAGGACCATGACATCAGAAAGGTGATGCCATGGCTTACAAGTGAATTGGATTTAAGTGAGGGAGGACCATGCAAAGTCACCAGCCTCACTTTCTTCTCTAGAGCCATCTGGGTCCAGTGGCAAGATATAGATCAGGACAACCGGAGATGACCCCAAATGCAGTGGGAGGCTTTGGCTTTTTTAAGCTAAGGTCTTTCCCAGGTCTCCATTTGACTGAGGCAATGCCCATTCAGTGACTAAGATTAGGTAAGAAATGAGGCAAACAATAATCACCGAATGGGCATTGCCTCGGTCAAATGGAGACCTGGGAAAGACCTTAGCTTAAAAAAACCAAGGTCTCCCACTGCATCAGAGTTTACAAATTAATTGAAAAGACAAGACAACCAGGAGAAAACTTTAGGAGTATAAAAAGTAAGTAACAGTTTGAGACAACAGTAGGAGAGACTTCACGAGGCAAGAGAGAATTAGTTGGCCAATTAATTGCACAGGCACTAATTGCTTTAGAAATTCATTAAAGATTTCATTTTCATATTTAAGTTGGTTTTGTTTTGCTTTGGTGCTTAAATACCGATAAGCTGAGTTTTCTAGCGCATGTCGTAATTAAGATTTTGCTAATGAAGGAGCTAAACCAAATCACTTTTATTTTTTTAAATGATGTTCTACTTGGACTAATACAAATGTTTTGCAATATGTAAACAAAACATGCAGAAAATTTGCAGAACTTTAACCTTTTTATCTGGATGTTTCTTTTTTTAATCATTGTCAATAAGTATACCTCATATTTATAGAGAATTTTAAGGTTTACAGAGTTCTTGTCTCACAACAGGCTTCTGAGGTAGGTAGTCAAATTATCACTATTCCTATTTTACAGATGAGGAAACTACAGTCGGTCTCCTATTTCCTTGACTTCGTGGTGTCTGGAATGCTCTCTCTCCTGATCATTACCACTCGAATCCCTTTGGTTCTGTTAAGGCTAGGCTAGGTACCACCTACTATGAGAAACTTTTACTGAGCTCCCAGTCCTCTCCTCAAGTTTTCTTGTGTTTATTAACATATTTACCTTTTGTATGTCTCAGTAGAATTTAACAAGGACAAGGACTATTTTTATCTTTATCCGTTTTTACCCTGGCATATGGCATAATCCTTTGCATATAATAAACATTTCATACATTCTCTTGTTGCATTAAATTTGTTTTTAGAACAAAATTAGACCTACTCCCAGAAATCGCTTTCAGTTCTATGAATGATCCTACAAAAGAGACTCCAAGAGAGGAAAATACAGGTTCTTTGTTGGATCAATGGCAGACCTCTTCAGGAAAAGATGGACCTGAATGTAGAGCCCAATGATCTCACTCGCAAACATTCCAGGTACTTCACAACACTTAGATGTAGTTTTGCATGGTTATCCCAACCATGGCAATCATAGTTTAGTTAAACTTTTTTATTGTTTCACTCACTACGCCATTGATATTACTGAATAAATGAACAGGAAACGAGGTGCTAGATCAATAAAGAATTTATTACAATGGTATCAAAATGCTTATTTCATTTTTAAATGTTGCAATACTTTTGAAATAGATTTTATTTAAAAGGAGCTTCTACAATTTCAGAAGGAATTCCTCAGGCTGTGCAATTAAAGGTGAGGAAAGATGACTTAATTTATATGGTCATCGGTTTATCTACATCTTTTTTAAATGTATACATGTAAAATTGTAATATAATTTATCTTCCATATTATACTTTGCATTATAAAGTTTGTACTCATGTTACCTCCCTTTCTAAAATATAAACTCCATAATGACAGGAATTTTGTCTTAATTCTCCTTTGTATCCCCTATATGACATTAGCAGCTACTCAATAAATACTGATCAACAAAGGGAAAAAATGTACATATGTTTATGTATGTATTCACATGTCTATATATATATGTGTGTGTGTGTGTGTGTGTATAATTGTCCCTGTTGAGATTTTTTTAACATGTCATGTTATAAAAAAAAATGCTGGGTTTAGAAATGTGTGTGTATGATTTATGTATTTTTTATGTTTATGCATGTGTATATGTATTTTCAGAGGGAACATCCTTCAATCAAAGCACCAAGAGTTGTTTTATAAGTACTGTGTTAATTAAGTGGAAATGTCTTTGCAACATGAGGAGAACCACATTTTTAAAAAGGCCTTTCAGGGTAGATATTAAATGGAGCCCTGATGGAGTAGATATGTGGCTTAAGAAAAATGATGATTTTAAAAATATTTTACGTACATAATTAACAAAAAAAAAGTTGTCATGATTATGGGTCAGTTGTAGTAATAATCCTACCTGCTGATTATGCCCACTCCCTTTTTTATGCTTTCTGCTTCCTTTAGTGTTTCTTCACAAATAAAAGTTCTTTTTCCAAAGCAGAGAAGTCTGCTAACTATTCTTGTAAAGCCTCCAAGTTTATTCCTCTACTTCTTAGTCTTTTTCCTTCCTCCCACTTCTATTTCTTTTTTATCATAACTCAGGATATCAGATCTCTTCCCACTGATCATTCTCATCTTTATTTATTTTCTAGTTGAAAGTGCCCTTCTGTGAAAATGCAGCAGCATTGTGTATTCCTATTTTTAAAGGGTCTTCCAGAAGGCATTGTACACATTTAAACTTCAATAATGCTGGTTGTAGGTGTGATCAATGTGTAAACAGTTCATTTATTCATGCTTGGAACTACACTATACAACAGAACACAATGTATTCTCATTTCAGATCCTTATGACAAAGGAAAAATGCCTACCAGAGATGAGAAGGTAAACTCTGCCCTAAAGCTAACAGAACTGAATTCTGAATTAGTTATCAGAAGAAAGCATACATATTGGAATTTCTTTCTGACTGCTCTTCTGAAAAAGATTGCAGAACATTGAGTTGACCCTTTGACTTAAACTTATTTATGGGACATCATATCAATTTATTTGCTTATGCTGTGAAAAGAAACTTAACATCAGCAACTATACCTCCATACTAAATGTTCGAATTTAAAGGAAGCCATGTGAAATGTCTTTTTTTCTCTTTCAGAAGATTTTGAAATAATTCAAACAGGCAAGAATAAAGATGGTGGTTCCATTTATATGGATTATTTTTTATAACATTTTGCATTTTCTCTATTTCTGCTTAAAATCAAGAAACTTGTTACCAAATCTCTCTTCTCGTGAGCCTCTTGTTCTCTTCCATCTTTGATGAGAGAGAAAGAGATGCAGATATATATTTATATATGTATGTGTATACATACATATGTATGTGTGTGCATGTATATGTTTGTATGTACATATACACATATACATGTAGAGAATATAGGAGTGAAAGAGTATGATATAGGATCTCGCAGGTGCACTTAAAGATCACCACACCAAACCCTGACCCAATTATCTTCTTCTGGCTTGTCTGCTTATTAGTTTTCACTCTCTGGGTTCAAAGACATTTTAGTGAGTATCTTCTGTGATATTAAGAGAAATTACTAAAACTGTTCAAACTTTCTCTCTAATCAACTCGGGCCTCACTTTGAAAATCTCTTCTCCTAAGTGTCAGAACACTCTAGCATAATACTTTTATTTTTATCATTCTAAGGAGGTTATCCAAACTCTTTGAGGATTCCCTATCATCAGAAAAGTCCTTCATTAATCTTGGGTATCTTGATTCTCAACAACATTGTATGTATGTATGTATGTATGTATGTATGTATGTATGTATGTATGTATGTATGTGTGTATGTGTGTATGTGTGTGTATGTATGTACATGTATGTATACACATACATTAATACATACATGTGTATGTGTGTGTCTATCTATCCTCGCTGTATCTGCCTCTCTCATATGCACAGGTATTTGTAAGTACATATTAAACTATATGTATGTATATATATGTGTTGATGAATATGTATGCTAGAGCCAGCTAGAGGACTGTTAAATCTTCTAGGTGAGCCTTTATGTCTCAGAAAGAGACAAATGCTATAAATCAGGACTGGATTTATTGTTTTTTTGATTGTCTAGACCAAGCTTCAGCAAACTTTTTCCATAAATAGCAAGGATGTAAATATTTTAGGTCATGTGGGCCAAAAGGCAAAATCAAATATATTATGTATGTACTTATGCAACAAGAGAGAAAAGAAATTTCAATGATTTTTGTTGACAAATATTCAAAATAATAAAGAATAATTTTTGTAATACAAGTCTACTAATAAGAAGCCTGGAATTCTTTGTGGGGTCAGGGGAATAACATTTTGCTTAATGTAAGTTCAAAGTTAGTGTTCTCTGTCATCAAAATTGACATTGATATTCATATATTAATGCATATCTGTAATGAGATTTGGCATATTTCATCTTTGAAGATTCTTTTTCATGAAGATAATTACATCCAAATACTGATATTAATCCAAGAGCATATTAATTTAATTGAGAATATTCGCTGCATGGAACGCATTTTTTAAAATTCTATTAGATTATTCTCTTGATAGTTGACTTTTATCATGTCATTACATTGTGGATTAATCACTTCCAATGGAAGATTGGATAGAAGCTACTCAACTGCACAGTTAGATGAATTTTGAAATATCAAAATTCCTTTTGCCTTTGCACAGAGGTCAAAAGAATGCAGTTGACACTGTAGTTTGAGCTCAGCAAAGGTATCTGCTAAAAATTTGTGTGAGAAAAGAAATCTCATTTCTTATTTTAATCCTTGACAACAGAGTAAGTGTTTAAGGCAACATGATATTGCTTGATTGAAACAACATTAGTTATCCAATTTATCTTACCACATTACAAGTTTCACATATAAACACCTTTTTGCCTTGTAATTTCAGGTTGAATTCCTTAAGAAACATCAAATCTGTAAGAAAAGCTAATTTTGGGGGGTGGAGCCAAGATGGCGGTTAGAAAGCAGGGACTTCTGTGAGCTCCCCGCCAGGTCCCTCCAAAAACCTATAATAAATGGCTCTGAACAAATTCTGGAACTGCAGAACCCACAAAATAGCAGAGGGAAGCAGGGCTCCAACCCAGGACTACCTGGATGGTCTCTGGATAAGATCTGCGCACAGAGCTGGGAGTGGAGGGGACCAAAACATACAGCCAAAGAAGTCAACAAAGTCAAAGAGCCTACATCAAAAGCCTCCAAGAAAAATATGAACTGGTCTCAGGCCATGGAAGAGATCAAAAAGGATTTGGAAAAGCAAGTTAGAGAAGTAGAAGTAAAATTGGGAAGAGAAATGAGAATGATGCAAGAAAACCATGAAAAACAAGTCAATCATTTGCTAAAAGAGACTCAATAAAAGGGGATAGGTTAGGAAGTAGCAAAATATAGTTAGTCTTTCACAACATGAGTATTGTGGAAGGGTTTTACATAATGATACACATGTGGCATATGTTGAATTGCTTGCCTTCTTAGGGAGGGTGCGTGGGGAGGGAAGAGAGGAGAGAATTTGGAACTCAAAGTTTTAAAAACAGATGTTCAAAAACAAAAAAAAGAAGTTTTTGCATGCAACTAGGAAATAAGATACACAGGCAATGGGGCACAGAAATTTATCTTGCCCTACAAGAAAGGAAGGGAAAAGAGGATGGGAGGGGAGTGGGGTGACAGAAGGGAGGGCTGACTGGGGAACAGGGCAACCAGAATATATGCCATGTTGGAGTGGGCGGAAGGGTAGAAATGGGGAAAAATTCACAATTCAAACTCTTGTGAAAATCACTGCTGAAAACTAAACATACTAAATAAATTAAATAAATTTTTTTTAAAAGTTGAAACCTAAAAAAAAAAAAGAAGAAATGCTGATTTCCAAAGTCATTCAGTACTTGGCAATATTGGTTGAAGATAGTTCTTGATCAGAAAAATTTCACTCTTGACCCTGAGCTCAAAAAATACATTTTTTCTCTTACTTTCACTTTTGACATGATGAGCATGCACTAATAATAAAATGAAATATCACAGTATGGCAATACACAGAGAATTTGAAATATCATCAATTTATAACTATCACTGTAATTTTCATTTATGTATGGTCTTTGTCATAACTCCACAACTCTGCCATTGTAGGGAAAGCAGCCATAGACAATAGGAAAACAAATGGGCATGGAAGTGTTCCAACAAAACAAATTATGGACATCAAAATTTGAATTTTGGATAATTTTATGTATTGTGAAAAATTCTTCTTTTTATTTTTTTCAACCATTTAAAATGTAAAAAGAAAAACATTCTTAGCTCATGGGCTATCCAAAAACAGATAGTAGATATGTTAGGCTAGAGTACCTGGTGAAGTCTAAGAAGATGATGGAGAGAATGTTAAAAGAATACTGTAAACACTTTTTTCTGCAATTGTTAAACACTTATTAGCACTCCTATGTGTGCATATTATGTATGTATGTATGCATGCTTGCATGTATGTTTGTTCAAGGTAGAACTTTGACATTTATCTGTAGATCTCCCTAACCACTATGACTTTCTTTTCTTCACTTTAACACATTTATACAGCACTTCAATGTTTACATAGTGTTTTCATTAAAGGGTCTGTCCTATAAGGTAGGTAACATAATTGTAGATTACAAAATTAGATGGGAATCTTTTGTGATATATAATATAATACATAACATCGCATTGCATATTATATTAATTACATTCATTGGGTTATGCTATGTATTCTAATGTTAGGTCACGTCACATCAAATTATACCATGTCATGATATATTTCATGTAATGAAATATATGTAATAGGAACTATAATATATAGTAGCTAGCTATTTCATGAAGTGCTAGGCTTGAAAGCAGAAAGACCTGAATTCAAATCTGGCCCCAGATACTTGGTATCTATGTGACCCTGGGGAAGTCACTTAATCTCTGTTCGGCTCAAATAGTGACTTGCCTAGGGTCACACAGCTAGTAAGATATGTGTGTATTTTAATCTACTTCTCCTCTCTGAGGAGGTGGGGCATGGAGATAAATTCTAGTACTACCTCCTACTATCACTGCATCAGGAATTATCGCATGATCAAAAAGGTTTGTTAATTAAAAAAAGAAACCTGACACTGAGTGGATTCTTTTGGCATAAACTTGATATAGATTTTATCACAATTCTCTAAATCTTTTACAAGTCTTTTCAATAACATTATACTCTCCTTGTTTTCACATAGTATCTATTCACCACAGGCCTTCTCTCTTTCACATATTTAACACATACATTTGAAAATTTTTAGTGAGGGCACTTAATGTGCTGAGCACTGGGCATACAAAGAGAGACAAAAATCCTCTATTTCCTCATTTCTTACAGTACAAAAGTATTTTATCACATTCATAAATCATAACCTATTCATTCATTTCCATTGAGTAGATGTCGTCATATTTATTTTATGTAGCAGTAGTAAGAAATAAATAAACATTTTTACAGAATAAAAACATAAAAGAATAGAAAGTGACCTTTTCAATAAAATTACTATAATGATATCTGTACTTATAATTTAGTAAAATCTACTAAGCTTCTCTATTTTCAGCCAATAAACATTTATTAACCAACTACTATGTGTTAATGGAAGGATCAAGTGATGATTTTTTTTTCAGGAGAGAAGAGACTGAGCTCATTTGTAGGTAATAGGAAGTGAGTCATTAAACAGAGAAAGGTTGAAAATAAGTGAGCATAGGAATGACAGAGGGGGCAATCTATTGGAGGAGATGGTTAGAATGCAATCACATGAGGTAAGGGTGAAGGAGACAGTAACAGAAGACATCTTAGTGATGGAAGATGAGAAAGAAAAGAGAAGAGGGAATTCATAGCAAATGTCCTCATTTTTTTCTGTAAAATATGAAGCAAGCTTCTCAGCTGAAAGGGTGGAAGGAAAAGCCATGGGAAGTTTGAGAAGAAATAAAAAGAGCCACTGTGGAGAGCAGGATGGTGAGTCAATAAGGAAGGCATAGTAGGATTGCCTTGCAGTAGGGAGGGCCCAGTTGAAGTTATAGAATGTCATTTTGAAGTGGATCTAGTTAGAATAGTTGCATGATTTTCTTCACCTTCATTCCATAGTTCATGTAATGGTGTGAAGGCCATGAATGATGGGAATGATCCAAGGCTGAGGCCTATATACACAATATGTATATTGTGTACACATGCATTTGGGATGATGCAAAATACAAACATACATATTTTTTCTATTAAATGTTCACCAAATTATAAAACTTTGTTGAGATTATATTAAGGGTCATACAAGCCAAGCTACAAAGAATTGCTCTGATTTATCTCTTCAAGGAGATGATAATGACTCTCACTAACATAACACTTTAAAGTTTACACAGTGTTCATTACAACATTCCTGGGAAGTAGGCAATGAATGAATCCCCATTGCATAGATAAGAAGACTAAGGACTCTGGTAGTTAAATGATTTGCCCAGAATAGTACAAGCTAGTGAATATCATAACCTGGACTCCAGCTGGATTTTGTGACTCTACAATGGCATACTCTTCCCTCCTACCACACTGCCTCTTTAGATGATTTTATCTTTTGAAAATGTACCAATAGCTTGTGGTAAATATAAATAATTCAAGAGAAGAAATAGAACCTTCATCTTCTAAAACAGCTAATGAAGGCTATGAATTGACCAGCATTCAACAAAGATAATTGATAGGGATGAACTTTCTGAGGTGACGTTGAATGAAATATAATAAAAAAAGGAAATGAACAGAATGCATTTTCTTGAAGTTGCATCATGGTAGAGTGTATGGAGAATCACATATACAAAAACATCAGGGTTATTATGCTTGGAAAGGAAATGTCAATTGTATACTTTTGATAAGAGAGGAATTGAACCATGCAGGAATGACACTTAGAGGAACTTTTCCAATACAGTATTTTGGGCTTAATGATGACAATTAAACATGGCAATTAGAAGCAAACAAACCTACACACCATGACTTTCAGCATTTCACAAAGGCTGTCAAAGATATTGAACATGTGTTTTTTAACTGAATATTCCATTCAAAGAGAAGAATCATTATTCCATCTAATTACTTTTAGGCACAGTGATTTTAAAAATAAAAATTAAAATGTTTATTGAAAATATGACCTTATGAATTTAAAGAGAAGGTTTATTTCAACTTCTAATTGCCTGAAGTTGATTTACTCTGAGGAAACTTCAGCTAGGTGTCAATTAGTTGAACTCTATGACACAGTCACATGTATTCAAATTTGTACTGTCGTACTATTTGTACTATTCACACACCATGTATGTGCCCATTTTTTCCAGCCCAATGGATATATGCAGTGTGAATTTTAATAATGTGACCAATTCAGGAGATTCATGGTTCACATTAATCAAGACCTTGTTGTATTTCACTTTTGCAACACGTTGATATCCTTATACCATAAAGTTCACATTTTTCAGAATTTCACTATTTGCAGCAAACTTTGAAATTCCACTCTCTGGCTTTCCATTTCTCCTCCTCTCCTATTCCTCCACATACTAAACATACTCCTCTCTCTTCTAGTACATTTATGGACCCTTGGATCATCCTTGTTCTCACAGTTCATCTCCCTAGTAATGATTTAATTTACCTCCCAACCCAGGGACAGACCCCATCATCTTTCACTTTCATGGCTTTACTAGCCAATATCCTGTAAAGCTTGACCCTTTGACCTTCTTTTTCCCAACCTGCAAATACTCATCCTTAAGTAACGAACACCATCTGATTTCTTTCTTCCTGCTCTAGAGCTGTTCATTCTTTGGAGAATATTTGTAAACTCAGCTGATTTTACCCAGTAAAATTTAGAGTACATAAATCTAGAAAGCTATACAACACACACACACACACACACACACTACAGTGAATGACCTAGCATTCCTTCAGCTCTCCTGCTCCAATACTCCATTTCTCACATCTGAATTTGGATCTATTCTTTCTTTCTTCTCTCAAGTTTCAGATTTCTTGCCTGTTCCTAACTGAAGTTATTACTTTTATTTGCACCCTTGATCTCACTCTCTCCCGCTTCATCTAGAACTTTAGTCCAACAGTCATTCCTTCCATTTCATGCATGTTCTTTCCTTTACAAACTTAAACTACCCTAAAAAGTTCCCTACTTCCCCACTACCTACTCACAGCCAGGTTTCTGCCTCCAAAATTCTATTGAAACCACTCTTCCTAAGATAATCATTGATTTATTAATCAATAATACGAAGTCTCTCTTCAGTCTCCAATATCCTTGATTTTTGCAGTTTTCTATAGTGTTGATTACCCTTATGCACATTTTGTGTACCCTTTCCTCTACTGGTTGCAGCTTACTGGTATCTATTCTAGCCACTCCTTTTCTATCTCTTTTGTTGAATCCTCATTCTTCCCATATTCTCTGGATATGGATGTTTTCCCAAGAATCTGCCCTTGGGCCTGTTCTCTATCCACACTGTCTCTCTTGTCACTTTCATTCATTCCCTGTGGTTTCAACCACTGTTTTTATACCAACAATTACTACCATCTTTTCTGAGGTCTGGGCTCAGAAACTCTAGATCTGTCCCCAGCAGCCCAGAGTACTTCTCTACCTGAATATCTCAGTTTTGTTTTGTTTTGTTTTTTATAAATTTGACTCTGGATTCTCCCTTATCTCCTAACAAATTAATTATCAGGTCTTTTGGATTCTTCCTCTTCAATATCTCTTGTACCTTTCCTTTCTATTTCCTTGGCTACATCTCTAACACAAGCCTTCTACAACACTGATGTGGAATGTCACAATGATGTCCTATACAGTCTTCTTGCCTCAACTCTTTCCCTGATCAAAGCTGTACTTTTAAACATAGCTGGAACAACTTTTTTAATGCATAGACTTTGTCAAGCCACTCTTCTACTTTAAAATCTTTAGCTTTCTCGTTCAGCTGGCCAAGATGACAAAAGGGAAGAAGGCCAAGGGGAAAAGGTGGCTCCAGCCCCTGACATAGTAAAGAAGCAGGAGGCCAAGAAAGTGGTCAATCCTTTGTTTGAGAAGCGGCCCAAGAACTTTGGCATTGGTCAGGACATCCAGCCCAAAAGGGACCTTACTCGATTTGTCAAATGGCCTCGGTACATCAGACTGCAGTGTCAAAGGTCTATCCTTTACAAGCATTTGAAAGTTCCACCAGCAATTAACCAGTTCACCCAGGCTTTGGATCATCAGACAGCTACTCAACTGCTGAAACTGGCTCATAAGTATAGACTCGAGACAAAGCAAGAAAAGAAACAAAGGCTTCTGGCTCAGGCTGAATAAAAGGCTGCAGGCAAAGGAGATCTCCCCACTAAGAGACCACTTGTCCTGAGAGCAGGTGTTAAACACTGTTACTACCCTGGTAGAAAACAAGAAAGCACAGTTGGTAGTGATTGCACATGACGTGGACCCCATTGAGCTAGTGGTCTTCCTACCTGCATTGTGCCAAAAAATGGGGGTTCCTTACTGTATTATCAAAGGTAAAGCCAGACTGGGTGGCTTAGTTCACAGAAAGACCTGCACAAGCATTGCCTTCACACAGGTTAATGCTGAAGATAAGGGAGCCCTGGCTAAGCTGGCAGAAGCCATCAAAACTAATTACAATGACAGATACGATGAGATCCGTCGTCACTGGGGTGGCAATGTTCTGGGTCCAAAATCGGTGGCTCATATTTCCAAGCTGGAAAAGGCAAAAGCTAAGGAACTTGCAACCAAATTGGGTTAAATGTATATTTGATTTTTCCCTACATAAAAATAAAAATTTAAACAAAAAAAAAATCTTTAATAGCTCCTTATTTCCTTTAAATAAGCTCAAACTCTTTGCTGATCTTCCAAAGACTTTTTCAATCTGATGTCAACTTACCTTCAATAGCCTATGGTCCAGTCAAACTGAATTATTCTCTTCTCCCTTCAGCTCCTTCTCTCCTATACCCGCCTTTATTCGTACATTTCCTCATACTCTTCTTCCCATATTTAATATTCTTTCTTCCTCTCTTCATTCATTATATCCCTCTCTCCTTTCAAGCCTAGCTCAGCTACCACTTCTTCACTTACCCTTTCACCCAGTAACACCCTTCTCCCTCAGATTTTAGACAGTACTTTAGGGATAAATGTTTAATATGCTTATCTTATAAAACCTTATTCCAGTAAACCATGTTTACCTTTCACCTTTCACCATCAACATCACCACCCACTAGATTGTATGTTCCACGATTGTAGGGACTCGTGACTTAGCTAAACCATGTATTTCCCCCACTGTTCTATATACAGTTGATGCTTAATCAGAGGTACATGTATTTAGGGCAAGAAGGACATCCAAGTCATCCAGGCAACCTCTCTTTCTACAGATGAAGAAATTAATGTAAAGGGCTTGCCAAAGTCATATAACCAGTTAGGAAATATCCCAGAAATGATGTCTGAAATGGCATCCTCAGGCTCCATAATCAATGTTCTTTTTACTATAATAAACAGCTCTCTTGGGGAGGAAGAGAGTTATTCAATTAATGAATAATAATAATAATAATAGCCAACATTTATATGTGGCAGACATTGTGCTGAGCACTTCGCAATTATTGTCTCGACTGATGCTCACAACAATTCTGGGATGTAGGTATTATCATTATCCTTATTTTACAGATAAGGAGACTAAGGTAAACAGGTTAAGTGATGTGCCTAGTGTCACACGACTGAGGCTGGAAGACTCAGATCTTCCTAACTCCAGACTTCTTGTCTCTTTAACCACTGTTCAACCTAGCTGAAGTGTTTAAATTTTAATGAGAGGGATTCAGCTTAGAAACATAGAAGAACTTTTGAAATAAAAGGACCTTTAGATATTGGCACAGGTGACAAGAGATTTTGTGAGAACTCCTTTAATAGAAGAAAATGCTTCGCCTTGGCAGGCTTGATGCGTTTCTGACTAGAATAAAGATGACAAATTAAAAATTAACTTTTCACAAATTTTATTTGTTGATTCTCTTAATTAGTATGATAAATGAAAGAAAATCCACATTTAGTTTTGCAGAAAACAACCTAAACTTCTGTTTGTAATACCTCTTTTTTTCAAAATTACATTTGCATTGTCATATGTGTGTGTGTATATGCATACATATGTATATATACATATATATACATATATATGTGTATATATATATATATATATATAATCTTGACTTTCCCCTTGTATCCTTCTCCAACTCCACCCCTAGATCATCTTGGATAACAAATTTTAAAGAAAAAAAAGAAAAAGAGGAAAAATAGGAGGAAAACAAAAAAAACTAATCAACAAATGAAGAATAAAATTTGTAAGTATATACAATATTACACACCTATAGAACCATAACCTCTGCAAAAGAGTAGAGTAAGGATATCTTCTCATACCTTTCTTTGAAGCCATACTTCCTTGTAATACTCCAAGTTTCACCTTAACTTATTTTGTGATTACTGTATTTTCCATTTAACTGCTGTGCTCATTGTATATTTTGTTTGCTTGTCTCTGCTTACTTCACTCTTCATTTAAGACTCTCTCTGCTTCCCTATATTCATCATATTTATCATTTTTATATCACAGTAATAATCCATCACATTCATGTGAAACTATTTGTCTAGCTATTCCCCAACTGATACAGAGCTTAGCTACACAATGAAGTTCTGCTATAAATATGTTGTTATATATGGGTACTTACTTTTTTTCAATGACCTCTTTGGGGTACATGCCTAGTAATCGAATCCCTAAGTTAAAAGGTATGAATGTCACAATCATTTTACCTACATAATTCTTAATTGCTTTCCAAAAGTGTTCTATTGAATTTGTAACTCCATCATCAATACCTTAGTGTGACTATCTTGCCTCTATAATCTCTTGCACTAAGGTGAGTTCCATTCTAAGTATATCTTTGTGGCTTACTAGCCATGCCCAGGGATCACTTAACCAAGCAATCAATAAATCTATAAATATTTATGTATCTGCCTCATACCAGGCACTGTGCTAAGCACCAGGGATACAAGAAGAAGTAAAAGATAGTCCCTTTTCTCAAGGAGCCAATAATCAAATAGGGGAAACAACATGAAAAGAAAGCAAGCTAGATGCAAGATAAATAGGAAATGATTAACAGAGGGAAAGTACTGGAATTAAGAGGGATTGGGGAAGGCTTCCCAGAAGAAGGTGGGATTTTAGTTAGGACTAAAGGAAACCAGGAAAGTCAGTAGCTGGAATGGAAAGGGAAAAACATTCTATCTGTGGAACACAGCCAGAAAAAAATGCCTAGAGCTAGAGATAAAGTGTCTTCTTATTCCATGGAGCAGCCATGTCACTGGATTGAAGAGTATGTGTTGGTGAGTAAAGTATGAAAAGAATGGAAAGGTAGGAGGGGTCTATGTTTTCAAGGGTTTTTTAATGTAAAACAGATCCTTTTGTATTTAATCCTGGAGGCAATAAGGAACCAGCCTCGGCTTCAATTTCCTTGCTTAAAATATGAAAGTGTTTGGGTTGATTTTTTTAACAAGTTCCCTTTTATCTTTGACATTCTATGATTTATGATTATATATATTTAACTATAATTTACAAGAGTCAAGTATGTGAAATTTTTTCTTAATGCCTTATGAAAGAAACAGTCAGATTAGCATCTATAGAACAACTTGTGAATACCAATTTCTATTCTACAAAGAAAACTCATACTGATATCTAAGTGCCAATATCACTTATGAAACCTTCCTGGGGAGATATATCTTATTCTAGCTTGTATATATTTGTATTAGTTTTAGTCATCACCTTTTCTTGATGATTTAAGAATAATAACTTAGTATGCATGGCTCCATTTTGTTTTAAACCTCCATTTTCTGATGGATATTTTTCTGCATGGTCAGCTTTCAATAAGATAAACATCTGTGTAGTGTTGTTTGGTAAATAGCATATGTGTGTTCCCAAACAACTAATAAACATGTGTGTGCTCGAAAATAGGAGAAACCACCAAAAATTATCATAAACAATTTGGAATCCTTTCATCATAACACAGACAAAAATAAACAAATTGTGTAGTAAATGAAATCAGAATTTAGCTAAGGGCATTTAATTAGTAAATGCCATAACTGGAACTATAAGAACCCCATTCTAGCTCCAGTCATCATTCCACCACTGTATTGGCAATAAGGCAGAATCCTGCATTTCTGTTACTCAAATATTTGCGCATCCCATGTTCTCTAGAAATTGATGGAGACTTGAATGAATGCTGCCTTGGAGGGAGACAAGGCCTCTCACTAGGCAGAGAGGAAACTACTGTGAAGACTGATATAAAAAGTGCTTATCAGAACCTTTTTTACTCTGATTAGGAATAATAAAAACTAGTATTTATATAGTGCTTTGAAGTTTGCTAGGTCCTTTACAAACATCTTCTTTTATCCTTACAATCTTGCGAGATAGTTACTATTACTATCTCCATCTTCCAAATGAGGAAACTGCTATAAACAGAGGTTAAATGGTTTGCTCAAGGTGATGCAGGATTTGAACTCAGGTCTTTCTGAAACCAGGTGCAGCGTTCTATCCACTGAGCCATCTATTAGGAACCAGGATGGTGGTTTGTTCCTAAAGAGGTTGATGTTTGTATGATTTAATAAATATTGATGTGATTATGCCTGCATCGACGAATATAAGTCTGATTTAGTGCTTTCATAACACTAGTAGCATATATAACATATATATATATATATATATATATTTGTAGGGACTTACTACATTAACAATGATTTGCAATATGATGAACAAAGCAAAACTTTGTAATTGGACAAAACATGCTGATTCTTCTTTGAAATGAATATTTTTTCTCCAAAGTTGCCTGGATGTGAAATATTACCCTTGTGAAAAAGTGAGATGTTTTGAGCTATAAAAATAACATTAGTATCATACAAAAAATAATGATCCCAGGAAAATGTTCTTCAGAGAAGGGTTTTCAAATAGAAAATAGACACAGACTTTGAATTGTAATCTCAAAATGAATATATCTAAAAACCTAACTTGTCATGTTTCTCACCCCTGGTTCTTATTATAACTAGGTCTCCTTCCTTAGGATCCTATTTCTATTGATGACATGATCATTTTTGTAGTCAGGCTCAAACTTTGGAGTCATCTTTGACCACTTTCTCCTCCATACAGTAACACCGTAATGCCAAGACCTTATATCCTTATGATGCTTTTTCAGTTTACTTTCACATATGTCATGTCAGTCAATCAGTTAATAAACATTTATTACATTCTTACTATTCACTGGGTAGTTTTCTAAGTGCTAGAGATACAAATACTAAAAAGGGAGACAGCCCCTGCCCTCCAGGAGCGTGTCTCCTCACTTCGCCAAATACATTTTGTGGTTTTCCACATAGTGTACACATACTTTGCCACCTGCAATGTCTTTCTTATTTTCCAAATTTTATCTTTCTTTCAAGCCCCAGATCAAATCCATCTTCCACTATGAAAACCTCCCAAATCACTTCGGTCCAGTCATTTTTCCCCTGCTTTGAACTTCAAGGCACTAATTGTTTATACTATTCCTCTGGAAGTTAATCTTGTGCTTTTCTATGATATGCCTTTTAATATATTAAACCATTATGTCCTGTATTAGATTTCATGTTTTAATTTCACTTTCCTGAACGGCAAGGACTCTTTCATTTATTTGTGTCTTCCACAGTGACTACCATAAGGCCTTGCAATTTGATCGACTAGTTGACATTTTAAGGAAGCAAAGGATGCATTCAAATATGTTTCTTTGTAAGAATCTCTTTCTTGAAAACTATACAGGTTAATTAAGAAGGAATGTTTTATCTCCTATAAATTTATATAAAAAGGCAATGCTCTTGATGAATTTAATTCCATGGAACACTTGAATAACTATCATAGAGTTTATTGACTTGGACTTTGGCCATACAACTAAAATTGTAGGGTGTGCTTTTGAATGTACCATTTCATTAGTTAGTCCTTTAGGGTCTCTGGAGTGCAATGGATGAGATGTGTCCTGGGTGGCCTATTCATAGGGCTTTTATCATTTATAGTAGGCAGAACTAACAATAAAGCAACAAATGAAATGCAAAGATAGCATTATCCTGTGAATGACCAGAGAGCTGTTATGTATCTCAGAACAGCTAAATTACAGCAGGGGATACTGAATAGTGCAGCCTCATTCCTCCTCTACCAACAACAGAATGATTTCAGATACAGATGTAGTAAGGGAACAACAACAAAGCATCCCTACCAAGTGAACATGGGAAGATTTCAGACCTCCTAGAAGGAGCGCTGGAATTAAAGTCAGAGGCTCTGGATTAGATTCCTGGCTCTATTAACTTAAATACACACACACATTTACATATGCACATGTATTTTATACCTATGTATGTGCATATATAATATGTGTATTGCATACATATATCATATATGTAAACATACATGAATACTTTTTTTAACCTAACTCTATAATATGTCAATAGTGAGCTAATTTTCAACAGTTATGTATATTTGATAATGGCCGCATGAAGATACAATTAACTGGAAAACAGAGACCAGTGAAGCTACCAGAGCTGATAGCCTACATTGTGATACAATTCAAAATCAATGACTGTTTAGTATAGCTGACTTGAGTCTGTTCCTTCAGCTAGGAATTCTCACTTCCATGAAAATCAGACCAACAAGTTGTGTCGTTCCTTTCCCTGGCCTGAATTTTTAGTGGCTCTGTCCAAATTTCATTATCAGTTGATTACTGCAAAAGCAGTCCAGCCTTCTCTGCTCCCATGTTGGGTTACTTCCAATCCAACAGCAGACATAATATGGCCTATTGCCATTCTTGATACCAAATTTCAGATTCTCCAAGAATGTTTTCTCTTCTGTGAGATCCAGTGCATTGAATACATCAAATCCTTTTAATTTGATAAGGGCCAGTGCACCATTCATAAGGTCTAGAAGTGGATAGGAATGTTGTAAAAGTAACAAGCAGCTTTCAGGCTCTTGTAGATCAACTATCTTGTAGATAGTTATGGATGCTTGTGGGGTTGGCACTGATGAAGTTCACCTTCACAGGTTGGGCCTAATGTTCTAATGGCCCCTTGCTTTTCTCTTTCTTCTTTTACTACTACTTTTTTGGTTCCACTGTTATTAAACTACCCCATTATAGATATTTTCTTCCTCATTCTTACAGTTGCTGCGGTGCTCATAATCAGTCCGATTCCCTTCCATCTGCTGTGGCATCTGAAGCAGCAGCTGCAGTGGCTTCACTATTGTCTCACTCTCATCTACCATCTTGAATTGTCTACCACTTGCTCTTATTATGACTTGGCCATTTACCTGTCTGTTCTCATCATTCCCAAACACTTGGATTTTAGCTTTCTATAAATAATCAACTTAGATATCTCATTTTTGTATTATATACGTATATTTTATGTTTATATATTATGTATTTATATTTTTTATTGTTCAGTTGTTTCAGTCACGTCTGACTCTTCCTGACCCCATTTGGGTTTTTCTTGGCAGAGATACTGGAAAGCTTTGCCATTTCCTTCTCCAGGTCATTTTATAGTAAGGAAACTGATGGAGAGTTAAGTGGCTTGCTCAGGGTCATACCGCTAGTAAATGTCTGAAGCCAGATTTGAACTCAGGTCTTCCTGACTTCAGGACCAGCACTCTCCACTGTGCCACCTAGTTACCCCTAGTAATGCCTTTAATCAGACCTATAAGAGTAATAATTAACATTTACACAGCAATTTAAGTCTTGCAGTGCTTTTTACACATATTATCTCATATGATAGGAACAATAACCCTGCAAGGTAGATGCAAGTATTATATTCATTACATAGATGAGAACTGAAGCCAAGAGCACTTAAGAAACTTTCTCAGTATCACACAACTTGTAAAGATCTAAGACAGAATGCAGGCTCCAGGCCTACTTGGCTCCAAGTCCAACTTACTTAACATTATAAACCTTGTATTATTTATTCATGTTCTAAAGGTTAAAGTAAATTGTAACTGACAAACACATGGCCCACAGGCAGCACTGCAGCCGATTTAATGCCAAGTATAGCCCAAACCAGATTAAAAATAAATTGAGAAATTTTTGACAAAATAAATAAAAATATAATAAAAAATAGATAATGTTAACATGTGTTTTTCTAAGTCAATACATGGCAAGGATCCATTTCTTGAGTTTCAGACCATACACAAAGTTTAGTTGTATATTGATTTTATTACATGAAATTTAAGCTGTTGCCATTTTGCATTCTTGTATAACAATTGGATTTTATTTTATTTTCTCTTCATCAGATCTTGGATGCATTCTCTATTTATATTCTGAAGTGAGAACTAGAATCCCATCTTTAAAGGTCTTATGCCAAGAGTCTATGAAGCCATAGCAGATTTCTTATAAAGATAAATAGCACATGTTGACCTTAGTCCAGAGAAGAAGAATGAAACCATGATTAGCAGTGTTAGAAAACCATGTAGGGATGTCAAAAAAACCAAAGGAAAGAAAAACTTTGACCTCATGAGAAATTCTATCATATTTCTAGTGATTCTACCTTCTAAAAGTTGAAAAGGAGGTGAATAAAAATGACAGTTGATGTAAAAATATTACATAACCTTCTGTGAATGAACTAGTAAGAATTATCACATTCTCATTCTTGTCTCTGTTAAATAGATTCTCTGTCCAGCCCAAAATAATTTTTGCATCTTGGCTATTTTAATATATAAACCAAGTAGAAAAATCACCATAATGGAATAATAAAGAACAGAAGAGAACAATCTTTCCTCCATGGCCAATAAGCACTTACCAGGAAGGCTAATGTCTCAATAGCCTGCTCATAGCTTTTTTTATGAGTATACTAGACACATTAAACGACACATTAGTAATAACAGATGAGGTGGAAAAAACAATGCGTGAAAGAAAGGCTGGTCATAATGGTTCACACTCCATGCACAACTAGGAATATATTAGAAGAAGGGACAGCTATAACCACTATGGGAAAAGAAATATTACACAGGCCTTTCATATGTGTGGTGTACTCTATGATGCCAACAGTATCTAAGGAGCCTACTGTGGATAGAATGTCTTACCAGGACAGTGGGAATAACAAAAGAAGACAGGCTTACATTTCTTGGCAGTTTGTAAACTACCAAATTATAGCTCAACAGCCAACTATGGTTATACAAAAGTACTGATATAAATGTTAAGTTTGAGAAACTGTAAAGGACAAAGGGGAATTCCAGAAATTATTGGAATGACCTGAGTTCTAAAAAGATGTATAAAAGAGGAATGTGGGTTGGAGCTTGAAGCATCAGATGGTTCTCTGGAAAGGAATGAGCAAGAGACATTTGGAATGAGGAAGGAATCTTTCACAAATCAAAGACAAAAAATTGGAAAGCACATGAGCAGGATATTAATAGGAATGCTGGGCATTGGACTGCCGAGATCATAGGTCAAACTGTAACAAGAGTTAAGGACTGTTAAGCAGAGAGTTTAGCCCAACTAGTGAAAAGCCAAGAAGTCCCCCACCTCAAAATTTAATTCAAATAATCAAAAACTGGAGTTAGGTGACACAGTGGATAGAGTGCCAGGCCTGGAATCAGCAAGACTCCTCATCATGACTTCAAATCTGGCCTCAGACACTTCCTAGCTTTGTGATCCTGTGTAACAGTAATTAAAATGGGACATTTTGCTTTTCTTCTCTTAAGTGTCTTTAATGATTCTGGCCTTTGTTTGAATGGGGCAGATAAAGTGGGATCTTTTTGTCTTGGAGTATTTCTCAACACCGAGACAAGTAGGAGTCATTGATTTGTATATGATGTGATCCTGAGGATGGAGAACTTTCCCAGACCCAGCCTGGATGAGGTCAAAGCCTTCAGGGCTCCAAACTGGATATAACTGAGAAGAACTTGACATTTGATTTTGGGGGCACACTCATGGAAGGAGTGTTGAGACTCTGGACAAGCTGCAAACTGCCCCCCAGCTTTGAAACCCAGATGTTGGTACTGGTAACTATGTATTATGATTTGAATCAGATAAGATCTGTCTGTTGATGTTTGTAATTTGCTTGTATTTTGCTCTGAAGTTCAGGGTGCTGTCTTTTTCCCCTGAACTAAGTGAATGATATTTGTGCGCTGAATTAAAGTAAGCTTGCTAAGGCCTTCACCTTGCTCTCCTTATTACAGCAGATCAAAAGAACCTGGGCTTTCTAGGTGCTGGCAGCTTTCTGGGTGCTGGCTGTGGGTGGATCTTGCACCCCCACAGAAGCTGCTAGCTGCATTGTTAAAACACCCTGGGAAAGTTACTTAACTCTATTTGCATCAGTTTCCTCATCTGTAAAATAAGGTATAAAAGGAAATGTCAAGCCACTTTAGTATGTTTGCAAAGAAAACTCTAAATGGAGTCATAAAGAGTTTAACACAGCTGAAATGACTGAACAACAACAAAAACAAAAAAAAACAGAGATGCTCTCAATGTTCAGAGCAGTGAAGAGTTCTAAATTAAGAGACAAAATAAACAAAGAAACAAAAATTGTCAGGACAGGGGTGAGAGAAGGATATCCGTTGTAATTACTTCAGTTTTCTAGAGTACTAGAAATGCTATTTCAATAAGACAATAAAAACGAGAGAATAAATGTAGTTAAAAAAAGAAAGAAAATTATCATTTTTGCAGAAAATATAATGGTATACTTACAGAACCTGAGTCAACTAAAAATGATTGAAACAATTAATAACTTCAGCAAATTTGCAGGCTATAGCTAGGTACCAATTAGTGAGATCAATGAATACTGTGAAGTAGGTGCATGTATTACATTTCACACTATTAAAAATTATAATTATGTAAAATATAGTAATTGGTTCCAGTCCACTGGAAATATAGAGAGATATTCAAATCTTTGTGGCAAGTTTCCCTAATAAAGATCTTCTTGTCAAAATATGTAAGGAATTGATTCAAATTTATAATGAGCCATTCCCCTGATAAATGATCTGATGTAAAGAGGCAGTTCAAAAGAAAAGAAGTCCAGGCTGTCTATAGTCATATGAAAAAATGCTTTTAGTCACTATTAATTAGAGAAATGAAGATTAAAGCAATTCTGAGAAAGTGTGCTCCTTCACACCCATCAGAAAGGCAAAAATAATCTATAAATAAATAATAAATATTGAAGGGGTTGCAGAAAAAATGAATAGGTAAACATTTTAGAAAGCAATTTGGAATCATATACAAAAAAATACTAAACAAAGCATGTATTTTGATACCATTGTAAGGCATTAAAAGGCATAAAAGAGATTTTGAAAATGGAAAAGGTCCTATATGTACAAAAATTTTACTGCAACTTTTTCATGGCAGCAAAAAACTGGAAACTAAAGGGATGATAGTCAAAGTTAGAAAAGTAACTGAATAAGTCATAGTATAAAAATGTGATGTAGTATTAATTGTACTGTAAGAAATGAAAAAAAACAGATGATTTCAAAAAGACATGGAAAAATTATATGAACTGATGCAAAATGGAGTAAGCAGAACCAAAGCAAAAGAACAATTTATTCTGTAGTGTTGATATTATATAAATAAAAATTGTCAAGGGCTTTTACAAACTGATAAATGAAATGAGCAGAATCAGAAAAATAATTTGCATAATAAAAACAATGTAAAAACAACTTTGAAAGCTGTAAGTCTAGTGTGATACAATAACCATTCATGATTCCAGAGGACCGATGATAAAACATACTATCCAACTTCTGACAGAGAAGTGAAGGATTTATGGTGCAAATTAAGATAAATAAGTAAATACAAAGGAGTTAGAGGGAGACAGACAGACAGACAGACAGACAGACAGAGACAGACAGACAGGCAGAGAATGAAGGAATATGTTTTGCTTGACTATGCATAGTTGTTACAAGGAATTTTTCCCCTTAAAAATAGTAGTGGAGAGAAAATAGATTTTTGTTCTTTTTTTAATAGAAAAGTGGGTGCTGCAGATGTAGAATATTAAATGAAGTTTCAGTTAGTGCACTGTTATTAGTTTTATTTAATTGTCTTATTTTGTTGTTACAGACAGCTTACGGAGTAGAGGTAATGATTTGTAACATAAAATCCAAACACATAAATTAAATGTTTTTTTTAACTTAAAGATTTCTAAAAGGATGTAATGAGTTACGTTTGTCATTTGACTTCTTAAAAAATATATTTGGGTAATTTTTATTTTCTTTATCAGCTAAGTCAGTCAGTGACAGGTCTTCACTTTATTTCACTATTTCCTCCAGTGACTCTCCTATGTACTTCTCTAAACTCACTTCTTCCATGAAGCCTTCTCAGATAAACATCAACTCCAAAAATTCAGATCATGGCAACTCTATTAGTTCTTACACTTGTATATGTATCTGGTGGTTTTTATTTTTTAACCATGTGGTTATGTGTATTTTCATCTATAAGTAGTAATTCCCACTGAGGAAGAGACAACGTATATTATTTCCTTTGTCCTTCCTCCGCTAATCTGTTTAGGGCCATCTCTAATCCTTCTGACCTATAGTCTTGCCACTGGACCCAGATGGCTCTGGAGGAGAGAGTGAGGCTAGTGACATTTCACAGTCTTGCTTCACTTAAATCTAGTTCACTTGAAAATCAAGGCATCACCTTCCCGATGCTACTGATCCTCTTTGAGAATGAAAAACAAACAACAACAACAACATTCCTTCAACTAATTTATTTCTTCCTTTGGGCATGAAGAGGGGAGGGGTGTACTATAAGATGAGAATAAATAAATCTTACTGAAAGATGTCCTTTCTTGGCCAAAAGAAGTTGCCACTAGTACTAGAAGCCCTTTCAGTCATTGTAAAACTCCCACAAAGCTCGCATGGTGACATCTCTCTACTGTGTGGCCAGCTCAGTTAGGCTCTAAGGATTTGATCTTTTCTTGCGCCCAAAGCCAGCACTTCTCTTCATCACAAGGAATCACATTCCTCAGGAGCCTACCTTTCTACATTTATGTGTCTCCAGTATATCTCTCTGTTCTTATTTAGATGTGCTACTTCCCAGTGGTCCAGTTTCCCTGATTACACAGTCAATGGGAAGCAAGGAGTGAAAAGGTTAAAAAAAAAAACAAAGAGGAGAAGAATAAGGATGGTGGGGAAGAAAAAGACAGAGAAAGGGAAAAAATCCTTCCCTAAGAAATGTGATTCTTAACACCCTTTGACCTTCTTTCCCTCTATTCTGCCACAGTTCATACAGAGACTAACTAGAATTCTTTCCCTATGAGGGACCTTGCCAGAGTTTGGGCTCCACTAACACCTGTCTTTCAGAACCCAGGCTCACTCTAACACCAATCAAAAGTCTAAATAGAGGATTTTATGAGAGAGAGAGAGAGAGAGAGAGAGAGAGAGAGAGAGAGAGAGAGAAAGAGAGAGAGAAAGAGAGAGAGAGATAAAAGATAAATAAAAAGATAAAAATGGACAATATTCATTTTTAAAAGAAAAACAAGCAAGAATCAAATATATAGGTGCAAATTGGGGAAATCCTTTGTATGTAGTGTTGAAGGATATGAGCAAAGAGTTTTCTAAAGAAGAAATACAAACTGAGAGTAACCACATTAAATATATGCATCCTAAAATGTATTAACAAAAGAATAGTTGAGTTAAATTAGAGAGAGAAATAGTGATGGCTAAGAGCCAACATGATTTCATCAAAACAATTTCATAGAAAAATAACTTCTTTCCCTGATGGCTACTTGACTGGAGAATGCAATGTATAAAGTTTGTGGTAATTTTGGCAAGGCATGTTTAAAAGTGTCTTATGTATCCTCATTGACAAGATGAGGAAATATTAATTCAATGATATAATAGCTTAGTAGATGGATTTACAACTGTTTGGATGAATAGAAGTGATTAATGAACTGATGTCAGCTGAGAACAAAATCTCTAGTGAAAAATACCACCGATCTGTTTCTTAGCCCTATGCTCTTCAAAATCTTTATCTGTCATTTGTATGAAGGCACAGGTGGCCTGTTTACTAAATTTGTGAGTGATAAGAAGCTGAAATGGACATTCTGTAGCTAACTCAGGGTACAAAATGATCTTGAGAGTCTAAAACAATGTACACAATATAATGAAACAAATCTTATCTGTGAGTAATATAGTCTTACACTTGGTTTCAAATAATCAACCCAAGTAGAGAATGCAAAAAAGGAAGCAAGATTGAAGAATGGATAGAAGGTTGAACATGGAGTAAGGAAGAACTGAGCTCAAATGTGCCCTCAGCCACTTTTTTCTGCTACAACAAAAGAAACTTTATTCTAAAATAATTCTTTATAGACATGGGTGCATGGAAAAGCTCTTTAGTTGGTTGCGTATGGGAATGAAAAATAATTAATAAATAATATTAGTATAACAGACCTCTAAACAGTAACAATGCATTGGCAAACAAAGTGGACTTAACCCAAAATGAATCTGAAAGCTCTGCTAATTATTGTCTGCAAGAATATTTACCTTGTGTTTCTTTACGGGGGAGAAGTGAATAAATACAGCTAATATAAACTTTATATTAAGGACACATACTTTTTAAAATAGTCCATGAAAATCTTGTCTGAGTTTTTTTTTTTAAAAAAAACCACTGATACACAAACTGGGACTCTTCATTCTGAAGAGAGAAAGTTACTGGTTCCTCTCTCCAGCCCCACCCATACAAGCATTTTGAAATGAGAAATAACTATGAATGAAAAAAGTAACCTTTCTATCTCCCAATCCTTTTATTAGTTACAAGTAGGGAGAAAATGAAGCAAACAAAATAGGTAAAATATCATTAAGTAGAAAAAAACCACTTTCTTTGCTTGAAACCAAAACTTATGGCAGCAGCACAGAGGCTCTCTGAGGGGCGAGGAGAGAAGTGATTTGTGGCTGCCTCAGATTAGTCTCCCTGGGAATCTGTCATCCTCAGTGGCTTTCAAGCTGTTTGACCCTGGACAAATCACATACTCTCTCTCTGTCTACTTCAGTTCCCTTATCTGTAAAATAGGGATAATAATAGCACCTACCTCCAGAGGTTTTGAGGATAAAATAAGAAAATATTTCTAAGGCATTTTGCAAACTCAAAATTCTTATATAAATATTAGTTAATATTATTATATGGCTAAATATCAATGCATCTGAAATTGGTAAAAGCTTTTAGTGAATCAAAGCTTAATTTTAATCAGTGATGTGACCTACTAGAGAAAATGCTGATGTTAAATGGCTAGTTAAATAGGCTAGTTAAATAAAATTATATATGCAGTGATCAAGGTGATAGTTTCGTTATAAACTGTCAGCATTTTCCACTTTGGGGTCATCCACTCCTGGACACAACATTTTAGAAAAGACATTAAGGAGGTTGACTGGGTTAATAGTGTCCCAAGTCAAGCACCTCTCCATTGAAGGAGCTAGTAAATCTGAAGAGGTTTAGAGAGGACCTGATAGCTGTCTTCAAGTATGTAGAGGACTACCCTGTAGTGAAGGGTCAGCTTGGTCCCATAAGGGACAGCTAGAATCAGTAGGTGGAAGATGAAGCAGTTGAGTTGGCCTTGATTTATGGCAAGATTTCCTTGAAATATAATAAGATCCCCATCTCTAGGTATTTTGAAAGGAAAACTGGGTTCCTATTCAGGAATATTGTAGAGCATATTCTTATTTGAGTATGAGTATGACTCAATTTCTAATGCCTCTTCCAACCCTACAATAAATCTTTCCTGATCAAACCAATGGTAAGCTTCTCTTCCTCCTAGGTAACTCCATTTCTTCTCATTTAGATTACACCGATGATCTTTGGAGATCACATCAACATGTTCTCAGTGCTTATACTTTTGAATCAATGTAAATTAACAAACATTTATTAATTTACTATAAGGTGGACACTGTGTTAAGTACTAAGGCATAAAAAATAGTCTCTGCCCTCTAACAGATTGCATTTTACTGGTCTTATGACATATTGACTTTCACTGTAGTTATTTGTACACTTTTTTCTTCTTGTTTTGGACTGTAAGCTTCCTCATGGAATATACAGAAACTGCTTCATATGTTTATGTTTCTGTTTCCTCCTACAATGCCTGCCTGATACATGTTTGCTGAATAAATCAATAGGCAAAATATTTTTTTTAATTTTGGACTTTTGTTATAGCTCATAAAATCAGAAGAAAACAAATAGGAAGGTAAGTACAGTGTAAGACACATTTCTTGTTGCCTTGAATCACATTTTTTATTCATAAGTTAAATATTATGAAGAACTCCAAATCACCTAACCGTGCAGCACCAAAAAGTTCACATTTTATTCAGAGCTCAATTTCATGAATTAGTAAAGCAGTGTAAAAGGCATCAGTTTTTACTCCTCTGGCATTTCATTCAAAATTAATTTCAATCTGCAATAATTTTTATTTGAATAATTCTAAAAGACAATCAGATTATCCAAACTCTATAATATATCATACCTATTTTTATTTTTAATAGAAGCATCTTTCTGACTCTTTTGAGCTTGTTCAATTTTAAAATAACTCCACCAGGAGCTATTGAAAGAGAAATCTCATTTGTGAAAGGCAGTGAACGCCTGAAATGCAATGAAACATACATAAGCGACATAGTTCTCCTTATATAATTCATCATTTTGACATACATATCTCACTAAATTAGAGCCGTGAACTGCATATCCTAAACTCTAAATGTTTCCACAGCGAGAAGTGCTTTTCCTCCCACATCTATGTGCTACCGAAACTGAATTTAAATTCAAGTAGAAAATATCATCATCAGAATCTTGCCATCATTTTTGAAATAGCACTTTTTAGAATTACAGTGCACATACAGCCAAACTGAAAGGAGTTTGGGTCACTAAAGGACCCAACTAGTTTTGTTTTTCCCTACTGTTGTCTTTTTTTGTTGTTGGTTCACTGTTCCTGGGTTCAACTTAGCTCGCTGCTGATGCGATCAGCTAAACTGGGCTCTAGAAGTTACTCTTTGGTTTTCCTTGCCTAAGGAAGTCCACAGATTTCTTTAAACTACCCCATGATGTCATAGCCATTGGTATTAAGGCAACCATTTTGCTGAGTCCACTCTTCATCATAAGTACTAGAACAGGACCATTATCCCCATCACTCTCACCATAAGAGCTAGAACAGGACCATTATCCCCATCATTGTCCCCATAAGAGCTAGAACAGGACCATTAACAGGCAGAACTATTGCCCACAATCACATAGCCCAATCATATTTTATATTATAAAATACAAGGGAAAGGAGAATAAACATTTGCATAGTACCTACTTTGTGCCAGTCTCTATGCTTGGCATTTTTTGCACATAATATCCATTTGATCCTCACAACAATCCTGTGCTATTTTTATCCTCATTATACAGTTGAAGAAATGGCCAAGTAGAGATTGAGTGGCTTGCCTTCAGTCATACAGCTAGATTTGATCCCAGGACTTCCTGACTCAAGGCTTAGCACTCGATCCACGGTGCCACCAGGTGCCTCAAAGAACCATATTTCAATAGTTGTTACCATTTCAAAAACACATCATCTCCAAGCTACCTGGGATAAAAATCTTTTTAAAAATATAGCAACCTAGAAGAAAGGATAAAAATGATCAAAATCATATGAGAACAGGATGAGACGATTATCATCCCTTTTGTCCTATCTTTCCAGAGCTGCACTGAAGATGTTTTCAGTGAAGTTATAGAGGATGGAATTACTTAGTAATATAGTTATTCAACCACAAGAAGCAGTGTTTTATCCACCTGAAGTGTTAGAACTCACAAGAAATTGAAGTACAGAAAAGAACACCCTATTTCTTTGGACCTAATGACTTCTTCCTGGTAACTTTTTAATAGTCACCCTGGAGTACTACTACCCGTGTTAACACTAATAGTGACTACTCACATATCTATAGTGTTTCAAGCTTTATAAAACACTTTCCCTCACAATGATACTATTAAGTAGATAGTGAAGATTCTCAGAGATGTTAAATAACTAATTCGTAGTGATAGTTACTAAGTGTTTTTTTTCTGGGATTCAAATCTCAGCTGCCTCTCATGAGACAGCTCACTGGTATACTGGATAGAGAAGTCCAGATGAATCAGAAAGATGAGATTTTGAATTCTACCTCAGATGCTTACTAGCTGTATGACACCGGGCAAGTCATTTAATCTCTCTCAGCCTCAGTTTTCCCATCTGTAAATGGGGTGTAATAGTAGCAGCTATCTCAAAAGGTTGTTCTGAGGAGTGCTTTGCAGATCTGAAAATGCTTCACAAAGGTTCCTCCTCCTCCTCCTTCTCCTCCTACTATTTATTCAATTTCTCTTTTGAATGGTAGGGAGAGACTGGTAATGAAATGGCAGAAGGAGCATCTGAAAGGCTGGTCTTCATGCCCTGTTGCTTTAGAATGTGTAATTTGTGGCTCCTCAATGCAGTTAGTCATTCAATAAACATTAAGCACCTACTCTATACCAGTGCCACAGATACAAAGGAAGGCAAAAGACAGTCCTTGTTGTCAAGGATTTTGCAGTCAAACACCTATGTATACCTGTAACAAATAGATGTTACCCTACTGCACTTCTACGGTACTATTGAGGCACTTAGAGTGTTGTGAGGATGCACTAAGAAACATCACTGATATATAAAAATTACAATTGGTGACCAATCTTGTTTTCCTGCTAATGTAAAGATGGTGGGTTCAATTTTCTGTCTTTCTTTTGAGGAAGCCCAAGTTTTTTGTAAGCCCAAACATCTCATTGTTTTGCAGCAAATATTTGTCACTAAGGAAGAGAGGGGCTTTTTAAGTAGTTCATATGTCTAGGAACATGATTTTCATTGGACTTTGAAGAGGCTCTGAGTATAAGCTCCAGCTGGGCATTTGAAGAATGAGTTCAAAAAATCTCATTTTTCAAAAGAATTTGTGGGGAACTCTGAGAACTCCTGGATTTGTGTCTATCCAGATTCAAATATGCTGGATAAAGCATCACTATGCCCTCATAACACTCTTACTTCCCCGGTAGCATCATGCACCACATTATATTGAATACTTAACTGTTTTTAGCTTTTATTCTTTTAATTTATTCCTATTTCTACCCCAATTACTTACAAGTCCAGTAATAAAAGTCATTCATTCTGTATCTCTCATTACCTCTCCCTTCTGCCCCAGAATTGGGAGGGGAAAAAAGCATTGCACCTGGAATAAGAAGTTAGATTTGCATCTCAAATGAATTAGCTTTGTGACCAAGAGCAAATCACTTAAACTGTCTGAGCTCCCACACTACCTACCTACAGTAATAAAACTGCCCAGGATCACACAGCTAGTAAGCATAAGAGGCTGGATTTAAATTCCTGTCTTCCAGACTCCAGACCCAGGGATGTCTTGTGCCATCTGGCTGCCTCCATGAGTGTTACCATAGGTGTCTCCCAAGGCTCTATCTTGGGCCCCCTTGTCTTTTCAATCTATATTATCCCAATTGGTAATCTCATTATCTCCCATGAGTTCAATTGATTTCTATGCTGATAATTCCCAGATCAATAATGCCAGCCTAGTCTCTCTACTGAGCTACAGTCACATATCTCCAATAACCTCCCACAATAACAAATTAGATGTCCTCTAGACCTATTAAACTCAGCACATCCAAAACAATACCCATTATATTTCTCTTCTGAAAACCTTCCCACTTCTGAATATTCCTATCAATATCAATAATCCTATTAATCACTGAATCTTCTTTGCCAATGCCAAGACATGCTTATTATTACCTTGGATTTTCTCTGAGCTTGAATAAGATACTGGATCTATATTCCTGAATACAATTTCAGACTTTGCTTTTTATTTATACTCATAGCACAGTTTCTCAAAGACATTTTCCAGGACCAGATGCCTAAGTTGCCTGACAATAGCCATTAGTCATTTTCTGCCATGCAGAATAACCAACAGGGAGAAATCAGTTACAGGCCAAATAAAAGATGAATCTTCCAAATGACTTCAAAACAGGGTAATAGTTGGGGAATCATGGAAGAAAAAAGTTTATACATAATATAGGGAAGCTCAAAAGTACTAGGTGATTCCTAATTGTTTTCTTCCAAGTCATAATGGAGTTTCTTCCTACTTCATCACCATAATTTGGCCTCCCTGAATAGTCTATGATCTAGTTTCCCCTATGTCAAATGTGAGAAGTATACACTTGACTTACACAATGTTAACAAGTGTTTTTTTTAAAAGCATAATTTTCTCTTTTTAAAATATTATTGCCTTTTCCCTGTTAACAAAGTGGGCATATTACTAAGAAACCATCACACCACAGGCTCCATTGTCAAAAATAGTTAAAATGAATACTTTCAGTTCAAAGACTCAGCCTGACCTTTTCATTATATGAGCCTTAAAAAATGAAAAGTTAAAAAGGTACAACATAATTGAGTTTCCTTGGTTACAACTGGAAATCTCTGATAATACATTTTATGGTTAAAAAATAGACAAGGAACTTCACAATGGGAAATATCATACAATTATTTTATTATTGCCATTGAAAATGAGAGGAAATCACGCACACTCAGTCAGTGACCCGATCTTGGTTCAGAAGTAGTCTTCAAAACCGTATTCTAATGCAAACTTTCTGACAAAACCTTCAGCACACTCGTGAGTGACGTTGAGGACACAAAGGACCAGGTTCCTTCTTAGTCACTTTTGTTGGACTTAGTGACTGATAAACTATATGAGGTACTCCAATGTTGAAATAAGCAATAAAAGAAGGTCCTATTTTCTGTTTGTGACTAGATGCCCCTGGACAATTGGTACAAATCATAACCCTCCCTTTAGGCTGGATGCCGACTCTTTAAATTAGAAGATATAAAGCCAATTCTGAGTTATTCATTAATTTCTCATAATGAATTAAGAGTTTTACCATTTAATTTCTTCTTCTTGACTACCTTTTAGATATAACTGATAAGTAAAGGTCTTATCTCCTTCAGCAAAGGAGGGGTAAAGAAATAAAAGGTTAGAAACTTTAAACCCATTAAGTTTGTGAGTTGTTAAAATCTTAGACTGAAAATAATGGATAAAATAATATTCAAATTCTCCATAATATCCCTACTCCAGCCTTGTGAGGACCTGATAGGATTTATTGAACTATACATACATCTACATAGATTTTTATTAAAGAAAGATACTCCAAATTTTTCTATAATTTCAGTTTGGTTCCATGCATTATTCGTAGAGATTTGTTCACAGATTTTGAATAAGAAAATCAATAGCTTATAATTGGCAGAGTGAGAATTCCAGTATAGATTCCTTGACTACAAATAGCATTCTATCTAACCCCTCGCCCCCAAAAAAAGGACTTGAGATGCTTAAGAATATGGAATGTTTGGTTCTTTGTAGACATAACCTCAAAACCTGGTATATTTTAAGGGCCTGGTAAAACACTTGTTAATTGATTTCTAGAGTACTCTGCTGCTTCTTAAAGTCAGTTTATACTGTTACTGTTGTTTTCTTCCCCGAGTAAAGATTATTTCTCATTATATCAAAGGAAGTTTTTCTGTTCTCTGTGCCTTCCCTGATCACAGATGGAAAAGGTGAAGTATCTTATTACCTGGTGAGCTTTTATACATAATCAATGCAATAACACAGCTGTCCTCACAAGATTAACTTCTAACTTGGCCACTGCTCAGACATGACAAGGATAATAAAACTTGTATCTTTTAAAGTATCCTTGATTCTGCTAGCTGTGAGCAATATGTCTCTACTCGGGTTTCAGAATGATAGTACTTGCAAGGGGGAAAATGACAGAAAAGTAACAACCATTTATCTTCTAGAACAAATTGGATCTCTTTTACTTCATCATTGACAGGGGTAATTCCTCTTTCAACGTAGATTTCAACCCCTTCTATGATAAGCAGATTCGTAATATTTGTGGCAAAAAATAATCACCACCTACTGGTTAAGTATCAAACAATAATCCTTTTTAAACTTCATTAATCTGGTCCTCCTATAACAGATATGTGTACTAACACTAGATATATGCTAAGAGCCTTCCCAGCTAGATGGAAGCTACTAAAATGTACACTTTTCTGTAATAGACTTCAAGAACTGGTGTCGATAGTGTTAATTAGTGTCAGATAATGATTTTAGTGGAAAAAAATCTTTTACCCAATTTTTAATCAAATTTTAATCTCAGTTCTATGTATTCAACCAATTGCATATCAAATTATGTCCCTCAGATTTAATGGCATATAAATATCTAAAATTCTAACAGGAAAAAAATAGAAAATAGATGTTATCCTTATTCTCAAATACAAAGTTAGAATTGTATTCCCTAAGCAGAAAACTGGGAAAAACAATTTATAGCAAGTTTCTTTGATAAAGGCCTCATTTCTGAAATTTAAAGGGAGTTTGAAGTGAATTTAGAAAAATAAAGCCGTTCCCTCAATTAATAAATGGTCAAAAGATATAAACAGGAAGTTTTCAGAAAAAAAGAAATCAAAGCTATCAATGATCACATGAAAAAATGCTCTAAATAACTCTTGTTTAGAGAAATGTAAATTAAAACAACTCTGAGGTACTACCTCACACCTATCAGATTGGCTAATATGGTAGAAAAAGAAGATGATATATGCTTGAGGGGATGTAGAAAAATAGATACTCTACTATACTGTTGGTAGAGTTATGAACTAATCTAATCATTCTGGAGAACAATTTGCAACTATGCTCAAAGGGCAAAACAAAACAAAGCAAAAAACTGTGACCCACTGCTAGGTTTATATCTTAAAGAGATAAAAGAAAAAGGGAAAGGAAGCTATATGTACACAAAATATTTATAGCAGCTCTTTTTGTGGCAGCAAGGAATTGACAGTGGAGGTGATATCCATCAATTGTGGAATGGCTGCACAAGTTGTGGTATATGATAGTGATGAAAAACTACTTTGCCATAGGAAATGGTGAGCAATATAGTTTCAAAAAAACCTGGGAAGATTAGTATGAATTGATGCAGAGTGAAGTGAGCAGAACCAGGATAACATTGTGCACAGTAGTAGCAGTATTATAACAATGATCAACTGTGAAAGATTTAGCTACTCTAATCAGTACAATCATCCAAGACAATTACAAAGGTCCCATAATGAAAAATGTTACCCATCATCAGAGAGAGAACTGATGAAGTCTTAGTACATATGGAAGTATACTTTGTTTTCACTTTATGTTTCTTGTGAGGATTTTTTTTGCGATATGGTTCATATGGAAATATGTTTTCCATGACTTCATATGTATAACTGATATCACATTGCTTGCCTTTTCAATGAGTAAGGGAAGAGTGGGAAGGAGGGAGAAAATTTGGAACTTAATTTTTTTCATGTTAAAAATAAAGAAATAAAAAAGGAAAAAAAACTCTCCCATAATACTGCCCTACACTAAACTATAATCATACATGACAACAAATTAACATTTACTAAGCATCAGGCACTATACCATGCATTGAAGACACAAACACAAAAATGAAAAATCCCTGCCCTCAAGGAACTTATATTTTACAAACTGTCACACCAAACACATAAATACATGGGTACAAAAAATGGGTACTAAAAAAATACCAAGTGGGTGATAAAGGCCCTAAAACAAAGGGAAATAATAAATGCTTTATATAGAAGTTACCTGAGCTGAGCTTTAAGAAAATAAGAGATTGTGAAAGGCAATGGCATTCTAGATATGCTGGACAATCAGTGCAAAAAAGGTAGAAATGGGATACAGAATGGATTGTATGTGTTAGGATTAAAAACAATACCAATTTGGCTAGACCATGGAGTAAATTAAAAGAAGTAACCAATCAATCTGGAAAGGTATAATGATGTCAGGTTAAATGTCAAATAGAAAAATCTTAAATTAAATATTTGCAAGCATAAATTCTAGTGGGTAAGTTTATCTGTTTAGATTTCCTTGACAATATCATAAATATGAATAAGAACTATTGAGCTGCTTAGGATAGGGACTAAAATAATTTTCTCCTCTCTCATTCTGGTCCAGTCATAACAGTAGGTCTCAGCAAAAATTCACATGGCTAGACTGAGGAGCAGTAGGTCTCACTGTTTAAAAATTGAGCTGTCCGGAAGTCAATAAAATAAAAACAAATTTCAAAATTGGGATTCTGTCCTTTTCTGTCTCCTGGCTTTTCTGACTTCCTTCAAGTCTCAACTAAAATGCCAGCTTCTGCAAAAAAGCCTTTCTCGATTACTGTTGATGATGGTACTTTCCCTCTGTTGACAATCTCCAATTTATCCTGTATATATTTTATTTATATATAGATGTTTGCATGTTGTCTCCCCAATTAGACTGTAAGCTCCTTGAGAGTGGGGGCTGTCTTTTACCTTTCTTTGTGTCCTCAAGACAGAGTAGTGCCTAGAACTTAGTAAGTGCTTGATAAATGTTTATTGATTGATTGATTGATTGATGGGCACTTAACTTAAAAAAAGGTTGGTTGAATGAATGAATGTTCTTCCTGATAGGCAGGAAAGCAAACAGCAACTCTACTTCTTGTCTTCTGGTAGTTGGAGCTGCTATTAGGCAGCAAGGATAGGCTGATAGACACCCAAATGAAGCTTCTTTTCTCTGTTCATTTCTGTTTCTGTGTCTGTCTGTCTGTCTGTTTCTCTCTCTCTCTCTCTCCCTCTCTCTCTCTCCCTTTCTCTCTCTCTCTCTCTCTCATTTGTTTCTAAGAAATATAGAGGATACCATGTCATGATATTCCCAATTAGGTTCAAAAAAAGTGTAACCCCTGTCCCAAAGTCTATCAGTGTGAGATTTTCTCCTTATGGACAATGATGAAGGCCCTGCCTTGTGTGAGGGATGCGGCAGAGATGCAAGAGCTTCAGTTCTCAGTCCCTTCAGGATTCTCTAAGTGAGAGCCCCTTTGAGTACCCCTTTGGGATCTCTTCAGGCTTCAAGTCTTTTTTGAGCATTGAGTCATTTTGGGCTGTCCAGCCTTTCAGTTTGAAGGAAGAGGATAGAAGAAACCAACCCCACTTCAGGTTACTGAAAGAAAAGACTATGGAAAGACCTGATAGGAGCTGACAGTCTCCATCATGTCCCTATTCCCAGCTCTAGAGATTTGGTGGAGTTTCCCCTTACCCGAGATCTAGGACTCTCTCTGTGTCTCTGTGTGTGTGTGTCTCTCTCTCTGTCTCTCTCTGTCTTTCTCTGTCTCTGTCTCTCTCCTCTTTCCTTTTCTATTGTCTGGTATATATTCTCCTATATATCTTCTCTAATTTCTGTTTTGTGATGATTTGCATAAATGAGTTTCTTTGTTATTTGCTGTACGTATTCACGGTGGAACAGGTATTTAGTGGGAAAGTGGTCAAGCCTTGGATATAGAGATTTAGATCCTCCTCTCCCAAAAAATGACAAAATGATCAGAGGTTAGCTCAAACCCAATCATATCCCCTAGATGAACAATACTTAAAGGAGCAGAGAGATATAATTCTATCTCAATATCAGAGAGAGAGAGAGAGAGAGAGAGAGAGAGAGAGAGAGAGAGAGAGAGAGAGAGATGTGGCCTTGGCCCTAAATTCCTGCTTCTTCTCCTGGCAGGGATCAAAGCCTACATTGGAGAAGAGTCAGGGGCAGAAGAGACAAAAGAGGTCTATTTTGTCTTCCTTAAAGTGTCCTCACTACATGTATAGGGGCCCCTCTCTTCCTTACAGAGGTCATCTAATTTGATCACATTTATCATAATATTTGTGTGATTTTTATCTGTAGAGATACTCAAGAATTATTATATTCTCAATTCAGACCACATCAGACGTCTATTTGGAAAGCGCTTAAAGATTATTAAGTTTAACCACTTGATTTTATAGATGAGACACAGAGAGCTTATGTGACTTGTCTAGTATTACTAAAATCTAAAGTGGCAATGCCTAGATTCAAACCTATGTGCTCTGATTCCAAATCCAGCAATCTTTCTACTGCTCCATGGAACTCAACTCCACAAGTACTTATTAAGTGCTTATTATTAATATGCTAGGCACAGTGGTAGGTATGAAAAATACAAAGACAAAAATAAAACAGTCCCTGCCTTCAAGGACATTCTACAGAAATGTAAGTTCCATTTGTAGAAGTGTGTGTGTGTGTGTGTGTGTGTGTGTGGTTTTATGGATCTGCATATATATTTTTAACTTAACTAGAAAATTTTCCCCAAAGTCCCTTTAAATTTAAAAATATATTAGATGTTTTTTCTCCTTTTTCTTAAACAAAATGATCTTTCTTTTTTCCAGTGGAGTTCAGCCATCCAAGCATCTTGTGGTCTATTTTTTAATGATCCTAAAATCTCTTCTCAGAAGAGTACATTTCATAAGCAATAACTTCTGCTTTTATTTACTTTGTTGTTGTTTTTTGTTTGTTCCCTTCATGCTTTATTTTAAATATTAAATAAGATTCTGATACTTACCCATACATTTCAATGAAACTAGTCAGAAATATTAGACTTTGTAGGAAGTAGAGAAAAAACAAGAACTTCCTTCTACACCATTATCACAAAATTAATTTGTGATCAGACTAGGCATGAGGTAGATTGCACTCTTTTTCAAGAAGATCTAAAAACCACAGTTCTCTGCCGTCTTTTTTCCTTTCAGGTCTGTGCTAAAGTTACTAAGAATGGCTTTTTCAGAACTGCATTGCAGACAGTGCAATAGTGAGCTTGGACAGTTTTTCTGAAGATGCTTGAGTATAAGATGCCATTTTTAGAATTTAACTTGAGTCAAAATTTGTAGTCATAGGTCCAAGACCATTTTGCATTTCTAAAGGATTTGATTGCATTTTCTATAAGTGGCAAAATGTTCCTTTTGAATAGAGGAGGCTAAAGCTCACAATTACATGTATGCTAAAAATGTACTCCTGAGGGATGTTATTATGCTGTGTGTGTGTGTGTGTAAGCACTATCTCAACAGAGAAAGCAACTTACATGCACAAACTGAAGTTATCCAGGCTATATGCTAATAGCTTGCCATAGTGCAATCCTTTCCAGAGCTGTGGTTTTCCTTTGTTCATCCTCTGACAAGCTAAAATATATTTTTCTTCTCTTTGACTTTACGTTGTCCTTTTCCCCTCAAAGAACATATTCAGAGTGTAAATGAAAATAGCATTACCTTTTAATTATTGTGTCTAATAATTGCATTGGTGTCCGTGCTTTAGTCTTTCAGCACACTCTTGTCATGTTTCAGGAACCTGCCTCAGAACAAGTTCAGGAGGCATTAGAGATTTTCACAGATAATCCCCAATGATTCATTGACAGAGACTTGTGAAACTAATGAGAACTGAGGAACACAAGCTATGGATGATGATTCAGCTGAAAAAAACAACTCCACTAAGAAATAACTTGAAATGAATCGGAGAATTTATAAATTTGAACCATTAAGGGGATGTTTGCCTCTTAAGAGGTAAGCCATTCTTCTGATACCACTTAAATGACAAACAAAGCAAGAGCTGACTTGTTCTGATCATTACTGCAGAATTTTTCTCCATAATTAATCTTTTTATTTCCTTCTTTCTGCCTCAAATAGAAAACAAAGATATGATTTGATTCTATGATAATTATAAAACTAAATCATCATTAGATGTTGAATTTTATTGGATCATAGCTTGGCTTAATGTGGTTGTTGTAAGAAGAGATAACTTCAAACTTAGGAAGCCGAGTATAACAGAAGAAAGAGCACTGACGCTATAGTGAGTAGATCTGGGTTCAAATACTACCTGATATTTACTCCCTGTGAGGCTGTTTACTACCTCTGGGACTTTGGGCTTAACTTTGGCTAGACCTCAAAGGGGTTGATGGAAGAAATGGCCCCTGTGAGGTTACTCCTAGCTCTAGATCTGTTTCCCTAAAATGGTGTAAGGTGGTCTTAAGCAGAAGTATCAAATATGTCACAACACTCCTAAGTACAGCCTGAATCAGATTAAAAAGTGATTGGGAACTATTTAACAAAATAATTAAAAATAGAATAAACTATCATGTTAAAAGAGGTTTTCTAAGTGAATATGCAGTTCACAGTGACCTTCGTGTATGGTTTAATGGCCCTGCTTCTATTTGAATTTGACACAACTAGTCTTTAAAAACACTTTTTTCCTAGTTAAATTCCCTCTTGACAGAAATTATATGTGCTTTTTTGCTCCATGAAGTTTGGAGATGTCAGAGGCTCTTTTTTTTTTAATTTCTCTTTTATCTGGCTCCAGCATGGCCATTTTATTTGTGAGGAAAATCATGTAGCTGACTGAGGCTATAAAATTTAGCTGAGACTTCTAATAATTAACTCAAGAAGATTAACTGGTTAGGAATAAAAGAATTCTGGCTCTGTTTTAAGATAACCATTTGCTAACTCCTGTCTATGTTTGATGATCAATTTGCAACTTGATCTGATATAATTTTTCTCTTTCTCTTTTGACACATAAACCTCCTTCCTCCCCATTTGTGTGCTGTGAATTTTACAAGTTTATCTCTGAAACATAAATCTTCATCTTTTCCTTTTGGCAGTGGTATCTTCTTTTTTTCCTCTGATGTAACTGAGAAAATTTTATCTATTGTCCAGAAGTAAAACCTGTGTACAGAGCAAAATAGTAATAAAACTTGATTTTAATGTCTTTTCTCTTTTAATATGCCTCTTTAATGTGTGTTGATAAGTATCATTTGTTGCAATATCTATCAACAAATCATTGGATATTTCTATTACAAAGATGGAATCAGTATTCCACATTCCCAGTTCTAGGTTAGGACTGTGCAGGCATATTGCTTTTTCAAGGGACAAATCAGAATTGAATCAAGGAAGCCCTTCTGTGATAGTAAAAACAATCATCTCTGCAATCCAGTCACTTGATTCTTTGGGGCTCAGTTTCATAGATATTGTTCTGGCTAGAGGCAAATGAAGATGGGACAAGTTATTATGCCAAAAATATTTCCTTTTCAGACTCAGCCACACGTAATTATGATGTTGCCAAGGATGACTATGTCAGCAGGCTCTTTTTACGAGAGATTTTGAAGTGAAAAGGAATTTTTTCACTTTTTTATCAGAAGTCCATGGTTTGATCATAATATGCTGCTAATCACAGCAATCATGGGCAAGTCACTTAACCTCTCAGTATTCCCTGAAAACTCTGTGAGGCCATAGTCAATCAATAAATCAATGAATACTTGATAACACCTACTATGTCTTTTAGCTTTTCTGAATAAGCATGAGTATACAAAATAACTAAAAGACAGTCCCTATCATTAAAGAGCTCACAATCACAGGAGACAACATGAGGATAAATATATACAGACAAGCCATATACATGATAAATTGGCATATTGCATATTCAAGGAAGACTTGAATTAAGAGGAGTTCCAGTAAGAGATGGAATTTTAGTTGGAAATTAAAGGAAGCCAGGGAAACTAATAGGCAGAGTTGCCAAGAGAGTTATGAAGAAATACCCAGAGAAAATGGCTGGAGCCAAGAGATGGAGTGTCTTCTTCATGAAACGACAAGGCCAGTGATGCTGGATCCAAGGGTATGTAGCAGGGAATAAGGTGTAAGAAGGTTAGAAAGGTAGAAGGGAGCTAGGTTATAAAGGGTTTTGAATGGCAAGCAGAGGATTTTGTATGTGATCCTGGAAGTGATAGGCAGCCACTGGGGTTTATTGAATAGGAGAGGAACATGAAAAATTATGGTTAAACAAATGAGCCAAAGAGGCCAAATTTAGAATTTGGCAATATGGGCCTAAAATTGTCTCCATGTCACATTCCAGGTTCTCTAAAAGTGATACTGAAATCAGAGGACAGCTGGACAGCTGAAGCAGTCTTAATCCTGATAAGGAAATAACTCCTAACAAAATAAATCCACGGCACCAATTTATTAAGAACAAGCCGTTAATGCAATGTTGTGAAGGAAAGCAGAGGCAATAACCTAGACTGGACCTTCTCTCACCTAAGACTACTCTTCACAGAAAGGTCTGCATACAATCAAGGGGAATAAGGATTATGAAGTAACACCATTAAGAGCTTGGAGAGAAAATACAAATTCAACATTATTCAAAGAAAATAGACTTCACAGAAGAGTCAGGAGCTGGTGTTACATGTTTGAATTATTTATTATGTTGCTAATAAGAGAGACACAGAGACAGAGATCCAGCTCCTGAAGTCAGCAAGGTAAGATTGGCTGCTAAATTAATTTTTAAAATTTCTTTATCAAGCCTCACTGAGGAATATGGGAAAAGGAAAGAATGAGAGAGTCACTCTGAGTAGCCTCATTCATCCCAAGGCTATCATTTTAAAAATGAAAGGCTTTTTTCCCTCTACATCACTTCACAAACTATTTTGGCTAAGATGAAGTAGAGTGATGTGTTCTCTAGAAGAGTTATGTAAAGAATATATCACTTGGTTTAATTGGACTTTTTCAAAATTTCAATGCTTCCCTAAAGAAATTCAAAGTTACGAAAGAGCCAAATATAAAATAAAGAAAACATTTACCTAAGTCGTTCCTTTTTTTCCCTGAGATTTCTGCTTAAAATTCACATATTTTACAATGACAAAATTTTGGAGCTGGAAGGGACCTTAGAGAGTATGCAGTCCAAATTCCTTATTTTATAGGAAAAGTATCTTGCCTAGATGCATTTTAAATGACCTCCCCAAAATCACACATCCTGATAATTATTGCAAATAATGCAAAACAATGCTGCTGTTCTGTCCCAGGTGAGCTGTTACCCTCTATTCCCATGCCATAGGATCTTTCATTTCAGGATTGAAAAGTGACTTTTTCAAATAATAATCTCTGCCCTCTTCTCAACTGGACTTTGAAAGTAAATAACCATGCCCTTAATGTTCCAGAATACCTGCATGATTGTGTTTACTATAAAAGCCACATTTATTAGTAATACTGAAATCACCAGTTTGAATTAAACCTTTAAGGTCAACAAACTAGAAGGGAGACTGAGAGGCAGAAGCCCTAGTACTATTGAAATATATCCCATTACAGAATATAAAGCTCACTTTGAATTGGCTAAGGTCACAGTGACTCAGGGACAAATCTGTGCTAAATCTCTATTCTCCACTCTCTTGACTGAATCTCAGCTTCCTTTCTGGCATTTAAGGGAAGGACACTGCATATCATGGGTCATGCATGTGCACAGAAACAAGTATCATATGAGTAAAACAAGAAGATTCAAGTTGACTGTTCTCCTACATTCACTAAAACCCTGCTGTTCCAGGAAAGTCCACTCTTATGCCTCATTATGCCACAGGGCCAAGGACAAATTACTTATCTGAATATCAAAAAAAAATCATGTGATGGAATCTATTTCCTAAAAATTATAGTTCATAAAAATAAATCTAAAGTTTATATCTGTGTTCGGATCACTAAAATATTAAATTTTTAAAAGATTTTATCAATTTTGATGTTACCTTCAACTCTGCAGCTTGCAACCTATCTAAGCCTACCCATTCTGGTGACTCTTGGTCATTTCCTCCCAGAAATTCACCATACTTGGTCAACTAAATGTGCTAGAGAACTTCTTCCCTTTCTCCTAATATTGTGGGACATCCAGGGGGCATTCAAGCTGTTGACCTATCATTTCTGACCGTTGTCGTCTTCTGTTACTATCATATAGTTCTTCAACAGCCTGTTTAATTTCTGTTGTTCATCAGAGCTTCTCATTGGCTGTATGTCATACCTCACACCCATCATGCAGTTCTTCATTGCCCCCTGTGTGATATCAATTTTTGATCCTTTAGACATGATACTGTTCCATATCTGAGGCCACACAGCCACACTGGTAGAATTATGATTAAGGCCTGACACTTACTAGGTACTTTATTATAGTACAATACATTATAATTTTATGGTACTTTGGATTTTTTTAGTCTTCATGTATACTGCCCCAACTGCTATTTATTCACAACAAACAAATGAGGCTATTTGTTTACAAAAAAAAATAAGAAATAGTGAAATAACATTATTATCCTAATTTTGCACATAAAGAGGCTAAAGTTGAAAGGCTACATTCTTTCTGAAGTTTCTCTTTATGATCTGAAGGTCATAAAAGCCAAAGCCAAGACACAAGCATAGTTCACAAGAGTATAGATTTAAAGTTAGAATAGCCTTAGAGATATATTTAACGATAGTCCAACCCCTTCATGTTCCATTTGAGGAAAGTGGGGCCTAGCAACGTTAAGAGCCTAGCCCAAGGTGACAATCTAGCCAGGTTAGGTACCTAGCCTAATAAATGTCAGAGATGGGATTTTAATCCAGTTTCTCTGTGTGCTGAGCCTATGTTGATCTAGTTCAAACCCCTGATTTTATAGAGGAAGAATCTGAAGCCCAGAGAGCTGTTAAATGTCTCACCCAAGGTTACACCAATAGTAAACAGAAAAGCCAAGATCTGAAGCGAAGGTCCTTGGACACAAGATCCATTGTTCTTTTGGATACACTTGTCTAGTTCTAGGGCATCTACACAATTTAGTGGATAAAGTGCTGGGCCTAAAGTCAGGAAGACTCCTCTTCCTGAGTTCAAATATAGTCTTAGACACTAGCTGTGTGACCCTGGGCAAGTCACTTTAACCTGTTTGCCTCAGTTTCTTTACCTGTAAAATGAGCTGGATAAGGACATGACAAATCATTCCATTATCTTTGCCAAGAAAACCCCAAATGGAGTCACAAAGCATCAGACACAACTGAAACAATTAAACAACAACTCTAATTTCTGGTTCCAGGACCAATAACTTTTTTCTGACTATATTATATTCTTTGGGGGGGTGGGGTTTCATATTTATTTATTTATTTTAAATAATTCCCCAGTTACATGTAAAAATGATTTTAACATTCATTTTTAAAACTTTGAGTTCCAAATTCTCTCCTTTCCTCCCTCCCCACCCATACCCCATTGAGAAAGCAAGCAGTTTGATATAATTTATACATGTATAGTCATGCAAAACGTATCCATAATAGTCAACTTGTGAAAGAAAACATAGACAAAAAACTCAAGAAAAACAAAGTTAAAAAATATGCTTCAATTTGTATTCAGAAACCAGTTCTATCTCCCACTATATTATATTTCTAACTCTACAGTGAGGTAATTAATTTTAATATAAGCCATTTAAATAGAGGCAGGGTGGCCTAAAAGATAGAAAACTGACTTTAGGCTCAAGAAGATTTGGTTTGAGTCCTGCCTCTAAAACATAATGGCTATGTGACCCTGAGAGAATCAGTTGTTCTTTCATTGATCAAGGAAACTCTTTTTGGATGATAAATTGCATGACACTTGCTAGTTCACACTTCTGGGGTTCCATCTGGACCAAAAAGAAAGCAAAACATAAATAGACATCTCTCATCTTACAGATTACATGTGTTTCAGTAAAGTTGTATATAAACAAATCCTATTTTCCCTTTGATTCCCATTATAAAATCAGAAATATGTTCCCACAGTAAAAAATATGCCAAGTAAAGGAAGTTAAAATGTTTTAGAAAAAATTAGGACAATAACCAATCCAATTTAATGTGGAGCACAAACTATAAGTTTTATGTCTTTTGCAGTAATCATAGGATCATACACTATTGGAATTGGAAGGGACTATAAAAGTCATTGAGTCCAGTCCTTTCACTTTCACAGGTGAGAAATCTGAGACTCAGAGTTTAGGTGACTTGTCCACAGTCACACTGGTAGTAAGTGGCTAGACTAGGATTTGAACCAAGGTCTTCTGACTCAAAATTGATTTCAAACTGCTTGCAAGACATCTCCCATTGACATCTTACTGGCACCTCAGATTCAACATATCAAAAACTGAACTCGCCCTCCCAAGAAAACCCTATTCTTTCTCTCCAATCTTTTGTAAAATTCTATTCATTCTACCTCTATCTCTCACCCCCATCCTCTGGCTCTTGGATCCTCATGAGCCCAGTTCAATACTCGTCACATCTTGTTTGACTCTTGTGATCATCTCTATCAGGTCTCCCTGCTCTTCTCTCTGTAGAGAGTCGTCTTCTTTAGACTCTTAATCTTCCAATTACAAAGGTTCACCTATGTCACCTTCCTTGTTTAAGAAATTCCAGGGGGTTCTATTACCCAAGGTTAAAACATAAACTCTTTAACCTTTGACTTTCCTTTATAACCATGGAGCAATTTTGTTATCTATCCACTTACTGTCTTCCTTCTCTTCTATCCCCAGTTGCTTCCTTTACAACCTCGCCAACCACTTCACACCACACACCAGAGACCATGCTCTTCAATAGAAGTTCTTATCCTTTGTGTGTGTTTCAGAGGCCCCTTTTGTGGTCTGATAAAGCCTATGGACCCCTTCTTACTATTATGTTTTTAAATTCATAAAATAAAACACATAGTATTGAAAAAGAGACCAATTATATTGAAATACAATCTGTAGAGAAGAAAACTATATATGTAGTCTGGTGATTGGTCTACTAAAAAATAATTCCAAACTAGTGATGAGTGAGAATAATTTTTACCATATATCAACAAGGATTGTAATGTAATATAAAAATTTCATGATTTCTATTGATGACAAAGTCACAGATATTATTAATGCTACATTTTATTGCCCACATTCATAATTGAAGGAAAGGTAAAATTTCAGTTAGATGTTATTGGAAACATATATATATATATTATATATATATATATCTTTTCAGAGAGAGACAGAGAGAGAGAGAGACAGTGAGAGAGAGAAAGAGAGAGAGAGAGAGAGATTTTTCCCCATCCGAGTTTATAGACTGTGAAATCTATCCATGGATCTTCAAACCCAAGTTCAAAACTCCTGGTATAGAGGAAATTTCTCACTGGGGATCCACTCTCTTGATTGGTTACTATTTCTCCCAAACCATTATTTCAGGTTGGGATAGCCCCAGCCACAAGGTTTCACTTCACTCCTTTCTCTCCAACTATTGCCACCTCTCCTACCCTCTTCTCCACTTCTGGAACTGTGACCCATGATTAACTCAATGCTTCCATTCATCCTAGTTAGAATATGTCAGTCTATTCCTCTTTGGCCCCACTCACCAATCCTTTAACTTTCCAGATCAAAGTGCTCTTCCTTGGTCACCAATCCCCTATATGTATTGGCATCCTTCATTAACTCCTTAAGAGTAGGGTCTGTTTTTGCTTTGGGATTTGTATCCCCAGCATCTAACACAATTTTTTATACTTAATAAGACTTAATAAATGTTTATTTTTCATTCATTTATTCCCTTAGAAACCACAATAATCTTGTTCTTGCCTGGGGATCATCCACATCTGAAACTATCATGGCCCTGAACCTACTCTCATTTTTCTTTTGTATTTATAGTTTTTAATGAGTAGAAGGGCAATTTCATCAAGAGGTCTTTAAGATGACTTTCCCCCAATTGGAAGCATGTTCAAGTTTAAAGCTTTCAATTCTTGTCAAGCAAAGGTGTTTCTTCATAAATCCTGAAGTTTTAATGTGGTTTTCACATTTACTTAGCACAAGGAAAGCCTACATAGTTTTCAAGTTGTGTTGAATTCAGACTTTACCCAATAAAATGATTGTTGCAGATACACAGTTCTTATGAAGCTCTCCTGGAGCTATCATCTGAAAGCCAGATAAGCCCCAGCACAGAAGCTCCATGCACTCTCAAAGGCATAGTTTTCCAATGCCATAAAAAAATACTGAGGCACACAGCACCCCAAGGTGTAGGTGAAAGCAAGGATCCATCCAACCACTAAGGCAAAAAAAAAGCAAAAGATCAAGCAGTCATTCTTTCAGACAATACAAAGGTTCAAATTCTCCCTCTCCTGGACTAGCTGTGTGATCCTAGGAAAGTCACAGACTTTCTGGGCTTCGACTTCCTCTTCATTAAAATGGGAGCTTTGAACTCCGTTTCTAAGTTCTCTTCCTGGACTAAATCTATGATGCTGTGTTCCTATCCAAGTGCAAGCATGTATTGAAGGCTTACTTACTATGTGCCAATCATTGTGCTACATGCTGGCAAGATAAAGATAAAAATGAAAGTCCCCACAGAAGCTTGTATTCTAACAAAGGAAGAAAATTAACAACTTGGGGTATAAACAGACCAATTTTTTTGCCTGTAGAATTATTATTCCTTTGCTGCCACATCAGTGGTCTACTCAAGCTACGTGCCCTTGCTCCTGTATGCTGATAAGAGGAGAGAAAAGTAGGGAGAAATGCTGTACATAATGGTGGCAAAAATAAACAAATAGAAATTTAGAAGAAGTAAAGATGGAAAATAATTATATTAATTTTGTTTATTTGGTCTACCCTTCTTTAAAATACAGAGGGATACAACTAAGCTGAATGAATTTAGCCTGTTCCACTGAGCCAGCCAGGATCTCCCTAAAACATAGAGCAAATGGTTTAAATGTTGGTAGAGTTCTATAAACTCCTAGTAGTTGGGCTTAACGGGTGAAAATATTTCAGATTTTTAAAATAGATACCTAAAAGTCCAAGTTACTTCACACACACACACACACACACACACACACACACACACACACACTACAGCACACTCATCAATCCAGATATCTCATCTTTCATCTTGAAAATTTGGGTAGAATGTATAAGAAAATAACAGAACTGACAGACTGACAGTCTGCTGCATTTCACCACACTTGAAAGAACCCTGATAAGATACCCTTTACATTTCAGTTCCAAAGAAATATGTGACCAGCCTTACAATGGAGGCTCTCAGAGCTCTTTGTAGAATGTAACAGTGATTACCCGGGCTCCCACTGCCTGATCGCTAGAAATGTTACATTTCACTCCTCTCCCAGAGTTCTCAGGCACCTATAAAGGGCTTTGGGGATGTCTGGTCTCTCTGCTACTGGCTCCAGCCCCACCAATGGTTTTCCCCTTCATTGCAGGAAGAATGCCTACACCCCAGTTCCATTTAACCACTTAACACATACTTAACAACCAGATTTTTGTTCAGTCATGATGCCATTTGGGGCTTTCTTGGCAAAGATATTGGAGTGGTTTGCCATTTCCTTCTCCAGTTCATTTTACAGATGAGAAAACTGAGGCAAACAGGGTTAAGTAACTTGTCCAGGGTCACACAGCTAGTATCTGAGGCTCAATTTGAACTCGGGTCTTTCTGACTCCAGGCCCAGTGCTCTATCCACTGCACCACCAACAGTCAGATTAACTTTTACAAAAGAATATTAAGTTCAAAGGTATAGCAAGAATAACCATATTACATTCCTCAACACTTGGGGCCAAACCTCCCATTTCCACTCCTGCACCATCTCATATTCTGGGGAAAGGAAAGGAATTAGGTTCACAGCTCAGTTCATTTCCAATATAACACAGTCTCTAATTTCCACCTTGAACTCCAGTCATAGGCACTCTGACTTTAAAATGTTTTTAATAACTATTTCAACATAATTGTTTTTCTTAGCAGTCTAATGCATTTTATGCATTTAAAAACATTCAGAGAAAGGGTTCACAGGTTTCACCAAATTATCAAAGGGGTCCACGACATAGAAAGGCTGCTCTAAGGCTATAAATTGCCAGCTTGCACTGGTTTAGAGAAATTTAGAGAATTCCTAAACTTTGTGGGTTTTTTTGAAATCTTATAATCATCAAACATTCCAATATACTAAAAAGAAGAAAGGAGAGCAGTCTATAAAAAAACTGTGAACTTCTGTTACATATACTCTTCATCATAGCATAATATTTTTGCATATATTATATTCAGGAAACATGGCACAAGAGCAAGTATAGAAGAAAGGTGGAATTATAAAAGGGATCTAATTTATCCTCCTCTAACTCTGGGGTGCAAAACTTCAATTGGCCCTATTGCTGCTCAGCCATCTTTCTCGCCATTTTGATTCTCTGTCATTCCCAGAAGTGTCCAGAGTACAACAAAGATGATTATGCTAGACTCCACACATAGAAGAAACAGTGGAAGGAATTTAAGATGTTTTGCTGAGAGAAGACTCAAAGAAGTCAAGGAATGAGAGCTGTCTCCAAGTATTTAAATGGGCCTCTCATTGGGCAGAGGGGTCAGATTTATTCTGTTAAGCTCCAGAAAACAGAACCAAGAGCAAAGAGACACATGTAGACTCAATGACAGGAAAACTTCTTAATAGTTAAACGTGTCCAGAGGTAGAGTGGCTTGTCTCAAGAGGAACTGAATTGTCTCAACCCTTAATTTACTGAGAAAACTGAGGCCATTCAATATGAGTTCTCTTCTCATTTCTTCATTTCAAAACTCTTTGTTAGCATCCCCCACTTACTCCCATTTTCCCTCAGTCTACAATAAAGAGATGGCCTGTCTCCATCTCTTCATTCCTCTCCAGGATGTACTCCTGACCTCCTGGACTTTCTCTACAATCCCCAGGCTTTGGGTTCCTCCATCTTTTCCTTAGGCCTCCCCTTTTCAGCTCCCTCTCCCACTACCTCAGAGGTAACAATTGTCTCTCTGCTTACATTTGTATTCCAGGAAGTTACCACATAGGCTAGTACAGAATAAGTGCTTAATAAATGCTTATTGACTTGCATTGACAACTGTCTATTATATGTATCAAACAATGACTGGTAGGCATCACACTGAACTCAATATCCTTGGAAAACTCGCCTCCTTATCTGAAATTCCTGATATCTGTAGAAGGGACCATCATTATTCTAATCTCTCAGGGTGATAACCCCAGCTTGATCCTGACCTTCTCATTCTCCTTTGCCTCAAATATCCTATCAATGGCTAAATCTTTCCATTTTGAATGCCACATCTCTCATATACAGCTTCTCTCTACTCCACAACTACCATGTGACCATCACTTCTTGCATAGACTATTGCATTGTTGTCCTAATTGCCCTCCCTAGGTCAAGTCTCTTCTCTTTCCAGCTCAGCCTATAAAAGGGATTTTCCTTAAGCACATATCTGGCCCTCTGACTTTCATTCAATAAACCCCAATGGCTGTCTCTGTTGCCTCTGAGTTCAAAGAGAAATTCCTCTGATCATGTTTTATGGCTTTTCCCAATCTTCCCACAAGCTACTGCTTCGAACCTCTTTAGACATTGCTCCCACTCCTGCACTCTGTGACACAGGCAAACTTGTTTTTTCTTTCTTCCTCACACGCAGCATTCCATCATCCATCTCTGTACTTACACATTGACTGTATCTGATGCCTGCAATTCACTCTTTCCTCACTTCAATGTCAGAGCATCCTTCTCTTCCTTCAAGTCACAGCTCAAACACATTTTATCCCTAAAGCTTTTCCTGATACCACTAACTGTTGCAATAGTCTTCCTTCCAAACATCTTCTTTTCTCCAGTTTCTCCTATCTATATTCCCTTATCCATTTCCCCCTATCTATATCTATATCCTACCTATTTATATTCTTCATCCATCTCCAAACTAGATTCCTCACCAGTCTCCATAGGTGTCTTGTGCTTTTCTGTCTATACCAAGTGATCATCTTTGTCTCTCCTAGGATGCTTCCCTATCACCATTTGTTGAATTTGTATCCATTTTTTAAGGTTCAACTCAATGCCACCTCCTCTAGGATCCTACCCCGATCCTCAGGCCCTGAATAACTACCCTCCTAAGCCTAAGCAGCATATTTTTTGAAGGTTTCCAATGCATTTATTATGTATTGTTTTATGGTCACATACATGCTATAATCCTATGATTGCCTTCAAGGTGCATTGGACTGTGCTATCCAAGCTTTATATCTCTCGTGACACCTCACAAAGTATTCTTCACACTAGAGAACTTAATGCATAGTTGTTGGATTTGTTGAATATAAAAGATAATTCTTACTTTATAACAATAATTTAAGCAAAAGGATTTGATACAACTTGTACCTAAGAATTTGAAGTACAGACAGCATTTCTCTGAATGTACACATCTATTTTTTTAAGTGATTCATAGCCAATGAAAACCTATGGGATACTTTATCTAAAGCCCAAAACTCAAAGGTATAATTAAATCCTGGAAATTATGAGATCATATTATTTGTCAAGTACCAATTATTTGTGCCCTCATAACACCTCTTCAAACTAAACTTTAGTTTATACTTCCAGAAAATTATTTTTATTTTATCTTGTTTTAAAATGCTTCTTCACACAAATGATTCATTTAAATACATAGTATCCTCAAGAGAAGCATTCTCTTGTTTGAACCCTTGAGGCTAGAGTAAAAGAAATCTTCTTTTTCTCCCTGTGATTGATACTCAATTGCCCTAAGTGAAAGGTTGTGCTCGCTACACTTTCTGAGTAATTTGCAATTGCAATGTAGGCATTTTAATGTCCAAATATCTACCTAAGTCAAAATGAAGGAAAGAACTGTGCTGATTATTTTCTGGAATCAGGATGGCCATGTCAAGGCTTCAGGGCTTGTTGAATCAGTTGAATTTACCTCTATCAATTATCCACAGATATCCCTTTTCTTCTCTTACACTACATAACAAAGATCCGATATCAAGATGTAATTAAAATTTTGTTGTTGTTCAGTCATATCCAACCCTTCATGACTCCATTTTGGGTTTTCCTGGCAGAGATATTGAAGTGGTTTGCCATTTCCTTTTCTAACTCATTTTACAGATGAGAAAACTGAGACAAGCAGGGTTAAGTGGCTGCCCAGGGTCACACAACTAGTGTTTGAGGTCAGAATTGAGCTCAGGAAGATGGGTCTTCCTGACTTTGGCAGGGGTGAGGGAGGGAAGTCTATCTTGCTGCATCACCTAGCTGCCCTATATTTGTCTAGCAACCATTGTTTAAAATGTAAATAACTAGTAAGGAACACTTTTTTTTAAAAATAGCAAAGATACCCTAACTAACAACCTGCAAGGAGAAATAGAGAGTGGAGGAGATTCTCCATAGTTCTCTTGATTTCTCTGAGAAGCCAGAATTCAGTAATTCTCTGCTAGATTCCCTTCATAAGCCAAGCCAAGAAAAGGAAAGGACTGTCACTGATAAAAGACTTAAATTCAGTCTCTAGGAAGAATCCTTCATAGTCTGCTGTGCTTGAGCCACAACTGCCACTGTACTTTCCAACTCTTTCATGTCCCTCTCCAGAAAGAGTTTTTAAATAATCACTGCTTCCTCTGGTCCTGATCCCATGATAAGATAGCCCCCCCTTGTGCTACTGTCCTTAATATTTTGCCAACACCCAACTTGAGATTACTCCCACCATGTGCCTTTTTCACTACCATTCATGAGCTATTGAATGGAGTTGAAAAAAATTACAAAATTGTACTGGGCCACTACAAATTTATCATCTTATCTCAGTTTGACCCTCACTGCAGTCAGTCCACTCCTCCAACTCCTTCACTATTTCACTGGTCACAGTGTCTTTTCCAAACATTCCTGCCTCTCCTCAAACTTACCATAGTGCCACCCTCCCACCAGCCTGTCTGCTGAAGACATAGCCAAACATATCACTAAAAAAGTGACATCTCATTGATGTCTCCCTCTTCTTACCTCCTCCTTATTTCAGACTTATCCAGACTTCTTTCCCCTATGATCCTTTCATTCCTATATATAATGAAGAGCTTGCCCTTCTCTTTTCTAAGACCAACCCTTCATCCTATCTTGTCCCATCTTCTTCAGGAGATTCTTCCCACTATCATACTTACATACATTCTTCATCTTCAATATCTTCCTATATGATCCCTGCTCTGTTGCCTACAAACATGATCATGTGACCCACATTCTTAAAAAACAAAAAACTGCCATTTGACTCTGCCATCTTGGCAAATTATTTTCCTATATAGTTACCCATTTCTCAGTAAAATTCCCTAAGAAAGCTATTCATACCAGCTGCATTTACTTCCTCTCTTTTCACTTTCTTAACTCAATCTATCTTCTGATAGCAGTAAACTATAACTGCTTTCTCCAAAGTTATTGATGTTAAAGAAAAATCCATATGAACTGCTAAATGGAAAAATCCAGATCCAAAAGGAACACCTGCAATGAACCAGAGTCCAATCACAATTTACACAGATTATAAATGCATTTATTTGTCTGAAAAGAAGAAGCTTGCAAGCTGGAACAATGTCTGTTCTGACATATGTAAAGCCCATTTGGAAAGAGTTATTTATACTTTTTGAACAAAAAGGAGCCAGGGAATTGGAGGAGAAAGGCAGGAATCCTTCAAGGGGATGGGGAGATGCAGGAGGAAGAGAGAGGAACTATAGCTGTTAGAGATGTGGCCCTTTGATACATAAATCAGCTTGACCCTTCAAGGCTTGGGTACAAACAATAAGGTTAGGGGATGTAAAACAGGAAGTCTACAGGTAAGGATGTCCCTTGAAGGTCCATAAACCACCAGATGGCTCAAGGTCAGCTTCAAAGCTGTTAGATCTTAATTGGCTTCAGAGTTGCTGATTTTCTGCATGTCCAGCTGGGTTTACTCTCTATCACCCTAAAGGATTGTTGGTATGTCAAGGTACTCTGTTCTCATAGAGTTCTTCTGTTTACCTTTATAACTGGGAGAGGAGAGAAAGGAGGGAGCTCAAGCAAATCAAGGTATCCATTTTCACACTAACGGTTAACTAATTGTTGATGGCATTTCTCAATCATCCTTCTTGACATCTCGTTAGCTTTTGACACTATTGATAACTTTATTCTTTTGGATTCAGTTCTCTGTGATTTCATTGCACTGTTCTCTCCTGGTTCTCATCCTCTATTATCTGCTATAAATAGCTAATTATGTGACTTGCTGTCTTAAACAGAATGGCAACTATACTAAAATTCTCTTAGAACACCTACTGCAGTTCCTGGAACTCCATTTCCCATCTCTATACTTTTGTACTTTCTCAAAGCTCATATTCTATAAGAAGCTATTCCCTGTCTCTCTAGTACCTTTTTGAAACGCTAAGATTATTTTCCATCTGTTCTTGATTTATTGGTATGTTTCTAGTTATTATTCACGTTCATCTCCCTCTATCGGAATGAGAGCTTCTTGAGAGCAGAAACTATCTTTGCCTTTCTTTATATTCCCAGCATTTAGCATAGTAAGCACAAAGTAAGCATTTAATATATTCCTGTTAACTGTTTGACCATTGGATATCTCTCCCTGAATGTTCCATAGGGGCAGTTAGGTGGCACAGTGGATAGAGCACTGGGCTTGGAATCAGGGAGACTCATCTTCCTGAATGCAAATCCAACCCTGCTTGCCTCAGTTCCTCATCTGTAGAATGAAATGTCAAACCACTCAAGTATGTTTGCCAAGAAAACCCCCAAATGGGGTCATGAAGAGTTTGACACACAGCTGAATAATAACAAATGTCCCATAGTCATCACAAGGTCAACATAGGCAAAATGAAATTCATTGTCTTTCCCTTAACTCTCTCCCCTTTTCTCAGTTTCTCTGTTTGTACCAAAGGAACCACCATCTTCCTTGTCATCTGGGCTTACATCCTTGGAGTTATCCTTTACTCTTGCTCACCCTCACCCAGTGTTTCTAAGTACTTGCCAAGTCTTAAAAATTTTTCCACCACATTTTTCTCTTCCATCCCCTTCTCTTCACTCATCAGCCTAGTTCAGGCTCTACCTGTCATCTAGACTATTATAATAGTCTCCTAATTTAACTTGACTCTAACCTCCACAAAGTTGATGAATTTATATTCCTAAAGCACAATTCAGAGTATACAAAACTTCAAGAAGTTTCAGAGCTTCCCAACTGTTTAAAGCCCTTCATAATCTAGCTTTGACCTAGGTATTCAGAATAATTTTATATTGATCCCTCTCACTTTCTACAACTGGCCAAAAAACCAAAACCCCTCTCCTCCATAATTAAATGTTCTCTTTTTTTACCTTTTGTCTCTTGGAATCCCTAGCCCCTTCAAGAATCAGCTCAAAGGCTACCTCCTACATAAGGACTTTCCTGAAGACTTCAGTTACTAGCACTTCCTCCACCCTGAAATTCCTTTTTATTGACTAAGTATGTGTTTTTATTTACTTATCTGTCTACTAAATGAAGTTCAAATTTGAACAATTGGCATTCAAGATCATTTAATCTGTTTCTACCCTATCATTTCAACCTTACCCCTACCTTTTCAAGCAATTTATAAGCATCTATTATGTGCCAGGCACTTTGGAAACAAAGATAGAAATGATACAATCAGCAAAAAAAAAGACAGAAAAAAGAAACACATAAATGACATACTATATTTAAAATGCACAGAAGAGAACAAGAGAAAACTGAGAATGGGACACAGAGAAACAGAAGAATATCGATCCTACCATATTACATTTAATTTGTCCTTTAGAAAACAAGCTATACATAATAACATAATAGAAATAGTTTTATGGGTGGTCCTCTTTTATCATTTTTTAAATATTTGTAATGTTCATAGTAAAAAGAGAAAACATTTAAAAGAGAGGGTTTATTAGAATGAAAGGAAACAATTCTCAAGGTAAATTTTTCTGCTAAAGCTAACGTTTGCTGTTGCTTGTCCTTCATTCTTGAAGAGGGCTATGACATCAGGAAGATGATGTCATAACTTGCAAGTGAATTGGATTTAAGTGAGGCAAGGCCATGCAAAGTCACCAGCCTCACTCTCTCCTCTGGAGCCGTTTGGTTCCAGTGGCCACATACAGATTAGGATGACTTGGGATGGCCCCAGATGCAGTGGGAGACCTTGGCCTTTTTGAGTTAAGTCTTTCCCAGGTCTCAGTTTTCCTGAAGCAAAACCCATTCAGTAAAAATGAGGCAAAGCATGGCATCTTTCACCAAGTCAAAAAAATTAATGAAATCAGTCTGAGAGGGGAAGATCCTCAGGGTTTCTGGACAAAATAGAAACAATTGCTATTTACACTCACTCGGAGCCATCAGAACCCAAACAATTACCAAGCAATGCTTGGGTTGGGGTATTATCTACAGAATTAGCTAGCTGAGAGAGGTGGCAGCCATTTATTTTAAGATAGCTATGCCCATTAGAAAAGGAGCTACTTGGAAAGAAATCCATACCTGAATTGCTCACAAATGCCACCTGGTGTCTGTATCTGTCATAGCTCCTAAAACCTCAATGTTAAGTAATGTATTATAACAAAATAGTTTGGTACTAATTAAATTACTGAAATGATTCAACCAACAATTGAGTTCACCTCTAATCTCATTTTCCCTCCCTTCATTTCTCAGGAGAGCTAGGCTGTGATACCATTTCCCCTTGATTTGAAGAAGACATCCTCCTAAGGAAGCACTTCATTTCTAGTTTTCCTATTGTCTCTGGTGTTTCTCTTGAAAAAAAAATTCTTCATCTCTTCACTGATATATTTGGTTTTAATACAACATACCTTGCAACAAATACTCAAAGAAATTCCCCCCTCAAGCTCCTCACCTCTTGCTCTATGACTAGCCCACATTTTCTTCCAGCCATCTTTTAGGCCAATCCTAGAAAGCAAGCCATTATTAATCATATGTTACAGACTACTTACTGCCACCAAACCCCTTTCTATATCCTACCATGTCATTTTGATTCTTCAGGGATTGTGTTGGTCCATGGTTGCCAGTTACATAGCATTCTTCCCCCCAGCAACAGCCAGGGATCATTGAAAGTATTGTGTAACTGCCCAAGTTAAATCTAGCCCATTCCTGCTTTTGACCTAACTCTTTCTTCTATTTGCCAGAAGATATATGTATCAGCAAACTAATTACTACTGAGGGTCCTAATATGGGAAGTCCCACGTCCTATGTCACAGACCTGTGATATCATGGGGTTTACCCCCAATCGTTTCTATTAAATTCAACATACCCTTATTAGACATTTATGAAGCTCAAAGGAGGCAATGTGTTAAACAAAAATGTCATAGTCTCAGCCTCAGTGAGATTGTAATGTAGTAGCAAATGGAAAAGAATAATATGTATAGAAGTAAGTAAATATAAGGCAAGTGGAGGATAAAGAGAAAATCAGTAACTGGAGCTATTGTTTAAAAAACAACTTATGGAAGAAGTGGTCAACTAACCTGAACCTTAAAGAAATCTAAATGTTCTAATAGTTGGAAATGAAGGAATACACTTCAAGCACAGAAAGGGGGGGAAGAATGGAGAAGCTCAGAGGCAGTATGGCATGAAGATGGTAGGGAAGTGGAATGGTAGGAGGAACACTCTTATCAGAGACCAGGATCCTAAGGAGTACAAGTGGCGTGGCATGAAGTCAACCTGAGATAACTTTCTACTAAAGAGTTCCCATTAGAAAGATAGCTGGTTCTACAGTGGTTTAAAACACAAAGTACATTTGAAAAAGGCCTCGAAAAGACTTTGGAAGTTGAAATAACCTCAGCAGTGAACAATCTCTGATATGAAGCTGCCTAGTTCTAATTTCCCAGGCCAACATGGAAATGGGTTCACAGACATAATGGCACCTTTTGTCAAACATGTTGCTTCAGTGTCTTAAGAGTCTATTAATATTTGAGATCAGTGAAGAACCCATGTCTCCTAAGTTAGAGTCTCTTATTGTAGCTCATATTCATTTGGATTAAGTTTAGGTAGAGATAACCTAAATTAATTGGGTCGTCAAGGCAATTGCTTCTCAACTTAATTATTGTTTAATGAGGCACTAAATCTAATAACCAGTGCACTTTAAGAAGCAAACTTTGCTAAGAAACTGGTAATTAAGCCTTGCTTAGATATGAGTGGTAATGTTTCTCTAGCTTCTTTTATTAAAAAAAAAGTTATTTCCCCATTGTCAGAGATAACAAGAATTGATGATTATATATCACTTCATGGTTTATATAACAAGTTGTGCCTGTCATTTCATTTGAATGGATTCTAGCAAGTCACCTATAAGTAACATAGTATAAGCATTGTCACTTCCATTTGAAAAGTAAGAATCAGAGTTGAAGTAACTTGGTGAAGGTCTTCTAATTAGTAAGTAGCAGAGCCAGGTCACTTCCTGACAACAAAGTGATCTTTCCACTACACCACAACTAATCAAACAGTGGTATCAGAAGATTTTCTCTCATTGGATCTCAGGTCAAATGACTCAAAAAGTCCCAATAACTCTGTAGCTGTAGCTTTCAAATAACTGCCAACCCATGTATTCTTCAGGATCTCCTTATCTGCTCCCCTCCATGAATCCCCACCTAGACACAGAAATCAACAAAATTACAATAAAATAAACCCCTATGAAGGGGTTCATCTCATGCAAATGTGATAGCTTAATTAACACTGCGGTCACACCAAAGCAAGATTGTTAACATTAGACTGCTTTTTTCCCAGCCAACACGTAGTCATGAAGACAAGGCCTATAGGAGTAAAGGATGAAAATCAAATTCTATTTTTTTTAAATTTCTTATAATAGATAGAGACCAGACCCTCTACTTCACTGATATAGGCAATTCTTAGATGAGGAAACTTCCTCTACTGATGTGGGTCAGCATCTGCAACTTACAGTCTTAGAGAGTTGACTCCGACATTGACAGCTTAAATGACGCTCAGTTCACGTCGTTAGTGTATTTTAGAAGCAAGACTTGAACATGGGTATTTCTGATGCCAAGATCAACTCCCTGTCCATTAAATCATAATACCTCTCTCTCCCTCTCTTTTGCTCAGTATGTAGAATGCTGTGATCTGGCAAAATTTAAGAGACCCTTTCACTTTTTTATGAAAAATTACTTTTATCAAAAATAATAACACAATGTGTACATATGAAGTACTTTGAATAAATTACTTTTTTGCTTCTTATTAACAACTCAGTGAGGTGTATATGTGACAAAAATGAAATTCAAAGCCACCTCTACTGATATCAAGTCCATTGCTCCACACCACCATAGGACAACAAGAATGGTAATGGTTGTGGTATATTTCTCAATCTTTAAAAAAAAGTTATCATTTTATGTTGTTATATGAGATACACACAAGAGATTATCATACTTAATCTTTATTGATTGATTGATTGTTCTGTGATTCTGGGTATTTGGCGGCATATCCGTGACTCTCAGGTTGACACCATGGAGGATAGCTGTCAGGGGGACTTTCCTACCATTTCCATTCTCACCATCCCACATGACCCTACATAAAGGACCTTAGGAGTCAAGAAGACAAATGTACTGATAGAAAAGGAATCATTTTCTCATATTGCTGTGGCCATAGCCAGGAAAGTACTAAGCAGGGATTGCTGCACAGGGAAACTGCAAAGAGAAAAGAAGCTTCAGTGGCAACAGGAAGACGCAACGATGGCAGGGCTGCCTAAAGAATGAATTATGCAAGCTGGGACCTGTAGAATGTTTTTCGAAAAATATATTAGGGGCAATATAGGTACCTGGGATTAAAAGTAGAAGGCAGGATTGTGCTGAGAGAAAATACAATAAGGAATAAAAAAAGTCAGTGGCAAAATCTAGAATCAGGGAAAAGGATAGCTTGTCTGAACAGATCCCAGGAGCGGCAGAAGCTGAGCACTTGGGTTAATAGAACATCACGTATTGGTGCATGGAGTCTTTTGTAGGATTCTGTCTTGAGCAGCCTAAGAGGTAGTTCAGCCTGGGGCATTCTCTAGAACCACTTCTTTGTCTAAACTTTATGTGCTAAATAATAATAATAATAGATGTAAAATATTTTATAATCTAAAATATGTTTAAATATAATATATTATATAGCATATTATATATTATATTAGTATAATACAAATGAATAGAATTTAAAATACTAAAATAATTAATAAAAGAGTAATAATAAATAATAATAAAATTGCTTTATGTTTAGCACTATTGATAATCTCACTGCTCACAGAAGGAAAATGAATACCCCTAGAGGAGAGCTAAGACATGAGCAAATTCACAATTTTTTCCCAGAGATATCCACTGAGTGTACTCAAACATAAGCCTTAGAAAGTATTAATTATTAAGAAATCCACATATTATGAATAGTTCCATATGCATCCAGAGTTCTTTTTCTTGAATGTTACGCTAGAGTATACTGGTAAATTAAATAATTGGCTCTCTGAAAAAAAAATACACACAACACACTTTTAAGTTTAATTTGCATTATTAACATGTTCTTCACCACCTTCTTAAGTCTAGACATCAACAGTACAATAAATTAAGCACTTTATTAAATTAAATTAAAATATTAAATTAAGACCTTTCTCATTATTAGGGTAGATAAGAGTATATATAGACAGAGGGCACAGGTGTGAGTTGAATATGAAGGAATGATATCTAAAAAATAAAATTAAGAAGTGAGAGAGGAATGTACTGGCAGAAAGAGAAAGGGAGAGTGTATTGGGGATCCTTGAAGAGTATGGCCTTTGTTTCCTTTGATTAATTCGGTGTCTTTGATTGAATCTTACTAGGTGCTAAGCCCCAAGCCCAAACCCCTATCTATTAGGTGCTAAGCCTATGTGGGTGTGAATTGGTAACTAAGGTGGGGTTCCAGGTGGGACCAATGGAGGGAGGTGCTAACACCAGAGCCAACTGAAGGAGTCTAACTTCTAGTGGCTCAGATGATGTTTGATGACATCTGAAACTGTATAAAAAGGGAGAACAGAGCTATTTGCTTAAGGCTCTCACTCCTGGAGGCATGGGACTCTGGGCAGCCACTCTAAGGGCCTTCCAGCTGAAGTCAGATGCTGATAGTTTTCTTGGTAACTATAAATTGTATTTGGTCTGTTTGTAATTTGTTTGTATTTACTCTGAAGTTCAGGGTGCTGGCTTTTTCCCCCAAACTAAGTGAATGGTGTTTGTATGCTGGATTAAAGTAAGATTGTTAACCCGTTAATGTTTCTTTCCTTAGTAAAGCAGATCAAAAAAACCTGGGGTTGCAGCATTCTGTGAGCTGGTTGTTGTTGGTTTTTCACCCCCACAGCAGCTGCTAACCAGATTGTTGAAATGGAGAGATGGAATGGAGTAAAATTATCTTACATAAAAGAGGCAAGAAAAAGCTTTTACAGTCAAGGGGAAGAGGAGAGTGATGAGGGGTATTGAGTGAATCTTCATCTCATCAGAATTGCCTCAAAGAGGGAATAACATACACACACAATTGGATGCAGAAATCTATCTTACCCTACCAGAAAGTAGGAGAGAAAGGGGATAAGAAAAGAGGGGGTGATAGAAGAGAGAGCAGAGCGAGGAAGGGGTAGTCAGACACAAAACACTTTTGAGGAGGGACAAGGTGAAAGGGGAGAGAGAATAGAATAAATGGAGTGGGGAATAGGATGGAGGGAAATAGAGTTAGCAATACTGCAAAAAAAATTTTGAAGCAAGTTTCTTTGATAAAGGCTTCATTTCTCAAATATGCAGAGAACAGAGAGAATACAGAGTCAAATTTATAGACATAAGAGCCATTCACCAATTGACAAATGATCAAAAGATATGATCAGTTTGCAGATAAAATAATAAAATCTATAACCATATGAAAAATCTATAACCATATGAAAAAAAATGTTCTAACTCACTATTGATTAGAGAAATGTAAATTAAAGCAATTCTAAGGATTTACCTCATACCTATTAGATTGGCTAATAGGACAGAAAAGTTAAATGACAAATGGTGGAGGGGATATGTGAAAAAAAAATGAGACTTGAATGCACTATTCGTGGAGTCATGAACTGATTCAACCATTCTGGGTTTTTGTGAGGAGGGAAGGCAGGGCAATTGGGGTTAAGTGACTTGCCCAAGATCACACAGCTAGTGTGTCAAGTGTCTGAGACCAGATTTGAACTCAGGACCTCCTGGCTCCAGGGCCAGTGGTCCACTCACTGCAGCACCTAGCTGCCCCCTGATTCAACCATTCTATAGAGCAATTTGGAACTATGCCCAAAAGGTTATAAAACCATGCCCACCCTTTGACCTAGCAATACCCGTACTAGGTCTGTTTTCCAAAAGACATAAAAAACAAAAAGGAAAAAGGCCTATATGTACAAAAATATTTATAATGGCTCTTTTCCTGAGGCAAAGAATTAGAAATTGAGGGGATGCCTATCAATTGGGTAATAGCTCAACAAGTTGTGATATGTGATTATGAGGGGATACTGTTGTACTGTAAGAATTTATGAGTAGCATGCTCTCAGAGAAACATGGAAAGACTTGCATGGACTGATATAAAGTGAAATGTACTGTATACAAAGTAGCAGCAATGTTGTAAGATGATCAGCTGTGAACGGCATAGCTATTCTCTGCAATACAGTGATCCAAGACAACTTCAAAGGACTTGTGATGAAAATTGCTATCCATTCCCAGAGAAAGAACTGATGGCATCTGAATACGGATAACCATACTTTTTTAACTTTATTTTTCTTGAGCTTTTTGTTGTTTTTGTCTGTTTTCTTTAACAATGTGAGTATTGTGGGTATGTTTTGCATAACTGCACATGTATCAATTATATTGAATTGCTTGTCTTCTCAATGGGGAGGGTCTGGGGAGGGAGGGAGGGAGAGAATTTCAGTATCAGAGTTTTAAATGCAAATGTTGAGAATTGCTTTTGCTTGTAACTGGGGGAAAATAATGCACTGAACAAAAAAGAAAGAAAAAATAAAAATAATAAAAATTGGAACTGGGCAAGTGAAGCTAATGACTCCCTGAGATATTAAGAAACCATAAAACAAAGTCAAAAGGATTTTAAAAAATGGAAGAAATGTGAAATATCTCATTGGAAAAACAACTGACCTAGAAAATAGATCAAGGAAAGATCATTTAAGAATTATGGTACCACCTGAAAGTCATAATAAAAAGGGGAGTGGAAGGAGGATAGACATAATATTTCAAGAAATTATCAGGGAAAACAGCCTTGACATCCTAGAATCAGAAAATAAAATAGAAATTGAAAGAATCTACTAATCACTTCCAGAAAGAGATACCAAAATAAGAACTCCCATGAATATTATAGGCAAATCTCATAGTTCCCAGATCAAAAAAAAATACTTCAGTCAGAAAGAAACCATTCAAATGCTATAGAACCAAAGTCAGAATCGCACAAAGTTTATCTGCTTCCATTGCAACAGAGTGGAAGGCTTGGAATATGATATTCCAGAAGGCAAAGAAGCTAGGATTACAACCAAGAATAATCTACCCAGAAAAATTGAGTACAATCCTTAAGTGGAAATAATGTCTATTTAATGAAATAGAGGACATTCAAACTTCCTAAGGAAAATACCAGAGCTGAATAGAAAATCTGACTTTCAAATACAAGACTCAAGAGAAGCATAAAAAGGTAAACATCAAAGAAAAATCGTAAGGGATTCAATAAAGTGAAACTTTACAGGAAAATGATACAGCTAACTCCTAAGAACTTTATTAGTATTAGAGCAAAGAGAAGGATTCTTCATAGACACAGCACACAGGAGTGAGTCAATTATATTGGAATGATCTCCAAAAAATGAATGGGTGAAAAAAAGATTGCACTGGGGAAGGGAGAATGGAGAGAAAGAGTTGGGAAAGTATTCTCACATAAAAAAAGGCATGCAAGGAAGAGCTTTTATAGTGTAGGGGAAATGGTGGGGGATATCAAGGAACACTTGAATGTCACTTTCATCTGAATTGTTTCAGAGAGATAATACATACATGCCCACATGTATATGTATATTATATACACATATACATACACATACATACATATATGCATGCACTTACATACACATACACACACACACACACACATACTACTCAAATAGGTATAGAAATCTATCATACCCAACAGGAAATTAGAAGAGGAAGGACATAAAAGAAAGGTGGGTTGGTGATAAAAAAGGAAGTCAGATTAACAGCTATAGCAAAGTTGCTGGATATATAACAAACCCATATAAATCATCAACATTTCTATATATAACAAATAAAACCAGCAGGAAAAGATAGAAAGAGAAATTCCAGTTAAAGTAACTACAAATAGCATAAAATACTTGGGAGTTTACCTGCCAAGACAAGTCCAGGTACTATATGAACATAATTGCACTTTTCTGCACTAATAAAAACAGATCTAAACAACTGGAGGAATATTTGTTGCTCATGAGTAGACCAAGTTAATATAACAGGAATGACAATTCTATCTCAATTAATTTATCTATTCAGTGCCATACAAATCAAACAACCAAACAATTATTTTATAGAGCTAGAAGATATAATACCAAAATTTACCTGGAAAGACAAAAGTTCAAGAATATCAAAGCATTCAATGAACTAAAAATTATGAAGGATATTAAACCCTATCCCAAAGTGGTAAACACCAAAATGATCTGGTATTAGGTAAGAATTAGAGTAGCAGATAGGTAAAATAGATTAGGTATATAATATAAAGTAGTAAATGACCATAGCAATGTGTTACTTGATAAATGAAGAGTTTGTGACCAAACAAGAGATAGAAAATATCAATGGAAGCAAAATGGATAATTTTGATAACATGAAATTAAAGATATTTGCACAAACAAAACTAAGGCAGCCAAAACTAGAAGGAAAGTAGGAAATGTGAAAAATTATATAGCAAGTTTCTCTCACATAGGCCTCATTGATCAAATTTATTGTGACCTGAATGAAATCTATAAAAAGAGCCATTCTCAAATCAATAAAGGGTCAAAATATATGAACAAGCAGTTTAGGAAGAAGTCAAAGCTATTAATAGTCACATGAAAGTGATCTAAATCACTATGGATTGGGAAAATGATGATTAAAATAATTCTGAGATAGCGCTTCACACCTATCAAATTGGCTAACGTGACAGAAAAGGAAAAGGACAAATGCTGGAGGGGATGTGGAAAAATAAATACACTAATTGGTGGATTTATGAACTGATCTAACCATTCTAGAGGACAACTTGGAACTACGGCCAAAAGACTGTGAACTGAATTCCCTTTGACCTAGCTATACCAGTACTAAGTCTGTATCTGAAAGAAACCAAAGAAAAGGGGAAAGAACCCATATATACAAAAATGTTTAGAGCAGCTCTTTTTGTGGTGGCAAAGAATTAGAAACTAAGGGGATGCCCATCAACTAGGGAATGGCTGAACAAGCTGTAGTATATGGTTGTAATGGAATACTATTGTGCTATAAGAAATGATGAGCAGGATGCTCTAGGAAGGGAGGAAGGAAAAAGGAAGGAAGGAAGGAAGGAAGGAAGGAAGGAAGGAAGGAAGGAAGGAAGGAAGGAAGGAAGGAAGGAAGGAAGGAAGG
>CM053622.1:177138446-177163547 GCA_028646595.1 Phalanger gymnotis
GTCATAGGCAATGAAATGCAATCTTTGATCACCCTCAGTCATTACTAGCCAGCCAAAATAACTAATTAAAAATTCTAAACCTTTAATAGTGAAGTCTGCTTGGCTCATGTACAGGAATAAAAGAAAGCTAGCCCAGTGTATGTGCAGATTGTGATTAAACAATAAATTTTCCTTAACTTATTATTGAGTGGACTAATATAATCTATCTGCCAGATTGTTCCCAGAGCCTAGCATTTGGTGATGAGCCAGATTACATTTTAAATGGTCAAGCCTTTTGGAAAATGGGGCAAAGCAGTACTCTGCATCAAATAAGTACTTTTCTGATCTATAATTCAATTTTATCTTTATTACAAGATTTGATGGTTTGAATACCCAAATTTCTGATTTTTTCTCATGTGTCCATTTTAATACAACTTGGTTTCTTTCATGGTCTTCCCTCATACCTTCTTTTCTTAACATGCTGATAGAATCCATCCTCTCATTCTCTTTTGCCTCTGGTTTTCCCTTAGTTGTGTACTGATAAATGTCTTCAAATCTACTGTTTGGATTTTTCATTTTGCCGCAGCTCTTGGCCCCAAACTTTACTGTTATTTCTGTCCAATTATCATTTAGTCCATTAGCTATTACTCAAGAGTCCATATTTTATTCAGATTTTCCCTAGCAACCTTGTTGACAAATAACCACACTGCCTTTAATCCAGAGTATTATGCATGTTTCTGTCTCTATTTCTGACCATTTGGTCACCACTGGATGGGCTGAGGGCAGGCTATTTGCCACTTCACTCCCCAAAAGGTTAAAATAGTCCTCCCATCTGTGAATTAATCATTATTTTCATTCTTTAGCTATTGCCTCTTTAGCTCTCTCAGCTTGGGGACCACTGCAAAGGGGTTTGTCTATTCAAGCAACATCTCTGTTGATAAAATAGATGGCATGTCAACAGTATAGGTTGCTTTCTCCTTGTGAAGACGGCTGATCCCTGTTCCCCCTACACTGGTTCTGTCAGTTAAAAGCTGTTTACACTTCACTGTCTGCGTGGTGACTGTTCCAACATGTTTATCAGGAGAGATTTTGGGTCCATGTTAATATAGAAATCGCTGTTCACAATGTCAATGGGCTTGAGTCGAACTCTCAGTTTCCATGATAGTTTAATATACTGATAGGGCCACTTTTTTCTATAATAACATACCTAATCTGAGGACCAGTCATGTTTTTGGTCCAAAACTCTTTCTCATTATTGCTCTTTGGCTTAGTCCATCAAATCATAAAATCTTTCTAGCTGTTTTCTGGTTTAAAAGAGGACTTAAAAGTGGCTCAGTGGATAGAGCTCTGGGGCCTGGAGTCAGAAAGACTCATCTCCTTGAATTCAAATCTGGTCTCAGACACTTATAGCTTTGTGACCCTGGGCAAGTCACTTCACCCTGTTTGCCTCAGTTTCTTCACCTGTAAAATGAGCTGGAGAAGAAAATGACAGACCCCTAGAGTATCTCTGCCAAGAAAACCCTAAATGGGGTCCCAAAGAGCTTGACATGACTCAAACAACTGGACAACAAAATTACAAAATAAACAGATGAATATAAGTGAGGATATTGGAACCAGGGTCATGGAGTATTATGCTGCCTCCTTTGTTTATTTAATGCATGCTGTTGATTTGTTCCTTGTAACATCTTATGTTGGTTCTAGCATCAGATCTAAATGTGATTTCTCCAGAAACCAAACAATCCAATTAGTTTCTATGCTTCCTTTCTTTCCTTTGGAGGTTTAAAACTAGAACCTTTTCTGTAACTAATTTAGGGATTGACACTCCATCTAATGTTCAAATAATCCTTAGAAATTTGACTGATGACTGTCCTCTCTGTGCTTTCTGTGGGCCAAGTGCCCATCCTCTATCAATTATTCCTCCAATAAAATTATCTGAAATTTCCTCTATCTCCTGCTTATCATATCACCTAATATGTCATCTACGTAATATCATATCATATAGGCTCTGATATCAATTTGCTTAAGTCTAAACTGTACCTGGCTTTGTTCAGTCATAAATATGACATAGAATATATTACTTAAATAAATAACCAAAAAAGTCCATCGTGTCTTTTAATTTCATAAATCATTTTTTAAATATTTGGAAGTGCCCCTATAATAACTTCAGTCAATAAAGCCCTTCAGAAAGAATTTATTATATGCCTATTTACACGTGACAGGAGCAAGTTAAATAGAAATGTTTCCTGACATCAAGAAGTTTAGTCTAATACCAACAACCTTACCATAGACAGGCAAAAAAGAACCCCAAGTTATAGGACACACAATTAATGAATAATGAAGTAAATAAATATTAACTGCATATTTACCACAAAGTAGAGCAAAGGGGAAAGTCATGAAGGTTGCATGTTTAAATAGGAAGAGGACCAAGGTAATTCATTCCTCCTATCAATCAAAGAAGTTTTCATGCAGGGTGAGAGATTTCAGGAATGACTTAAAAGACGTTAGATGACTCAGACAAGTTGGGTTTAGGGAGAATGTTCAGTGAACTTTGAATAGGCTAGAGTTGGGAGTGAGATAGTAAAAAAGAATATGCAAAAACTGTGCTAGATTTGGTTCGAGGCCTGGGTTCAAATCCCAATTAAGACATGACTTATGAGCAACTCTACTTTTTAAATCTCATATTCTTTATCTATAAAAGGTATATGACAAGACATTTACTACTTATACTCCAAAGTAATTGTCAGAATAACATATTGTAAAACTTTAAAATATTATATGACAGTAAAGCTAATAAAATGGATTGAAATTGGTCTTACATTCAGGAAGATCTGGCTCCAGTTCTGTCTTTGACACATACTATCTCTGTAACCTTGGGTAAAGCATTTAACATTTCAGTGTCCTGTGAGAATTTATAAAAACGAGTTCCTGATCTCCATTCGTAAAGGTAGTTTCCACATTAGAGATCTCTACCACCTACGAAATATTTTTTGGGGGGAAAAATGTCACTATGTAAACAATTATTACATTTATTACTATTAGAAAAAAATGTACTAGCAGGTAAGTCTAGGAGCATTAAAAGAGAAAAATTATGAAGTAGGAAAGAAAAAAGGCAAGGAAGTAAAGAACAACAAATTAGAACAAACTAATTACAGACTTTAAAATTTTCCTACAGGATTTAACTCCATATGTGGATAATCAGGCATTTGCCTGGTGGCCTGTACAGGTACCTAATGAGAAAGTAATGTTTACCTAATGTGATTTAATGAGATAATGAATCAAATAAGATAATGAATGTAAAAGCATTCTGAAGAGCATATATTGTTATACAATGAATTTCCTGTAGATCTAGGATATATTCACATGGGACAAAACAAAGATTGTCAGTACTCCTATCAGCGTATGTAAACATGATTCGTTTCATGCAACATCCTGGCCGGTGGTAAGAGGTAAGTGAATCATCCTAGAACTTTTATATTCTCATTGGCTATAGTTGTAAATACAAATAATGACCCAATCTTTAGAGACTTGTTTTCTCCTGGAAATGGTCTAGTCGGTAGTACCACCTCCCCTAGATAAATTCAGTACCTAGGACCTCTTTGTGTTATCCATTCAAATTTATACTCAAAAATTCCCATTTTCCACTGAATCTCTCTCTGATAAAGGCAAAAGTTCAATACCTGACATCGTGGTAAAGTACATTTATTTAAAGCAGAATGTTGGCTAAATAAGCAAATATCCATACTTCCTGGTATAGAGACTAGACCTGGGTTGTCATTGACATAATGAGTTCCTAGGTAAGGACTCTCCTTTTACCAATGAAGGTAAATATCTTCCCTACATTTTATAGTCTTAAAGAGTTGCCTATAATATTGAGAAATTAAATAAAGCTCCCAGGGTCACAGAACCATTAAGTGTCAGAGGCAGGATTTGAAACCTGGTCTTCCTGACTTCAAGGCTGGATCTCAATCCCTCTACCATGATGCTGCTATCATATAGGGATCCATGACACATGCAAAAAAAAAAGATTAAGAACATCTGCTATCAATGAATACTTGGGAACATTGGATCTTAGTCTCAAACTTCTCTCAGAACATGGATTCAGGATCTGGTATAGCTCATACAACCAGTGTTTTTCTTCTGTTCTCCTGATGTTAGCAAGACCTTCTGATCACTTCTCTCTGGACCTGATTCCAGTACTTAGCACCTGGCACATAGGTGCTTAAAAAACATTGTTTGATTGATGGATTGTGGAGTGGAAAAATAATGTACTCAGGGCCAGGCCTGGGTAAAGAGAAACTTGCTACCACCATCCCATCCAACCTGGTATCACTCTCTCCTCTCTGACCTTGAACGCTGCAGTTCAAGATTCTAGAGACTGAGAGCTGTGTCACATGTTCTATGTCTCTCTATACCTTGGATTTTGTGCAAAATAACTTCTCCTTGGGGGCTGCATTTCATTATCTCTGCTTCTCCATCCACTGAGCTGCCAAAACCCTGCATTCCCAAGAGAAGAGAGAAGTGCCCAAGAATGTGCTTTTCTCTGAGACACACTTTTGCCCCCTCAAGTATCACAATGAGACTATAACCTCCCAATTAACCTTCTTTGTCTCTGAACATTAAGTATTATCATTATTTTGAGATGACAATCAAAGTTAACTTCAGAAACTAAGAACTATGTTTAATTCTGTAAATATATGTGTCCATAGCCACTGTAGTTTCTTTATCTTTTTTGAGATGATCAATAGAGTAGAAAAAGGATATAGATGAGAAGTTATGTAAACAAATCACAAACCTGGCATGGAATCATGCTGTACAAGTGATGGGAGATTTCAATTATGCAGACACCAGCAGGAACTCACTCTCTGCCAAGAACATAGAATTTAATAACATCTTTATTCACCTTAATAACAATTACTTTTTTCAAAGCGTAGGTGAAAATTCTGTACTGGATCTCAGTCTTACTAACAGGATGAGACTGGTTGCTGAAGCGAAAATGATGAGAACATGGAAGGTAAGTGACCACTCCCTCCTGGAGTTTGTTTATAGAGAAGAGAAAAGCAGTTTGATATATAACCTAGATTTTCAGAAAACATTTCACAGCATTCAGAGAAGGGATAGGTAGAATCTCTTGGATTAAAATTTCTATATTGGAAGTCATTTCAGAGGGAATGGGAAACTCTCAAAAATGGAAATCCTGAAGACACAAAGGGAAAAAATCCCAACAAGGAAGTCAACTCAACAAGCATAAGCAAGTGCTTACTATGTGCCAAGAATTGTGCTGACTTGGAAATACAAATATAAGCAGAATAAAAGGCATTTTCTGCCCCCAAGGAGCTTGCGTTCCACTGGAGGGAGACAACATATGAGCAAAACTGAAAGAGGAGGTGGATAACAAACATAGCCCAGTTGAGACATGAGAGGATTGGAGATTCAAGAGTATAGCCTGGAAATGAATGAAAACATGATTGAGCTAGGTATCTTCTATAAAATGGAGATTCTGGGAGGAATCATCCAAGCAAAGGAAAGCAATGAAAATTACTTGAAGAAACAGATATGGATGCACAGTAAACTCACGAGGCCACTTAAATTTTGAGAAGATACACGCAGGTAAAGTAATTCCAGGCAAAGGAATAAATATAAAAATGTAGCATAGTCTTGTGAATATGGTATCAGGAGTGTGAGGAATGGTAAAGACAACTAAAAGGATATGTTTATTTAAACTATTTTGGAAGGAAGAGAGGATCAAAGTAGGGCTACAAATTTTGCTTGGTATAGATAAAAGGGTTATTCTTGACAACAGAGAGAAATCAAAAGTAATTAAGTCTTACTTTGCATTTCTTTCTTCTACCAAGAAGAATGACCTTTGATCTGCAAATGACAGAACAAACATTATTTATAATTAATTGATTCCCCAGATAACTAGAAATAGGGATAGAAACTGGACATATAATTTCATTGATATGGGGAGTTCCCTGACAAGGAAATGCCCTCTATAAATGCAGGACATCTTCTTGTCTGCAATTTATAGTCTTTTTTTTTTTTTGGTTTTTGGAGGGGGAAAGGCAGGGCAATTGGGTTAAGTGACTGGCCCAAGGTCACACAGCTACTAAGTGTGTCAAGTGTCTGAGGCCAGATCTGAACTCAGGTCCTCCTGATTCTAGGGCCAGTGCTCTACTCACTGCATGCAATTTGTAGTCTTAAAGAGTTGCCTAGAGCATTGAGAGTCTAAGGGATTTTCCCAGGTTCACACTACCAGTCTCTGTCAGGGTGAGGATGTGAACCCAACTTTTCCTGTCTCTGTGACCAGCTCTTTCTCTCTCCACTTTGGCACTTTGCCTGTCTCTTGAGATAATTTGAAAGAATGATAATGGAACACATCTTAACACTTGATGAACTCAAGTCATCTGCCTCAGATGCACTAGATACTTGAGCACTGAAATAAATAGTACATATTCCTGTTCAATGACTTTGAAAGATCAGGAATAATGAAAAAGGTATCAAAGGACTAAAGAAAGATCAATATTGTCACACTTTAAAAAATGGATGATTCTGCAAACTACAGACAGTGACCTTGACTCTAGACTCTAGTTCTGAAGAACATTTTGGAATGTATCTTTTAAAATGGACAATATAAATGTAGAAAAGGAAGAAAAGTCACTATAAAGAACCAACATGGCTTCATCAAGAATAAGCCATTCCAGACTAGCCTTATTTCTTTTTTTTAAACAGAGTAACTAAACTGATAGGTCAGGATGGATAATGTTATAGAAAAATGCTATGGAAATATCACTTTAAAAGTTTGTTATATTAACATCCTATTTTGTGGGGAATAAAATGTAGAAATGTGGGTGAAATGATAATACAATCAGACAGGTTAGGATTGGTCAGACTCAGAGCAGTGATTAAAAGTTTAATGTCAACTTGGCAGAAAGTCTCCAGGGAATATGAGTTTGGCCCTATACTGTTAGCTGCTTAGTATCAGTGAGCTAGAATAAAGGCATTGATGACACAAAGCTAGAAAGAGCATACCCACTGAAAAGAGTCAGGATCCTAAAAGATTTAGAAAGGCTAGAAAGAACATCGGTTGAATCTAATAGGACAAAATTTAGTGGACATGAATGCCATCTTATACTTGGGTTTAAAAAATGGCTTCATGAACACAAGTTGGGAGGGGGAGAGTGGTTAGATAAGAGTTTGTCTGAAAAAATTGGGAGGGGGTGTTGTTTTGTGATGGACAAATGGTTCTATGTGAGTCAACAGTGTGGTATGACAGCCAGAAAAGCTACTGTGATCTCTGGCTATGCCAAGAGACAGAGCTTCTAGCAATTATGACATCATAGTCTCTATGTACTCTGTCCTAGTAAGGATACACCTGGACAGCAATACTAGAGGAGTGTGTTGTGTACAATTCTAGGCACCACAGCTGTTAAATTGAAGAGTATCCAGAGGAGGAGAACCAGCAAGATCATTCCAGGTTACATAAGAATCAGGAGAAGTAACTGAAAATGTTTAGAAGAGAAGACTCAGGAAGGACATGACAATTGCCTTTAATATTTAAAGGGTTAATTTATAGGATTAGAACAAGAAGGATTAGATGTGTTCTATTTAGCTCCAGAGAGCAGAACCATGAACAAAATAGATGCAGTAAAGAAGGGTATTTTGGCTAGTCAAATGTCCTAACATTAAAGCCATCCCAAAGTGGAATGGTGTCCTTCACTAAGTGATTGTCTCCCCATCAATGGAACTCTTTGAGCAGATACTGGATGACAATTTGTTGGGAGTGTTATAGTGAAGATTCCTTTCCAGTAGGGGTTGGATTCGTTGGCCGCTAAGGTCCCTTTTGATTCTTGAATTAATTTATTCTGTGATAATAAAAGGAAGAAAAGAATTTGGTTTTGATGTATCATATGTAAATCAAAAGTATTTCTCTTTCAGACACACATGGTTTTTCTATAACAACGTGATTAGTGAAGTGATTGGTGTTATCAGTGAAGATCGCCTTCCTCTGTTACATCGTTGTGGCAGGCATTTAGGGATAAAACTATGGGATGTTACCATGACAACTCTTTGATCAATGCACATGATACCCCTTGGTGCTTCTGGCTCTCAGAAAAGCTCTTCCTCTTCTCTGTTCCCAATTCTAAGAAGTGAAGGATTGTGCGCACTCCATTGCCAGGTGCTGCTTGCTCAAGGTTGTCTCCTCAAACTTTCATTTCCTATGCTTTGACAGCACTTCAGCCCACCAGCTCTAATTAAGAGAGCCAGGCCCCTAGTGCAGCCCAACTTTGCCTACTTGCTGTCCTACCTTAGTATCTCAGCACAAAACCAAACTTACTATCTTTAATTACTTACTTAATTTCACATGGAACAAATTTGTATGTTCTTGGGGCATGCTAAGTATAATTTTCCCTGATAGGAAGACAGAAAATACCACAGCACTTTAGTTTAGAGTTTGTCCTTAGCAGAGGACAAACTTCATGTTGGAAAATTATTTCTACAGACCCTGATTATACCTGTAAACTACTTTCTCCAAGCCTGGAAGGTTTAGCTATTTGAAAGGCTCTAGGAATTGGTGACTTTTTTGCTCAGCCAACGGCCAGGTTCCTTTTCTAACTCAGTTAAGGAACTTATTCAGGCTCCATAAAAGAATCACTAAGAATAAGTATTTTCAGTCGGTTAATATGTATTTATTAAGAACTGACTATGTTCCAGACACTGGGCTAAGTTACAAGGAAACAAAGGCAAAAGCATTGTCCCTTCTCTCAAGGAGTATAATGAGAGAGACAACATGCAAATATAAAATGCATACAGTATAAATAGAAGGTAATCTCTGAAGTTAAGAGACTAAAAAGGGGGAGGGGGTGCTTAAAAAGCCTTATGCAAACCTTGACTAAGCAATACCACTATTAGGTCTATATCCCAATGATATTTTTTAAAAAAAGAACATATATGTACAAAAATATTTATAGCAGCTCTTTTAATGGTGGCATAGAATTGGAAATTGAGAGCATGTTCATCAATTGGGGAATGACTGAGAAAGGTGTTGTATATGATTGTGATGGAATATGATTTATTGTGCTATAAGAAATGAGGAACCGGATGCTCTCAGAAAAACTTGGAAAAAAAATTGCATGAACTGATGCAAAGTGAAATATGCAGAACCAGGAGAACATTGTATATAGTATCGGCAATATTGTGTGATGATCAACTGTGAATGACTTAGCTGTTCTCTTTTTTTTGGAGGGAGAAAGGTAGGGCAATTGGGGTTAAGTGACTTGCCCAAGGTCACATAGCTAGACTTAGCTGTTCTCAGTAATATGTAAGTCAATTCCAAAAGATATGATGAAAAATGCTATCCATCTGCAGAGAAAGAACTGATGGAGTTTGAATACAGATCAAAGCATACTTTTTCTTTACTTCATTTTTCTTATTTTTCATCAGTGTTTTCTTTCATATGACTAATATGGAAATATGCTTTGCATGACTGCCCATGTATAACCTATATCAAATTGCTTGCCTTCTCAATGAGGAAGGAAGAGGAGGAGAGGGAGAGAATTTGGAAATCAAGAATTTTGAAAAATGAATGTTAAACGTGTTTTTACATGTAATTGGGGGAAAATGAAATATTTAAAAAAAGAAAAAGCTTTGTGCAGAAGATGGGATTAGAACAGAGTGTTAAAAGAAGCAAAGGAAACTAGGTATGGGAAGTAAAAGGGATAGGGGGAAGGTGAGGGCAGCAATCCAGACATGAAGGATAACAAGTACAAATACAATTGTTAGGAAATGGAGGAATTGTAAGTAGGCTAAGACAGAGTGTCTGGAGGATAACAAATGTAATACTGGCACGGAAAGAAGGGATCAAGCTGTGAAGAGCTTTAAATGCCAAGCAGAGATTTTTATAGTTGGTCCTGTAGGCAATAGAGAATCATTGTAGTTTATTGAGGAGGGAGCAGATATGGCCAGATTTTAATAAAATCACTTTGCCAGTGAGTAGAAGATAGATTGGAATGGGGAAAGATTTGATGCAGGGACAGCAAATAAAAGGCTATTGCAATAGTTCAGACTAGCGGTGATGAGGGCCTGTACAAGTGTAGGAGCAATGTGAATGTAGAGAAGGGGGCATATATGAGAAATATTTCATAGCTAAAAATAAGATTTGACAACAGATTGGCTATATGAGGTATATAGGCATAAAGAACGGAAGACGACACCAAGATGGATAGCCTCAGATACTTGATGGATTGTGCAACTTTTAACAGTAATAGGAAATTTGAGAAAAGGGGAAGGCAGTGTACGTAGAGTAGTGAGTTATGGCTTGGCTATTTTGAGTTTGAGATATCTACAGGACATCAAAATGTCAACATTGCAGTTAGTACTTTGAACTCCTGGGAAAGTTTATAGCTGAGTTGAATTCCTGAGAAAGCTTATGGCTGGATACCTAGATCTGGGTAAAATCTGTATAAGGTGATAATTAAACCCAGGGGGACTGATAAGGTCACCAAGCAAGATAGTTTAGGGAGAAAAGAGAAGAAGGCCTAGCACAGAGCCTGGATTAGGGGAGAAACACACAGTTAGTAGGTATATCCTCGAAAAAGATTCAGCAAAGAAGACTCAGAAGCAGTAGGAAAAGAGAGCATCATCGCAGCACAGTATGGGAGCATCCTGGACTTTCTAAGCTAGAATGAGAAGGAATTGGGCAAGACCATTGCCTCTACATGTCCATAGAACCACCAGTCAGGGTGCTCAATGTTGTATGCATCTCTGGATAGGGTTTTAATATTCTGCATGAAATGAAAGTAAGGTATTCTTGGTCTGCATGAGACAGTATGAGATTTAATTTGCTCTACTATACTCCCCTAAATGTTTTCTTAGGTCAACGGTGGGAGACCTGAGGTGTCAAGGCCTCACGTGACCTTCTAGGTTTTTGGGTGTGGCCTGTTGATTGAGTCCCAAGTTTTACAGAACAAATCCTTTTATTAGGGGGATTTGTTCTATGAAGTTTGGATTCAGTCAAAGGGCAGCACTTGAAGACCTAGAGGGTCACATGTTGCCTGGAGGCCACAGGTTCCCCACCCCTGTCTTAGGTTTATCTAATACTATCATGAACATTTTCTAAGAAATTAGGATGACCTTCTGCAGCTTAGAAAAATGTAAGCTAATTCCAAGTAGATAAAATAAATCTAGCCAGAGAAACTAAATAAATTAGGACTTTTAAGGACTAAAAAACTAGCCCCAAATAGCTATCTTTATTCTGATTTTTAAGCTATAACTAAGTCCTCCACCAAACAATTTGAATTTAATCATTAACTAAAGCTCTGTGGACCTCCATTAGACTTTCTTCTGGCTTTGACCTCTCCAGGCATAATTCATCTTTTCAAGGCAATATTGAGTAATAGATAGAGAAATAGCCTACACTTAGGAAGACTTGGGTTCAAATCCTGCCTTTGACACAAACTTTGTGTAAACCTGGGCAATTCACCTGACCTACAAGTTCTCTAGGCAACTAAGACTATAAGTTACAGAGAAGGTGATAACCTAAGTACAAGGAATTTCTTTTGGGAATTCCCAAAATCAACAAAATTCTAGGTTCTACTGCAATCTCTTTCCTCCAATAAGCCAGCACCATGTAAGGCACTTGGGATGCAAGGGCAAAAAATTAACAATTCTTTCCCTCAAAGACCTTGTGTCTTATCAGCATCCTTCTTAGTTAAAACCATATTTTTGCTTTTGTTTTCAATTATATACAGCTAAGCTCCTCTGGCCTCTTCTTTGCAAGCCTTCTTCTCATTCAGAACTTAGAATGGCATTATAGGATTTTATGAGGCTTTAGAGATCAAATCCTTCAACTCTCTGATTTTTCAAATAAAGAAACTGAGTCCTAGAGAGGTAAAAGTACTTACCCAATGTCATAACAGTAGTTGGTGATAGGACTGGACTCCAAGACATGACTTTTAGGCAAAGGATCTCTCTTCTATATTCAAGACACAATTTAAGAGCTTGTTGATTCCCTCAGTGAACTAAAATTATGTCTTATACCCCCAGAACTTTCTAGAAATGAGAACAGCAACAGGTCTTAGTAATATTATCAATTGGGGGATTAATGTGTCCCTGGAAATGTAGATGTGAGCCAGATTCAGATTCCCAATGCAGTTTGAAAAGTCCTGCTTTCAGTAAAGTTAATCACAATGGAACTATAATAATTAGCCTGAAGGGCACAAATGGGTCAAGTAACTGTACTTTTAACACACAGGTAGGTACTTTTGCAGAGGGGGAAAAATTTGATCTTGAAAATGTTTTTGACATTATCATGAAGATGAACGCTCAAGTGTTTTTGATCATCTATTCAAGAAATAATTATTAAATGTCCATGATGTGTTGGTCACTGGGTATATAAAGACAAAATTGAAAACAGTCTTACCTGCAAGGTGCTCACATCCTACTGGTTAGAAACAGCATGTACTCAGAGGAGTAAAGACAAATTGTGTACAAAGTAATTTCAGTGGCAGGTGGGGTGCAGAGGCACTAACAAATGGAGTCATCAGAAGCACCTCATAGAGGAAATGATATTTGAGCTGGTCCCTGGAGGGAGTGAGGTGTTTAAAGGATAAGGCAGAACATTCCAACCACGAAAGTGATCAAAGATGGGCAAGTTTGTTGTGTACTGGCAAAAGCAAATAGTTTGGCATCACAGTGCATCATATGAAATCATCCTACAAACATGAGTTAGAATTAAATTGTGAACAAATTTTAATGCCAAACAAAGGCTTGGCAGGAAGACTGAAGATTTTTTAAAAGGAAAACTTCATAGGCAAACCTATGTTTTGTCAGCTGAGGAAGGAAGGAGTGTGAACTGGAGAAAGGGAGAGACTGAAGCCAGAGAGATGAATTAGTTAACTAGTATTTATTAATAGGCAATAAACATTTATTAAATGCCTGCTGTGTGTCAATCACTGTGCTGATTATAGATAGCTATTGCTTTTTATCTAAATTTTTGCTACAAAGGAGACTATGGTAAATGTAAGGGAGAGGTATGGATATGCTGTAAGAAATTTGAGAAGGGAAAGATTACTTTCAGGAATGTTAAGGGGTGTTTCTTGAAGAAAGGTATTCCTGAGTGAAAACTGTAGGAAGAAAAATATTTAAATAAGAAGAAAGTACTTATTTATTTAAGGGGGAAAATAGCAGTAGGTATGTAGGACAGTGTAATCAAAAGCACAGAGCCAGAGGAAATCAAGATGCCAATGGGGAGGAAGAGAGTTCAATATCAAGGGTATGCCAGAGCCAGCCTCCAAGCTGGTTGTTAAATTTTAAGTGTGAGCATTTGCTCCTTGGAAAATCAGCAAACACTACAAATTAGGGTCTATTTGTTGTTTTGTTGATTGACAAGAATAAAGAAAGTGGGAGAAAATGGTAATAATGGAGAATAAATTTACAAGTGAGTCTTGGTTTTCAGAGATGTTTGTTAAACATTTGCCAGCATATCCCTGGGTCAGATTGCAGAGAACCTTGAATTTCAGCATTATGATTTTATTCTGTAATTTATACAAGGCCACAGATTGTTTTTAAGTAGTAGAATGACAAAATACAAACAGTTCTTTAGGAAGATTTCCTGAGTAGCCAGGTGAAGGATGAACTGGAGAGAAAAGAAGTTAAGTTATTGAATAGTCTAGGTGAGAAAAGCTGAGAGACTAAAGTAAAATGCTTATAGCAGGGATAGAAAGAAGAAAACATATATGAGCTATATTGTCATGGTGGAATTGACAAGATTTAGCAATTAATTGACTGGAATTGAGGGAAGGTAAGGAAGAAAAAAAGAGTCAAAGATGTTTGCTGTATTACGAACTGAGGAATCTGAAAGGATTGATTGTATTATAATCAACAGAAATAGAGAACTTAGGAGAAAGAGTAGGTTTTGGAACAATGTCGGCTATGTTGAGTTTGAGATTGTGGTGAGACAACCATCTCATGTGGAATTATTTTTTTAATTTTAATTTATGGAATAAAACAAGCATTTCTCTAACAGTATATTTTTTTAAAAAAAGATGATTGTACATGCAACTGCAAATCTGTTGTATACAATTTGCAATTCCTTTTAAATATATAATAAAGTTGCCATGTAAGTTTCTTTTTTATATTTTTTTTACTTCCCTCCCCCATGCCCTGCCCTAAAGATGGCTACCAGCAGACAAAAATAGTCTGTGTGTGTGTGTGTCTGTGTGTGAAATTATTCTCTACATAGTTCTATTTATCAGTTCTTTCTCTCAATGCAGAAAAGCTCCTTCCTTCTTATATGCTTTACTTTCCATTTGTGTATTTGTAATAGTCAAAATGACTTAGTCATTCGAAGTCATTCTTAAAACAATATCGTTATTCCTATATACAATGTTCTCTTGGTTCTGCTCACTTTGCTCTTCACCATTTCATGCAAGTCTTCCCTTGCCTTTCTAAGATCAATGAGCTCACCATTTCTTATAGCTCAATAGTATTCCATCACAACCATACACTACTTGTTTTGCTATTCCCCAATTGATGGGGAGCCCTGAAATTTCCATATCTTTGCCACCACAAAAAGAGCTGCTATAAACATCCAATTCACATTCGAAGTTATAATTGCTATCTGTGAATTTCTCTCCATCTTATTTTTACTCACTATTTTCTTTCTCAGCCTCTCTTTTTACCCTATCCCTCTTAAGTTATCTTCTGCATCTCCCCTCCCACTCCCCATCCTACCCACCTCTCCAAGAGTCCCATCCACCATCTTGCTCCACTCCACTCCCAATCCACACACCTCTCCAAAAATCCTGCTCACACCATGTCCCCCAATTTTCTCACCTCTTTGCATGTTCAGAAGACTTCTACACCTTTCCAGATGTACACATTGTTTCCTCTTCAACCCAGATGAGCATAAGTTTCCAGTATCACCAGCCCTCCACCCTCACCTGCTTCCTCTATATTAGTTCTTCCTTTCTTATCCAATTTTTGTAATATAATCGCTCCCTTTTGCTTTTTTCTACCCAATTTTGTTTCTTTGAATCACCCCATTATACACAACTTAACCCCAACCTTCCTTTCAAGCTACCTTAGTAATGATGACAGTTTAAAAAATTCTGATAATATTTTCACATACAGAATAAGTAAACAATTTGACCTTAATCAGTGCTTTATAATTAGTCTTTATTGATTTCTTTACATTTCTTCTGGATCTTTTATATCAAAATTTCCATTGGCTTCTGGTCTTTTTGCTACAAATACTTGAAAGTCTTTCATTTTGGCAAATATCCATTTTTTTTTCATTCAGAATTATGCTTAACTTTGTTGGGCAAGTTATTCTTGCACACAACCCCAAATTTTTTGCTCTTTGAAATATAATGTTCCAATACCTAATGTCTTTTAGAGTAGAAGCTTCTGGGTCTTATGAAATCCTGACTGTATTTCCACAGTGTTTAAAATGTTTTTTTTCTTCTTGCTTGCAAGATTTTCTTCTTAACCTGGGAGTTTTGAAACTTGGCTGCGGTATTCCTGTAAGTTTCCCTCCTGGGATCCCGTTCAGATAGCGAATGGTAGATTTTTTTAAAATGTCTACTTTAACCTCTCATTCTAGGACTTCAGAGCAATTTTCCTTAATAATTTCTTGTGATATTGTATCCAAATTTTTTTTGATCCTATCTTTCAAGAAGTCCAAGAATTGTTATATTGTTTTTCTTTGGTCTATTCTCCAGATCAGTTGTTTTTCTAATGAGATGTTTCAGAGTCTCTTCTATTTTTTCTAGTTTTATTATTTCTTGCTATCTTATGGTGTCATTCAATTCCTCTTGCACAATTCCAGTTTTCAAGGAGTTATTTTTTCCTTAAGATTTTCTATTTCTTTTTCCAATTGATCAACTTTCTTTTTATAATTTTATTGGGTTACTCTTATTTTTTCCTAATTTTTCTTCAATCTCTCTTATTTGATTTTTTAATTCCTTTTTAAGTTCTTCAAAGACCCTTTTTGAGCTTCTATTCATTTGATTTTACTCTTTTTAGGGGGACAGCATGGCTGGGAGCACTAACTGTGGCTTAGGGGAAGAGAGGAGTCCATGAGGTTGAGGCAACAGAATTCAGAAAATTGTAAGGAGGACATGAGGAACTGGGCGACATTACCTACAACTCAGGATTAATATCTGGTTATAATAATAAGCTGCTAAAAATAAAATAAATCAAAATAAAATTGAGTAAGCAAAGGAAAAAGAACCCATCCATAGATAGCTACTTTAGTACAAAAGATCTGGATTCATATTCAGAGGAAGATAGTGAGGCTAAAAAAAAAGCCATTCATATCTTATGTGGAATTATATAAGTTGGTAGTTGGAAACTTCAGAATTGGAGATCTATGGACAAGTTAGAGACACAGATACAGATTTATTAGTTAATTGAATAGAGGTGATACTGAGCTATGAGAGGAGGTTACATTAAGGGAGAGAACAGAAAATGGTCAAAGGTTGAAATCTATAAGGTAGCTTGCTTATGGAGTGGGAGGAGGATTAGGGGTTGAACAAAGAAACACAAAAAAGGAATAATGAGAGAAGTAGAAGGTAAACCTCAAGATTCAAATAGAAGCCAAAAGACAGAGAGGATATCAAGAAAGAGGTGATCAAAAATATGAAATACTGCATAGAGGTCAAGGAAAATGAAGAGCTTAAAAAAAACATGTTATATTTAGTGGGGAGAGGTCATTATTGACCTTATAAAGAGCAATTTGGGTAGAATAGTGCACAGACCAATAGGAAGAGGCTAGGGAATGCGTATATAGTGAGGAAGTATGGACTACTCTCTCCAGAGATTAGCCATGAAGGAAAAGAAAGAAAAAGTTTAATAGATTGAGGTGATATCAGGGTCAAGAGAAGTTATATGCTTTCATAAATTTTACTGCTGTTGCTTTAGGTTGGGAAAACCTGAACTAAGTGGAAGGAAGCAATAGAGATCGAGAATTTGAAGATATGTAAGAGAAATAGGACAACTGATGGAGCAAAGTCACAGAAGAAACTGGAAGGGATGTGATCAAGGATACAGATGGAGGGGGGTCTAGCCATAATAACAATAACAATAGACATTTATATAATGCTTTATATTCATGATCTCATTTTGTTTTCATAACAAACTTGTGAGGGACATGCTCCAGATAGGATTATCCCATTTCAGCCAATGAGGAATCGGAGCTTCAGAGAGGTTAAGTGATTTACTCATGGTCACACAATTGTAAATAATAGAGGGAAAATTTAACCAGGTAGCTCCTGACTCCAATCAATGCCCTTTCCTCTGCCTCATGAAGCAACTTTAGCAAAGAAGAGAGTCAACTCTCCCTCTAATCTGAGAAAGAAGAAAGAGAAGATGGGAGAGGACACAGCACAGGAAGTGAGGAATATGTGAGGTATGTATGTATGTTTAAATGACAAGATCCTAGACAGAATTCAAATATTCAGGAAAAAATTAATGTCTAACCGTGGTCCTAGTATTATCCAGAATTTTTAGTTCAACTCTTCCTTGGACACAGGCCCCTATCCCAAATACCACTGTTACTTAGTCATATGATTCCAAAAATGTTTTCTTAAAAAGAAATGTATAAAACTGGGAGTCTATTTTCCATGCTAACACTGAGTTCATGGAACCTTTTCTCATGCTGGGTGCCTGTTTTTCATTAAATAACTAACTCATGCCATTATTTAAACTACAGTATCATTTGCTTACCATAGCACATTGAGTCTTGACATTTTCATTAAAGGGACAAAAGTAAATTACTCTGCCCTTGACATTCAAATGATAAGTTTATTTTACTGACCTTTCATATGCGAAAGTCCATTTTTCTCATTTGGGAATCTCAGAAATGGCAAGGCTATAAAAACAGCATTTAGGCTCAAAAATTCATCAAACACACTGAGAAAGTTAAGAAACAATGAACTTGCAAATAAAGTGTTTGGACAATTATGCACTATATAACAAGGAAGAGCAATTTAAAAATTCATAAACTATGGTTCTCTTTGCACTTGTTATGTCAAAGCTAGTCATTTATTGTCTATATATGGTTTTATGCAGTAGTTATGAATTTTATGACTAAGAATATAGCTTGCAATTACATGAGCAACCTGTTAAGTTAGTACATCACTATGTGTGTGTATGCAAAACTTTCTGCCGCCACTTCATTTCTGTAAACAATGCCTGCTCAAGTAATATGGCACTACAGAGAGAAAATAAGCTAGGTCCAAATTTAAAAAAGAAGAAAGTGGACTGTATTTTACCTGGGAAGTTAGTGTTTTCAGTGATCTTAAGATATTCCCTGTCCCTGAAACAAGTATTTTACACAATGGTCTTCTACCATTAATTCCATATGGGTGCAAATTTCCAAAAGAAAATGTGTGAGACCCAAGCCAAATGATAATGAGACACATAGTGAGTAAAGGTGGCATGTAGTATATTTATAATGACAACTTGCAGCTGTGATGACTATCACCCAGGAAATGTATGATGGGAAAGAAATGGGGCAGACATGCAACTAGTATTAGGAGTAACAGATGAACATTCCAAGTGCTACAATGGTATCCATGTAATGTTAAAGAAATTTAAAAAAAAACAGAGGAATACCTTATTATTTGAGGGATATGCTCTATGGAGAATATAGGGGAGGACACAGATGAGATGAAATGAAAAGTCATAGAAAAGTTGTTTTCTGTACTTGTAGAGGTAGAGGCCGTGTAAATTAAATTATGGATTCCTCAAAGTATAAAAGTTCATACCCTAATACCCTGCCCTGCCAGCAAACGAAAACACGATTGCGTCTGGGTCCCTAGTATCACAAGGTAAAATGTATAGAATCCAAACATACGTGATATGGAAACACAAGCATTCTCACTTCCTAAAAGAAGACCTGCCTGCTTAAAGCAATCAGTGGAATCAGATCAATAATTATAGAATCTGTCTCTTAAGAACTATTCTCAGTTTCCTTGTACATTAGACAATACTTAAGATTAATTATGATCAATCTATAATATGCAGTAATTAATTTTCCATTCTTCACATATGGCAATATCACTGACATAGGCTAAATATGTTTTACATGTTTTTTCCAGCTTTCACAAACCACCACCACTTATTCACCCTTTGTCTCCATTCCTAACTTCATTCTTGTGTGAGTGCTGACCGAGATAATTAAGTACCCAGTTTGTGGTCATGGAGGATATTGTGTGTGTATGCGTATGTGCATGAGCACATGTGTGTTAAATAGTTTGTGTATCTATGACTTTTACCTCAGTAGGAACATGCCTTAGTAAAGCACCATTTGAAGTTTTCAATATAGAAACTTTCTGTGTCTAGTGTTTGTTTCTGGCATCCCACCCATGCTTCTCTCCCCCTTTGCCTTCTTGCCAAGGTTGGGTTCAATGATATATTTGCTTAAAGCAATATTTCTGTATAATATCATCCTTCTTAGTGTACATATCAAAAACAAATATCTTGCTTACACATTTTTATCTTAAAGCAACATCCTCCCCATATTTAGTACATCACAAAGCACAGGTGCCCCCTGGACTCTTGAAAACTTTTCTAATAGTTTCTAATGGTTCTACCATGCTGGAAAGGCTTCAAGGATGTCACTAGCAACAAAGCAATTTCATTTCCCAAAGACCAACCAAGATCAGTACAGAGAATCTCATCATCAATAGGCTAGGAACTTGGTATTGAATTTTGAGGCAATAAAAATTGTTAAACAAAGACGATAATACAAAATGTCTCCTGGTCCTGTATGGCCCCATTTCTATTTCACTTGGTTATTTCATCAGCTCCCAAGGATTCATTTATCATTTTTATGATTCTCAGGCACCAGTAGCAAAAATGAAGAAGAAATTAAAACAATTACTAGGAGCTACCTTGCCCAATTATATGTCAATAAATCTGACAAACTCAATGAAATGGTTAAATATTTTTTAAAAAGTATAAATTGCCCAGATTAAGAGGAGAGAAAATAGCATACTTAAATAAAGCAACCTTAGAAAGAGAAATTGAATAAACCATCGATGAACTCCCTGAGAAAAAATCCCCAAGGCCAGATGGATTCACAAATAAATTCTATCCAACATTTAAAGAACACTTAATCCCAATACTATATAAAATATTTGGGAAAATAGGCAAAGGAATCCTACCAAATTCCTTTTGCAACACAAATATGGTGCTGATACCTAAACCAAAAAGAGCAAAAACAGAAAAAGAAAACTATAGACCAATTTCTCTAAAGAATATTGATGCAAAAATTTTAAATAAAACACTAGCAAGGATGCTGCAGAAATACTTCATACTGATTTATACCAGGAATGCAGGTCTGGTTCAATATCAGGAAAACTATCAGCATAAGTGACCATATCAGCAACAAAACTATCAGAAATCATGATTATCTCAATAGATGCAGAAAAAAGTCTTTAAGAAAATACAAACCCATTCCTGTTAAAAAAAAAATTACGGAGCATAGGAATAAATGGAGCTTACCTTAAAATAATAAGTAATATTTATCTAAAACCATCAGCAAGCATTATATGAAATGGGGATTAGCTAGAAGCCTTCCCAATAAAATTAGGAGTAAAGAACTGATGCCCATTATCACCACTATTATTCAATATTGTAATGAAAGCTTAAAATGCTAGCTATAGCAATAAGAGAAGAAAAGGAAATTGAAAGAATTAGACTAGGCAATGAGGAAACAAAACTATCACTTTTTGCAGATGATATGATGTTATACTTAGAGAATTCTCAAGAATCAACTAAATAACTATTTGAAATAATTAACACCTCGAGCAAAGTTGCAGAATACAAAACATACCCATATAAATCATCAGTATTTCTATATGTTGCCAAAAAAAAGTCTAGCAACAAGAAAGAGAAAGAGAATTTCCATTTAAAATAACTGGAGACAATATAAAATACTTGCATGTCTACTTGCCAAGAGAAACCTAGGAACTATATGCATACAATTACAAAAGACTTTTTGCACAAAGTCAAATCTAAACAATTGGAAGAATATTAATTGCTCATGGGTAGGCCAAGCCAATATAATAAAAATGACAATTCTACCCAAATTATCCTACTTATTCAGCTCCATACCAATCAAACTACTGAAAAATTATTTATATTATATTATTTGTAGAAATAGAAAAATATTTATAAAATTCATTGAGAAGAACAAAAGGTCAAGAATATCAAAAGAATCAATGAAAAAAAATGAGGAAAGGTGGCCTAGCCATACCAGATCTCAAACTATATTATGAAGTGGTAATTATCAAAACAGTCTGCTAGTGGCTAAAAATAGAGTGGCAGATTAGTTGAATAGACTAGATACACAATATACTGTAGTAAAGGACCATAGTAATCTAGTGTTTGATAAACTCAAAGATGCAAGTTTTTGGAACAAAAACTAATTATTTGACAAAAATTGCTGGAAAAACTGGAAAATATATAGGGCAGAAACTAGGTTTAGACCAATATCTCACACCATATACCAAGATAAAGTCAAAATGGGTCCATGATTTAGATGTAAAAGGTGATTCCATAAGCAAATTAGGAAAACATGGAATAGTTTACCTGTCAGGTCTATGGATAAGGTAAGAATTTAGGACCAAACAAGAGAGAGCATTGTGAAATGTAAAATGGATGATTTTGATTATATACAATTTTTTAAAACATTTTGCACAAACAAAAACATTGCAACCAAAATCAGAAGAAAAGCAGAAAACTGGAAAAAATAATTTTACAGCAAGTTTGTCTGACAAAAGCCTCATTTCTCAAATATATAGATAATGAGTCAAATTTATAATATTTTATTCCCCAGTTGACAAATGGTCAATGGATATGAACAAGCAGAGAAGTTCAAAGGATATGAACAGAAAGAGAAATCAAAGCTATCTATACTCGTATGAAAAAAAAATCTCTAAATCAATATTGATTAGAGAAATGCAAATTGAAACAACTCTGAGGTACCACCTCATACCTATCATATTGGCTAATATTACAAAAAAGGAAAATAATAAATGTTGGAAGGGATGTGGGAAAACTGGCACACTAATGCACTGTAGGTGGAGTTGTGAACTAATCAAACCATTCTGGAGAGCAGTTTGGAACTATACCCAAAGGGCTATAAAACTGTGTATATTCTTTGATCTAACAATACCTCTGCTAGGTCTGTATCCCAAATAGCTTTTTTTTTTCAAAAAGGTGGGGGGGGGGACTCTTTGTACAAAAAAAATATTGATAGCAGCTCTTTCATGGTGGCTAAGAATTGGAAATTGAGATGTCCATCAATTGGGGAATAGTTGAACAAGTTGTTGTATATGATTGTAATGGAATATTATTGTGCTATAAGAAATAACAAGCATGTGTATAACCTATATCATATTCCTTACCATGTGAGAATGGAGAGGGGAGGAATAGAATTTGGATCTCAAAACTTTGGGAAAAAAACAACGAATGTTAAAAATTGTTTTTACATGTAATTGGGGAAAAATAAAATATTTTTAAAAGAAAAAACAAGAAAATAGGCAAGTTTTAATGAATGACTTTCTCTAATAGATGGCCACATTTATGGCAATATAATTGATTGACATATATAGAAAATATGAGATCTTTATAAGGTGATCGTTTCTTTATTTTACAAAAGTTAGAGGCAGTTTGCCTCTACCAAGTGTATCCGTATATATTCTATATATAGTATATCTCTAGAGAGCTAACCTCTGAGTCAAGAAGGAGGCAAGGCATAAATCCAGGACTTTCTGACTCTGAAGCCAATTCTCTATTCACCACTGCCCCTCACTAATAGTCTAAGCAAAACAAGCATTGCTAAAAATGAAAAAAAAACCTATTATGACCAATAAAATTCATATGACTTGACATCATTTAATTCCTTTTTTAATGAAAACACACTTGAATATTTATAGTGGAAAGAAAGCATATATATTTTCCAGAGACAAAGTCACAGAAAGGCAAAAAGAAGGGTGTTGTTGGGTTTGTTTGTTATTTTTACTTTTTGTTGATTTTTCTTTACCTGACATTTATAATTTCATAATGCACTTGCACGCACTTAAGAGGCTGCATTGCATATTAAATAGCGGAGTTAGGAAGACCTGGGTCAAAGACTGCCTCTAGCAAATGTGATCTATGTGACCCTGGACAACTCACTTGACCTATCAGTGCCCCCAGGCATTCTTTAAGACTATAAATTATAGAAAAGTTGCTGATCTGCATATGTGATGGGAGTTTATCCAGCAAGAGTAGGGAGCTTCAACAACAGTTCTGCAAAGTGGTGAAATCACAGATCTGGAAACTGAATTAGCAGAAGCAGAAAGAGAACACACATAAATCTTGCTAATTAATGTAAACAAGGGGTCAAAACCATCCCATCCCAGTTTGCCCATCTTGTATCTAAAGGATATTGATACATCTTTCATCTAAAACACAGAATTCAAGATATCTTGTGGTCTCTTCAGATAACTCAAAGGAGCATTCATGAGATCCAGAACTTGCCAAAGGCTCACTTGAGAGTTCAGATGTTCAAGAAAGATAGCATAATGAATATGTTAAATATCCGTTCCCCAAGATTCTCGGAGACCTAATGAATATTAAGCATTAAAGAAAGATCATCAGAAAAACAATGTATTTAAAGTATATCGTCTTGGCTCTTCCCAGAAATCTCTTCACTGAATTGAAATTTAGTATTAAGCTGCCAGTTTTTTATAACATATCAATAAGCTTTCTATAATACATCAATATAAAAAATATGTTGATTCAAATATTTCAGTCATTTGCATTTATATAAGGAACCATGTAATACATTTCTCCTAGAATTTAGCACCAGGGATGAGATTTCCTATTCATATAAATCTGTTTACTTCCTTTAATTAGGGAATTGTATATGCTCCAGAATGTGCCTGGCTGGAAAATGTGAGGAAGCAAAAGTGAGGGGGAATAGTTAAAAGGACTTGAAACTCACAAGGAGCATCTCCTGGCAAAACTGGAATATAGGCCCTATTGAACCCCTCTTACACATGCACACAATGTGTGCACACAGTTTATCTATATGCTGACCCTAGTCAGCTCTGATTCAAGATAGTGATTCAGCTCTGATTTTCACTCCTGCGTTTTCTTTTCTTATTCATGCTAGTGAACTAGTATTGACTTGAGGACTTTGCTTATAACTTTCTATGGATGGTCAATCAATCAGTCATCAAGCATCATGGGGTGCCTATTATGTACTAAGCTCTGGGCTAGGTGCTGGGGATATGAAGACAAGAGTGAAACACTCCCTGGCCTCAAATTGCTTATATTCTATCAGGGAAGAAAATCTGTACATAAAGACATTTATGCAAAATACATGCAAAATGGGTGATGAATATGAGTGAATGAAAAAATATTTATCAAGTATTTGCTAAGCAGCAAGCAACATACTAGGTTTGGTGGAAATAAAAGTAATATATAGCTAATTTCTCTCTTAAGACACATTCTAATTGGCAAAGACAACACGTGTAAGAAGCTTTACATATAGGACAGAGAGACCCAATTTTTCTTAAGGTGAATCGGTAAGAAAGATGGAATTGTCCAGGGTGGGGTGGAGGGAGTAGCAACATAGATGGCAATAGTCAGTCATCTTAATACACAATAGAAGTTTAGATGGTAAAACCCAGTGGTCTTTGGAGGTGAAGTAGAAAGACTATGGGTAAGGACTGGTGGTTCTCTATCTTACCAGAAGCATTTCAGTTGTTGAATCCCTACTCATTAGGGTCATAAGCAATCATGCCTACCCTAAAGCAAAGGAGTAGGAAGGTCCTAGGCCTATGACTATTAGAAAGGGAGGACTAGAATGGAGTCAGTCCAGGTCAGTGCCATCTGCCTTGACAGTATGCACTCTAGTTTTTTAACTTTATTTTAATATGTTTTATTATCTCTTAGAGTTATTAATTTCTATTTGGTCTATTCTAATTTTCAAGGTTTCTGATGGTTTGGTGAGGTTTTCTATCTCTTGTCTGTGCCAGTAAGGCAAAATGGGCTTAGTTTAATGGGTGCCCTTGAGGAGTTTGGCTTTTGTTTACGGTGAAAGTACTTTCACCTGTTAAATGC
>CM053622.1:177173729-177194048 GCA_028646595.1 Phalanger gymnotis
TTCCCCTGAACTAAGTGAATGATATTTGTATGCTGAATTAAAGCAAGCTCGTCAACCCCTTCACATAGCTTTCCTTAGTTAAGCAGATCAAAAGAAGCTGTGCTTTTGCAGCATGCTGGCAGCTTTCTGGGTGCTGGCTGTTGGTGGATCTTACACCCCCACAGAAGCTGCTAGCCAGATGGTTGAAACTAACTATCACATGCATGTATTATGCTATTTTATATTATGATTTTTTTGTTCAAATGGTTTGCCTTCTCTATTAGACTGCAGGCTCTATGAGAACCAGGACCAAGAACTGTATTTCTCAGTAGCAAATATTTCTCATGTGGAATTGTTGAAACTTTTAGATAAAGTCTTGCTTGGTTTCCTCTTTGACATTCAGTAAGCAATAACTTTTTAGTTTGGCATATCATATGTCTAATTAATCTTCCTCTCCTTAAAAAAAAAGTATAGTCACTCATATGCTCATTATATCTGTGATTTAATTTCAGTTTGAATATGAGATAACAATCTGAGAGTAAACATTTCACTATACTGTAACCAGATCAGCAATTCAGGAATCATAAGGCTTTTGGTTTCTTTCAATGATAGCTGACGTTTCTTTTTAAGTGGGTAACATCTTCCTAAAGCTGCCAAGGAACATAGACAACGTATTGATATTTTATGTTACCAAATTATTATCAGACAAAACCATAACTTTATGCATGTTCGGGGATGACTGCTAAACAGAAAGATAATTTACTGAAAAGCCTGGGTCGCAGATCCCTTAGCCCTCTATTCTCTGCAGTTTGGGGCTTCTTAACCCCTACCTGCTGGGTTAGCTCTGTCCTAGGTGCTGAATCATGCTAGTTCCTAGGCATTGACACTTCATTTGGTATGGCTCAGCATGTCTAGTTTTGCTGCTGGTGTTGGTCTGATTTTCTGCTCTGGCTCTAGTAACTACACTTTTATCTTCTGACCAGTTCACTGCCTGAAATCACAGCTGCCCTGTAAATGGGACCTTGTTTTGGATCTCTGGTATTCCCATTCTTTTGGGACCAAATCTTGCCTTGTATTATTCTCTATATAATCCTATGAGTAAATGGTGGTCTGACTCAGAATCTCAGTCCTTGTGGCTCAGCCTATGGTGTCACTCTATGGTTAAATTAATGTATTGGAAAACACATTTACCTTAATGGCTTTTCTCAGTGGATCTGTGATCTCAGTGGGTGAAGACTCCCTCCAAAAGTCCAAGTCACAACCTCCTCCTACTTTCTCATTTTGTGTAATTGCTGTCCATGTCTTCTATTTAGTTCAATTCAGCAGGCATCTGTCAAGGGTCTATTATGTTCCAGGCACAATTCTAGATGCTAGGGACACAAAGATAAAAATGAAGTAGCCCTGTATTCAGTGAGCTTACATTCTCCACAGAGAATCTATCTGTCCAAAGCACTAGTTGGCTACCATATTATGAAATCTTTAGCCTTGGCAGCTCTAATGGGTTATTCTGGAAATTTCTTTCTACATAACCTTTCTTAGGTAGGCAGACCAAGCAGTTGTCAGCTTATTCAAATGCCAATGAAGGTGTTTTCCTCATTTAAATATGGCTATCTTGTTCACTAATTTTTGTATCCTGAAATGTGAAATTGTAGGAGAAACTTGCAATCCAGTTAGTAAAACTGAAAATAATGTATGAAAATTCAAACAAGGCAAGAGTCAATCATTAATATAAGAATCTTAGACCTCCCTAATACAGATAATATCCTTTCTATTCATCATTATTATCTGTTGCAGTGATTCAGTAGTCATTCTGCTTTCTAGGATAGATATTTGTGCTCATTGATAAATCAGCTCTTTGACAATTTCCCTGGCACTCCAAATTTTCCTGATATTGTCTACTTCTGAGGTATGCTCCAATTGCTTGTTCTTTTTTGTTCTATTAAGTCTCTAATTTCTGGGAATCTGTATTGTGGCCCATTAAACTGTTGCTATTATTTCAGGTCTGAAATTTTATTTATTGTAGTTAGAGCTATCTTTTACTGAGATTTCTACCTTAATCTGCTTGTGTACATGAAAGTTTGGCCAATTATGACAAAGGAAAAATGATTTTATGAGGGCATTTTATTTTTATATTTACCACCCAATTGCCATTTTATGATTATAAATATTATATATACTTTTAAAATTAGGAAAAGAATGTTGCCTTAGGTTTTTTAAGCTATGGATTTACTTCATAAACTGTTAGAACTGGAAGGGACCTTAAAGACCATCAAGTCTGTCCTGCTAAGGGGCATAGAAAATTTAAATGATATACTCATAGTCTAACAATAAAAAAATTATGATGAAAATAACCATCTCCACACATTTCCTCTACAATGATTGCATTTAATTGTGACACAATGGTGATACTTTTGAACAGGATATCTTAACAGAAATTTCTGATGTTTGTAATTTTCTTTTTGACTATTTGAATTAAAAATGAATGAATGATAATAATAGCCAGCATTTATATAGTACTTTAAGGTTTTCAAAGTGCTTTACAAATATTTCATTCTGTCCTTACAACACTGGAAAGCAGACATTATTATCTCTCTTTTATAGTTGAGTAAATAGAGACAGGCAGAGGTTAAGTGACTTCACTGAGATCACACAGCTAGTATCTATGGCCATATTTGAACTCAGATATTCTTTATTCCAGGTCTAGCACTCTATCTATTGTGCCAACTAACTTTCCATCCTGTGTTGTCATGCCATGCCCCACATGGTTGATAATTATCAGAGCTGAAACAACCATTACTAGTACTTTGCCCTTGAAGTGTTGACTTTTTGGTGGGGAGAGGTAGGGTACTTCTTCTTTGAACTGGTCCTTCAGCCCATCTACTTGCCCATAACCAGGCTGCCAGCACAACAGTTCTCTCATCATGGGGTCCCTCTTTCAGACTCTACTTTACCACACTGCTGTGCCCTTCAATTCTCTGGGGATTGGATAGTGGGACACCTTTAGTTGAGCCATAAGGATGCGCACTAAGTTCTATTGGAGGCAACCTTTGTCTTCTCCTGGCATGATTGCACTTAGAATGCACTGTCCTCTGTTACCCCTCCCTCAACTAAATTTGAGCAAGTCATAAGAATTTCTGGTTTTGTCTCTGAGAGTTGAGGTCTCAATGTAGATCTCCTGATTCCCAATACAGTTTTTCTTTCCACTATCCTATAGTATGAGTATGAAATGGATTCCTATTTTATATTCCTGATTAGATGGCAAATTCCTTTAAGGAAAAGCTAACTTTTTTGAACATTTTCACAATGACCAAAATAATAGCAACAATAATGGCTAGCATTTATATGGTATTTTAAAGTTACAATGCATTGTTCATACATCATATCATTTGATCTTCACAACCACCCTATGAAGTAGGTGCTATTGCTAAGAAAAACAAGTTAAGTGACTTTGCCAGGGTCATACAGGTAGTATGAAGTGAAATTTGAGCTCAGTTCCCTTGAGCACAACTGATACATTTTCAAAGGATATGTGTAGACTGTTTTCTAAGGAAAAAAAATCAAATCTACAAAGAGTTAAATGGAAAAAAAAATGCTCCAAACCTCTAACAATTAGATTAATTTAAATTAAAATAACTCTGCATTTCTACTTCTCTTCCATTGGAGAGGCAAAGTTGACAAATGCTGTAGGGACCAAAGAAAAATGGGCACTTTAATGTACTACTGCTGGAGTTGTGAATTGGTTCATTCTAAAAAGCAATCTAGAAATATACTTAACATTTACTAACTTGTGTAAGCCTTCTTTCCCTGCAATGCCACTATTAGACCTACACCCAACAATGATCACAGAAAGAAGGAAAGGACTCATATATACAATATATTCATAGTAGCACTGGTGTACACAGCAAAGGACTGGAATCTAAAACGTTGCCCATCAACTGGGGAATGCTAAATGAATGTAAGGGAATATTTCTGTGTAGTAAGAAATGATAAAGGGGTTGGTTTCAGAAAACCTGGGGAAGAACGAAATAAGCATTCATTAAATAACCACTCTGGGTTATTTTCACTACAGCTGTAGTGAAAACTTAGCTTTTTTTTCTGAATTCATTTTTGACTCATGAAAGAGGGAAAAACAAACAAAACATACCTTTCTGAGCGATTGCACACTAGTGGATTGTGTCTGGATATTCTTCAATTGTATGTTATGAAGTGAACAAAGTGTTTCATTTCTGCACCGTGGGTATTCTCCACACTTCTCAAATGTCTTTTCTTTTGGATCTGGGTGTTTCTTATGTATTTAATAATGGTGTTCCCAAGAGAGCACACATATTTTGCCAAAGTGCAGAAAAAAAATCACAAGAAATTTAGTAAAAGAATTATTTTGAAGCTCATGTATTTTTTAAATAGTCTAGAGTCTTTAGCCTAACCTCCAAGATTCTCTGTTGTCTGCCCCTCACAAACCTTTTCAACCTCATTTCCCATTACTCCATTATACCACCCTTCCACCCTAGCCAATATTTGACTATGTGTTTGTTTGTATTGGGCAGCTAGGTGGCACACTGGCTAGAGTGCTGGGCCTGATGTCAGAGAGACATCTCCCTGAGTTCAAATCTGGTCTCTGGTACTGACTAGGTGTGTGACACTGGTCAAGTCACTTAACTGTTTACCTCATTCCTTATTTGTAAAATGAGCTGGAAAAGGAAATGGCAAACTATCCAGCATCTCTGCCAAGAAAATCCCCAAAAGGGATCACAAAGAGTCGGGCATGAATAAAAAATGACTGAACAAGGACATTTGGTTGTTAACTTCATATTTATGCTGTATGTATTTGTTGTCTCTTTGAGTGTAGGGTGTAATTCTTTCTACTTATACCAATACCTTGGAGAATGCCCAGAACACAATAGCCACTTAACATGTCCTAATTTATTAATAGAATATTTTCCTCAGTGTTTCCCAAACAGATCATGGGCAAGTTCCCTCTTCTCCTTTGCTCATTCCATCTCTCAACTCTTCGTCCTTTCCCCAGGCATATTCGAAGCCTAGCTATTTTTAATGACTTGGCCCAAATTTTCTCTTTTTCCTTGAATGCCTTTCTGAAATGCTTCTAGGACAGTATTCTCTTCTTCTCTGAGCTCCTATAGATTTCTTTGCTTCCTGTCCTTCATTTACTACAGAAATATATGCAATCTTATGAAATTTCAAACTATTTTTTCACATAATGATTTAGTATTCATCTTATATAACTTAATTATTAATACTCACTAATACCCCTCAAATCAAGCTTATTTCAACAGTTCAATTCAATTCAATAAACATTTACTGAATGCCTGCTCATTTTTAGGTGCAGGAGATAACAAAGACCAAATAAACATAAAGTACATGTCAATTAAAGACAAGACACTTTTGGAGGGGAATACTTAGAGCTGAGGTTTGGAACCAGCTTTTAAAGGACTTTCAATGCTGACCAAAGGAGTTTTTTTTTCTTTATAGGAATTAAGCAATTAAAATCCTGACTAAGTGTGTCTATGGGCATATCACAAACTTTCTGAGCTTTATTTCCACCAATTGTAAAGTGGGGATGTTATTGATCGTAGTGCCCACATCACAGAATTGTTCATCATTCATTCTAGAGACATTTCAGTAGAGACAGCTGTGTAAGGAAAGAGCACTGTGCCCAGTCCTGGAAGAGTATAACGTTTTTCTCAGAGTTCTTTCCCTCATGGAGCTTAATTAATAATGGAGGAATATATACATTTGGATAAACTACATGTAGGAAAGACTATATGGAAGAGGTGACAATGAAATTTGTTTTCAAAGGATGGAGATGGATGGAAAAGAGGAAAAAAAAGATAGGGAGGGTATTCAAAGCATAGGAAATAACCCAAGGAAATGCCTGGAAGTGGAAGGGTAGATGTTATTTTCAGGGATCAGAGAATATCCTGTCTTGGTTTGGAGTACAGTATCTCTAGAGAAAAGTAACATAAGATTATGAGAGAAAGGCAGTGTGGTGCCAGATAGTGGAGGACCTTGAATTTGATCCAATTTCAATTTAACACTCAAGAAGACAAGAAAGATATATATTAATGCAGAGGAAAGGAGAGATAGGAGTATGGATACCAAAAATCACAGTACAACAAGATCTTGTCAGTTTAGTACTTTGTGTGGACTAATTCTAATGGGATGAAATTTGATGTAAAACTAGAGCCATTTTTTCCCATCAATGGAGTGCTTAAGAATTTTCCCTTTAGCCTGATAAATTTTTGTTCGTGTGTTCTTGGCTTCTGACTCAAAAATGCCATTAGCTATGGGGATGTACCTATTTGGATTTGGATGGTTGGATGGAAATTTTTAAATCTTTTTTAACCTTTTGAAGTTCAGCAGCTTCTCCTCTGGCCAAAGCTGGTGGGAGAGAGTGGTAACAAAATCTGTTCAAGGTCAAAGCCAAAGTTTTCTCTCTACCTGAGCCTGTATCTTCTTAGGAATGTTCTGGAAAGCTATGTTTGCTCAAACCTTTCAATTCACTCATTCTCTGTTTTAATAAATCATGCACAAGAACTCCAGAGGGTATAAGCAATTTTCTTTACTTGTCCAAAGACAAACAGGATTTTGTGAAATGTCACTATAGCTGGAAGGATTTTTCATATTTAATCTAATATCTATGATTAATCAATTGATTATCCAGTCAACTAATTTAAGTAGTGTGTTTTACCATTACATAGGCAAATAATTAAAATGGATATATAGACTTTTTAACACATATTCCAATGGAGACGATGCTTCATAAATTAAGTATCTGGCTGCATTAGCAACTCTATCTCTCTCTCCCACCTTTCTCCACCCTTCCACCTTTTTTTTTGAAGGATACTCCATTTTATATTGTCAGGCTGTTTACTTTCTAATAGTTGAGGTGCTGCATTTTTCTTATCTGTGCTCTTCTACCAGTGAAATCTTTACTTTTTCCTTTCTCATTTCTCTGAAGGTGATTGTGTAGTGAAGAGCAGAGTGACCTAGTCACTAAGTTACAACTAGATGAATGTTCAGTTTAACAGGCAATTGGGCTTTGACTCGGACTGTCACAGCTAAAATGCAGAGCTCTTTTGTGTTTTCAGAAAGGTGAGTTCATCATATTAAATACAAGATAAGTAACTTGAAGCTTTCTGACAGGCTCATGCAGAGGAAACTCAAAAAGAAAAAGCTGAAGACTTTTTCAAGAAGTGATGCATTGGAATACAATCAATGATACTCAACCCAATTTTGAAGTATGTTGAAAGAATGTTAAAACTTTTGCAGTATCTAGAATTAGAGAAGTCTATCTTCAGTGCCTACTGTAGAATATAGCTCAACTTCACCTCTGTCTAGGAAATCCTTCTCTTTCTTTGGAGTCTGACCCCAATGGTACCTCCTCTGTGAAGCCTTCATATCTCTTCTCTAAGAGGGAAAAGTATGTTAAGATGAGCAGCTCCATTTTGTTCAGGTAGTCCAATAATTTTAAAATTATCTCTCCTGGATCTGTTTTCTAGTTCATTGTTTTCCCAATGAGATATTTCACATTGTCTTCTATTTTTTCATTCTTTTGGTTTTGTTTTATATTTTCTTGATTTCATATAGAGTCATTGGCTTCCATTTGCTCCATTCTAATTTTTAAGGAATTATTTTCTTCAGTGAGCTTTTGGACCTCTTTTGCCATTTGGGTTAGTCTATTTTTTAAGGTGTTATTTTCTTCAGTATGTTTTTGGATCTCCTTTAGCAAGCAGCTGACTTGTTTTTCATGATTTTCTTGCATCAATCTCATTTCTCTTCCCAATTATTCCTCTACTTCTTTTCCTTTATTTTCAAATTCCTTTTTGAGCTTTTCCATAGCCTGTGACCAATTCATATTTTTCTTAGAGGTTTAGATGTAGGAGCTTTGATTTTGTTGTCTTCTGGTTCTATGTTTTAATCTTCTTTTTCACCAAAGTAAGATTCCATGGTCTAAGTATTTTTTTTATTCTGTTTGTTTTTTCCCAGCCAATTGCTCAACTTTTAAACTCTTTGTTAAGGTAGAACTCCCCTTCTAGTGTGTGTGTGGGGGTGTACAGTCCCAAGCTTCAGGGGTTTTGTGTAGCTGTTGTTAGAGATACTTCTAGGGACCTTCTAAACTGTCTTTGGCCTTTGTGGGTTGAGAAGTCTACAAACCACCACAGCTGCCAATGATTCAGTCCTGAGGCCTGCTCCAGCCCCATCTGTGCCAGTGCAACCCATGCTGGACTGTGCTTCTCTCTCAGAAAGGTGTAATAGACCTTTCCTGTCAAACTTCCAGGTTTTCTTGGGCTGGAAATTTGTTTCACTCTGTCATTTTGTGGGTTCTGCTACTCTAGAATTTGTTTAGAGTCATTTTTTTTACAGGTATTTGGAAGGGTTTGGTGGAGAGCTCAAGCAAGTCTCTGCTTTTACTCCCCACATTTTTAGCTTCTATTTAGCTTTGTTTTAGCTTCTATTTTATGACTAAGCAGTTTTTATGTAATTTTTTTGTAATAAGATAAGCAAACGATTAGCTGTTTTATAATTAATAAATTTGATAAATTACTACTATGTATTATTCAAAATTAATAAACAACTACTAATGATATATGTAGCCCAGATTTGATAAACAACTACTAATGACCATATATTTGTCCAAAGTTTAAGTAATTGATAAATATCAATGACATTAGGTTTTATTGACAATTTCTTTCCATCATAAGCTTAGATATTCAATCACCAATAAGAACTTAAACATAATTGTTTAGCCAGAATCATAAAAAACTTCCAGAGGATCCAGCCATCAGTGTATTTCTAGCTGCAACTAGCACAGATTCCTGCATTCCCACACTTGGGAATGTGTAAGCATCCTGACTGTGATTGAGAGCAGTGTAGGTTAATGGAGACTTCAGAGGATGACATGTATCCTCGGCCAGACAGAGGGGAAACCTTGACATGGAAACCAGTATGAGACACACTTATTGGGATTTTTAGGTATCAGATTAGTAACTTGTTCTTAGAAAATTTGATGTTTGTGCTATGGAAGCATCAATAAACTTTGATCACATGCATTGATGACGGTCTTATTAGTACACCATCAACCCTACTAAGTATATATGATGATAAATCAATTTTATGTGTGCACCGTGTATTATCTCCTCACAACTCAAAATGACATCTTCCCCACCCCTCATCAGAATATAAGCTCTTAGAGGGCTAGAGCTGTGACTTATTTCTCTTTATTTCTCCAATGGTGTACATTCAAATACTTCGAACATAGTACTTAAGTTTTTTTTTTTGAATCATCACTTATTTTATTTTATTCAATCCTGTTAATTATTACCTTTCCTCTCTTCTCTTCCTTTTGCTTATTTTCCCATAAGGAAAGGTGAAATGTAAAAGAAGAAAACTATTAAATAATTTGTAAGTAATTAGCAATTGATTTTGTTTAGTTATTAGTATTTAGTCTGTTTTGACTCAAAATTGACACTGCTGATTACAGTAAGTTAGCTCCCTTTTCACTTGCACAACTCTTTGCTATATTCTGATGAGATATGATTAAAAATAGTTTTTGCTGCCCAATGGATGTCTGAGGGATATGAACATCTTAAGGTATCATATGCTAGATTCATAAATTACTGTGGTTAGCCAGGATAAAAAACAAAACAACCCCCCCCCAATAAAAAAACAAAACAAAACACATAAAAAACCAAACCTAGGCAAGAAACATAATCAAAGTTGAATGAGGGGAGAACACCATATAGCTTTATTAAATAGACAGTGGAAGGAAAATCACCAACTAGAACTAGAAGGATAAAAAGTAATGTCGGGAATTGTGAGAAATACCTCCAAGATAAGAAAAGGCTTTGTCATATTGTCTATAATTAGTATACAAAGAGTAAAATGATTTTTATTTTTCCTTAAAATCACTGATGAAGACAGGTGAACACTAGCATTGAGTTCCACATTTTTCTTTTTTCATTCCTGGGCAAAAGAAGAGGTAAAATTCTATCAAAACTATGAGTTGATGCAGGAGGACAGTGATGACTTGATCTATGTTTCTGTGAATTTTCTTTATACCTAGAGTACTTTTGAACATCAAAAAAACATTTATATTTTTGTTTCCCTCTCTCTTTTCCTCCCTTCCCTCCCTCCTTTTCTCCTTCTTTTCCTTCCTTCCTCCCTTCCCTCCCTCTTTCTCTCCTTCTCTTCCTTCCTTCCTTCCTTCCTTCCTTCCTTCCTTCCTTCCTTCCTTCCTTCCTTCCTTCCTTCCTTCTTTTCTCTACCTTTGGGCCAATGGCAGGGTCTTCAACCTTGGACAGAACTTTTCCCCATGGTAGAGACTACAGTCTCTGTCTGGCTGGGAAGAAACTGCCATGTGTCTGGCACTACAGTTTCTAAATTCTAAATGTGAATTTACTAATTTCTAATAATCTAATTTCTAAATGTGAATTGACTACTAGACTCACAGTTAGGTTATAGACCTCCCCAACTGCTGAGAAATCCATCTGAAATCTGACTTCATATAAAACATGGATGTTAGATTTGACAGATTTTAACATCGTGTCTAATTCTCAGTCTGTGAACTATGGCTTATCTTCTCCCTTTACAGATGAGGAAACCGAGGCCTAGTTAGATTAAGTGACTTGATCAAAGTCATGCAGGTAGTAACAGCAACAACAGCAGCAACAAAAGCTGACATATAGCACTTACTACATGCCAGACACGGTGCTACGTTCTTTATAATAATTATCTCATTTTGTCCTCAAAACAACTCTAGGAGGTAGGTGCTATTATTGTGCCCATTTTACAGATGAGGAAACTGAGGCAAACAGAGGTTCAGTGACTTGCTCAAGGTCACAGTCTAGTGTCTGAGGCAGGATTTGTACTCGAGTATTTCTGACTTGGCTAGGTGCTCTATCCGCTGCACCACCTGGCTGCCCCATTGACTGATAGAGTCAGGAATTTAACCCTGATGTTTGGGTTCCAGCTCTCCTATATCACAGTACTCACTTTAGTGGTCACCTCCTTTGAAATATGTGGTGTGAAGAAACTGGACATGTAAAATATCCAGAGAGGAGAGGCTAGGTGGAGCAGTGGATAAAGCACTAGCCCTAGAGTCAGGAGGACCTGAGTTCAAATCTGGTTTCAGATACTTATTAGTAGTATGACCCTGGGCAAATCACTTAACCCTGCTTGCCTCAGTTACCTCTTCTGTAAAAGGAGCTGGAAAAGGAAATGGCAAACCACTCTAGGATCTTTGCCAAGAAAGTCCCAAATGGGGTCATAGAGAATCAAACACGACTGAGAATGCCTCAACAACAAAATGTTCAGAGATTGACCTAAAACAGAAAATCTGCCACGTTTGATTAGTGGAGTGCAAGGTTGGTACCTCTTTGATTTTTCTTTTTTCCAGCTTCCTTCCTAGAACTAGTGGTACCCGAAGAGAGGGAGGGAGTGTGAGTGATATACAGGCAAGAACTAACAGAAAAGTCCACTGAGGCATAGTTTGGAGAATGCCTTTCTCCTTCATTTAAAAATCAGTCTTTAAGATCAAAATTTTTCATCAGAAAGAGTTCAAAGCTTCTCATGCCTGTGATTTGGGGGCAAAGAGCAAGGGGAACAACTTTGAACCCACATCTTAAACTAGTAAAAGTCCCCTTGAAGGTTTCTGTTCAGAGCTTACATGAAGGGTGAGGTTCATGATAAAATGCAAGAGATAATTTTGTCGACAGCAGCTCAGAGCATTTCCCAGATGAACTCTCTCTAGACCCTCTCCATAAAAGTGCTCACAATCATGGAACCTGACAGAGAAGATTCTAAAACTAGTGGCGTCAAGTGAAAAGGGGAAACTGGGAACTTGTGAATAATTTCAGGCTCTTAGTCCTATAGAGGTTAGAAGTCAGACAGTCTTTACCTTATCAGTGAAGAGCTGGATGAGAAAGTCATCCTAGCTAATGCTGAAGTCTCACAAATCCATTAGAAATAGTGCATCGGAAAAGAGCAATACAAGGATGGGAGAGCGGAAGTTTCCTTTCCTGGAAATTCTTGGGACAAAAAAAAACCCAATCCAGATCCTAGGACACCTGATTCCTGCCATCCCCTATTGAATGAAGTCAACAGGTATGGTCAAATGACAATGCCTTTTATTTTTAATTTAAAAATGTAATGTTAATACCATTTGTTTTTATATCACAGTCGTTTCCATTTCTCTTATAGTAAAGAAAAACAGTTACTCAAACCCAACTGACAAAGTGACTACTTCTGATGCTCTATGCAACATTCTGCCATGGAGTTTCCCATCGATCCAAATATGCCAATCATCACACTTAGTAAGGAAGTGTAGTTCTTCATCTCTTTCCCAGATCCAATACTGACCATCACAATTACAGTGGTTAGCTTTGTTTTCATGTTATTGTCAATGACATTATTAGAATTATGTATATATTACTTTCTGGTTCAGTTTGCTTCACTTTGAATCAGTTCATATTGTCTTCTCACATTTCTCTGAATTCCTCATGTTTTTTGCTTCTTATGATGCAATGATGCCCCATAGCTTTTTTTAAACCACAATTTGACAGTGTACACTTAGAGTAAGAAAGGTATTTTGTGTGATGAGGCTGAAGGACATTTGGCTACTTTGGCCTAGAGTAAAGAGTCATCCCCTGAAGTCCTTCCCTAATGGCTCTTTGTGATGTTCCTGTGAAGTTGGACCTTTGAAAGCTGAGGAGAGTGAGAGGACTGTCAGGTTCCAAAATACAAGAGCTGGAAGGTTCCCCAGAAGCACTTAATGCTTTGGGGAACCCAAACCAACCAATTGTTCCTTATGCAACATTCCCAATAGGTGGTCAGCTAGCCTTTGCCTCAAAACTTCCAGTGATGGAGAACACACTTCCTATAGAAGCAGTCATTTCTGTTTAAGGAATTATTTGGAAGTTTTTTATCCTGCCATCAGCTTCTACCCATTGTGCTTTGTACTTCCTCCTGGAATCAAGTAAGGCAAATCTAACTTCTTCCACAGGACAAAATTTCAAGTATTGGAAAACTTCTGTCATATCCTCCTAGAGGCAGACTACACATTATCAGGACTGTCAATCAAACCTCATGTGGCATCACCAGGTCCTTTGCCTTCCTGGTCATCCTCTTCTGGCTATGTTCCAGCTTGTCAGTGTCTTTGGAAAAGCTTTGAGTATAGACTTAGTGAGTGACCATGGTCTGCAGACAAGCATGGCTAAATTTAAACCAAGTGGCTGCCTTTTCTTTTTCCCCTTCCCCCTTTCCCAAAGCAATTCAGGAAAACTACCTACTAGGTCAAAGGAGAGCAACAACTAGCAGACAGTATGTTGGTAGAAGGATTTACCATACCTTTCAGATTAAAAAATTTGAAGTTGTTAAGTTTAGCAGGTATACAGACTGTGGCTACTTGGCATAGTATCCAATTTTCCATATCTCTCTTTGAGCCGGCTCCCTCACACCAATCTATACTTATGCTAGCAGATTTAGGGTTTTTTTTTTGCTAGAGATGGGATTGGACATAGATGGTCATGATGCTACAACTAAATCTCGATGTCCTAGGAGTGGGGATAGACATATTGATACTCACACCCAGAGCTATTGAGGCCTCACAGGTGGGTTTTCCATTTTTTCCATTGTTAATATTTTATTTTCTCTCAATTACATGTAAAAATAATTTTTAACATTCTTTTTTATTTTTTGAGTTCCAAATTCTATCCTTCCCTCTCCTCTTCCTCCTCTCTGAGACAGTAAGCAATCTGATGTGTTATATGTGTGTAATTATGTAAGCATTTCCATATTAGTCATTTTGTGGAAGAAAACTTGAACAAAACAAAAAAAAAGAGAGAAAGAGAAAGAAAAAGAAAGAAAGAAAAATAGCAAGCCCTAGTCTGTATTCAGATGCCACTAGTTCTTTCTCTGGAGGCAGATAACATTTTTCATCATGAGTCCTTTAGTATTGTCTTAGATCACTGTATTGCTGAGAATAGCTTAGTCTATGAAAGTTGGTCATCACACAATGTGACTGTTACTGTGTGCCATGTTCTCCTGGTTCTGTTCACTTCACTCTATATCAGTTCATGTAAGTCCAGGTTTTTCTGAAATCATCCTTGTTTTCTATTTACAGCGATCAGACACAGTGACACTGTTAACAAATATTAAACCTTTAATTTATTGGAGAATGCTGTTATATTTCATTTAAAATCAGTAGTGGTAGAAGGATTGACCATACCGTTCAGATTAAAAAGCTTGAAGTCATTAAGTTTAGCAGGTATACAGAGTGTGGCTACTTGTCATAGTACCCAATTTCCCATATCTCTCTTTGGGCTGGCTCCCTGACCCCAATCTGTACTCATCCTAGCAGTTTTTAATAGTAATTAGTAATAGCAATAGTAGGTTTCAATTAAAATTGATCTTTTTCAATAGAAAGAGTTCAGAGCCATTAGTTCCTGTGATTTGGGGGCAAAGAATGGGGAAAAAGAACCTACGCCTTAAACTAGTAAAAGCTCTTTTGATTTATTTTCAGAGAGAGGACAGAAGCAAGAATAATCGTAATATAACATTTACTAAATATCAAGAAAATTCAGGAATAAACAAAACATAGAAGTCTACCCATAAACCTGTACCACAATCTCCCACCAATGCTCACAGTATTCATTGGGAAAGAGGTAGAAGACACTTAGAGAAAGCTAATAGTATGACATATGAGTAGAGAAACCCTTGTTCCCAGGGCAACTCGTGACTCTAGAATATGTACAGGTCTGGATGTCTGTGCTATATTTAACGAATGATCTGCATTATATGTGATCTGCTAGGCATGATTCTTTCATTTTTGAGTCTCTTCTTTCCTGTTGGATATAGCTATTTCTCTGCTACTTTTGGGATGTAGATTCAGTGTTAAACTCTTTTAGCAAATAGCAATGTCAAGCCTGGATCTTAAGAACTTCCCAGGTCTCCACCCTTGGCTAGGCACTGAGGCAGTATGACACTTTCAGTCAAAAGCAAGTTCTCTTCAATCCTAGGATCTGCAAACCATTTGGGTTTTGTTTTTTAAAGCAGCAGAGCTTCCTCCAATCAGATCAGCTCCCTGCATTAACTGTTCCTCTCTGTCAGGTGTGTCCAGCTCATATTGCCCTTTTATCTCTGTAGGCTACTGTGTTCTGGCTCCTGTAAGTGGCTTCTCTGTCACTGATCTCTCTTGTACTCAATTTCTTCAGTTACTGACTCCTGATATTATGATCTGGCTCCTAATTATTCAAATCAAAGCCTCCTCCTGTGTAGTGACCCATCTCTGAGATCAAAAAATCCCAAATCTACATTTCTGGCAGACGTAACATAAAGTTATTATATAATAGTCTCAGTTAAAAAAAACCAGAAAACATCAATAAACTTCCAGATCTTAAAATATCACAAGTAAATTGTTGTTGTTTAGTGTTTTTCAGTTGCGCCTGACTCTTCATGACCCCATTTGGTGTTTTCTTGGCAAAGATACTTGAGTGGTTTGTCACTTACTTTTCCAGCTCATTTTATGGGTGAGGAAACTGAGGCAAACAAGGTTAAGTGACTTACCCAGGGTCACGCAGCTAGTACGTGTCTGAGAAGATAAATTAGCTGCTGGGAAACAATGAACTCCAGCCATCAGTCAGTACTTTTGCCTGACCTACAGGCTGCTTTCTCTCAAGTCCTTGCTACTTGTCTATTTCCTCAAGCTGCTTTTCTCTGAGTCTCCCACACCAATGTCCTTTTCTTGCCCTTTTAAGTTAAAAAAATGTCCACATAAGAGAGAGACATTATCTTCCAGAAGTCTTACAAACATAAACTAGGCATGGATCAGGAGAAATAAAAAAGTAAACAATACAGAATACATTCTGCAGTCATTTGACTCGTTTTCCAGTTCTTAAGTCTCCTAATAGAAAAGCATTTCTTTCTGGCTGTGTTCAAGTGTGCATTAGATATTGTAAACATTGAAGTCACACTGCGTGCTGGATCCATCAACCACAGCCACATCCAAGGACAAACTAGCGTTATCTGAAGAGCAGCCTTCAAGGTGAGACAATAGCTTATTATCTTTCCTCCACTCAAAACCACTTCAGCTAACTAGCCTGGTAAACACTGCATGCACTACCCAAAAGAGGCTTTTTTTTTTGCAGTAAATAAGCTTTGTGTGTGTGTGTGTGTGTGTGTGTGTGTGTGTGTGTGTGTGTGTGTGTGTGTGTGTGACTGGAAACCCTCCTAGAATGGCCATCTTCCTACAGAAGGCATGGTCCTTGTAGCATGACAGAACGATATTGATGTAGATCTAGGACTGATATTGGGAACCATGAGTAGGAACCGAGAAATGCTGTTTTGTGGCCAAGTAGGTGGCTGATTTGATTTCTGAGAAAAAAGTCTTTGTGGCCAGTGAAGGCTAATCAGCCACTTTTTCTAGAGTAGCTCTCTTCTTGACTTCCTGAAGCCTCCAAAGGTGTCTTGGGTTATGTCACCGAGGAGAGGTGGTGGGTTTTAGAGACCGTGGTGAGTCTAGGCGTTTAGAGCAGAAATAGGCCAACCCCTCTATATCTAAACACACGCTTTTATCTATATTTTCTATGTTATGGTACAGTGGAATGTGATGGATTTGGAGTCAAAAGGACACAGATACACATCCCAGCTTGGTTACTTTGCTGTGTGTGCGTGTGTGCGTGTGTGCATGTGTGTGTGTGTGTGTGTGTGTGTGTAACTTTAAGCAAATTGCTCTATCCCTCACCTGCAGGCCTCAATTTCCTAATTTGTAAAGGGAATAGAAGTGGACTAAGTGATGTTGGTCCCTTCTATTCCTTAATCCATGGTCTTTCAGCCTTGCCCCCACCAGCCACATCCTGCAACTAAGAAGCCTGAAGTTTATCTTGTCTTTTTTCTCTCTTGTGCACAATTCTGATGTTATTGAGCAGTTGCCCTAGCTAGATTGAAAGTTCCTTGGACCAATGAAATGTTGAGCTGCCAATGTAAGGATGCAGCTATCAGGAAACCCCCAAGATCTGGGTTCAAATCTCACCTCAGACACCAAGTCTGTGACTCTGAGCCATTGCTTATTTAATGTCTGTCTTAATTTCTTCAGCTACAAAATGATGGATTTTCACTTGATGGCTTTTAAGGTCCCTTTTAATTCTAAATCTATGATCCCATGATGATAAACAATAAATAAAGCATTTATCTACTGCTTACTATGTACCAGGCACTGTGCTAAGTGAGTTTTATAAATAGTGTCTCATCTGATGCTCACAACAACCCTGTGAGATGGGTGCTATTATTATTACCCTCATTTTCTAGTTGAGGAAACTGAGGCAAAATGACTTGCCTGTGGTTGAACAGCTACTTAGTGTCAGGTCAGACTTGAACTCAGGTCTTCCTGAATCTAGGCTCAGTGATCTCTATCCACAGTACCACCAGCTGCCTCTTTTTGAGTGTTAAGCGCTGAATGGGGAATAGAGAGACCATGATTGGAATCCTGATGGGGAGATTTAGCAGTTCCATCAATTTGTCTAATCCTCAGTTTCTTTGTTTATAAAATCAGAATCACTCCCTGTGTCAGAAGAGTAGGGTGTTCTGTAAATCCAAAGTGCTATCAGAATGTGTGCTACTATTGTCAATAATAATTGACATTTACACGGGAATTTAAGGTCTGCAAGAAAGACAGCACAGTGTAGTGAATAGTGGGCCAATCTTAGAGTTAGGAGGATCTGAGTTCAAGTCCTGCTCCTGAAATGTATTGGCTATGTGACTATGGGAATGTAACTTAACATTTAATTCCCTTGACCCCCAAATCCCTTTCCCCAGGCAACTCTCTGATACTATAAATTGCTTATGTTTTTAGTCTGCAATAGGAAAGGCTATTTCTATACTAGGAGTTCCCTAAACTGGTTGAAATCACAGGTTTAGACAAAAAGGGGTGTCTGATTTATATGCATGATTTTGCTTGAGTCTCAGAACAACCAGTGGCCAAACAGCCCTTTGGTTTTTAGAGATTTGCTGTCTTACTATATGTACAAAAATATTTATAGCAGCTCTATTCATAGTAGCAAAAAACTGAAAACTAAGTGGAAGGAGATGTCTTCCTACTAGAGAATGACTTAGTAAATTGTGGTATCTGAATATCGTTGAATTTTGTTGCGCCTAAAGAAATAATGAAATGCAAATTTTTGGAGGAACAGAAAGATTTTTATGCATTGATGTAGAGCAATGAGAGCAGAATTAAAGGAACAATTTATACAATGGCAACAACATTGAAAGACTTGAATTCTGATCAATGCAATGACAAATCTTGAGTCCAGAAGACTGAGGATGACACACCCCAAGAGACACATACATTTCTGGGCATGGCCAGTGTAAGGATTTGTTTTGCTGGACTAAGCAAGCTTATGATGAAAATTTTATTTTATTTTAGTTCAATTAGGGGAGCAAGGGGACAGGTTATAAATGCTTGCAAAATAATTTAGAAAAATGCACCTTCTGGATTCTGTTAGCACCTATCTTGGAACCTTTGGCTATGATGTTTTGAAAGTTGCCCATTTCAGACCTTTGCTGTTGGGTCTCATCTGAGAAAGGTCTCGTGTAAAAAGCCAAGAGTGCCTCTGGTGGGTTTCAGGGGATTCCAAAACCACATGTTTCTTCTAGTCAAGAAGATATTCAGTCCTTTAAAAATTAGAGCCAAAAGCTTGAGTTTTGAATTCCTCTTGAGTCATATCTCAAGCTTTATAGAATATATTTAAAAATAGGGATCTCATTAATGGTCTTTCAGCACCAGAATGTTTTTCTCTCTTATAAATGATGGACTTGGGAATGAGAGCTGGAAGCTGGAAGGGCATACAGTCTACCTGAGACCAAGCACATGCAGGAGGTCTCTGGAAAATGTGGTCAGGATTCAGTAACAAAATCTAGTTCTCTTCAAAGCTTAATACAAGACTCCTGTTTATGTTAGTTTTTTCCTGTTACCATTAGCTAACATTCCCTTCTCTCCCCAAATTACCCTTTGTTTCTTTTGTATGTATATAGTACCCTGTCCTTGCTCTTCCTCAGGCTTCAGTGGATACTCCTGAGGGTTGTGGAATCTTTCTCTAATTCTATTGGCTGTTGGTCATTCTAGTGACCCACACTACTCCCATTTAACCAATGAGCATTATTTAGTTTTTATGAAGGGAGAATTACTTTGAGGATCTAGCAAGAACAGAAGTACAAACATTTCCCTTGGGGGCACACTCTATCCTCACCACCTCAGTCTCTGGGTAGAATAGACCCAGATTCAAGGAGGTTTCTGTATAGCACTGGTCTCACTGAGTTCCTGTCTAAATGTGGCATGGCTGCTGGATGAATCCTTGCCTCAGTTATTATTGAGTTGGGTCTGGAAGGTTGCTCTTCAGTCACCATTTCTGGACTGGCTACAAAACCTAGCACAGACTTTACTTTCAGATCTCCTGGTAGTTTGCTCTCTTGACCTTTAAAAACTCATAAGGTCGTGGCTTCCAATCTCTTTCATCTACAGTGAAAAGAGAAATGCAGAGACAGGGAAAGTGCTGAGACCGTTATTCATTGCCCATTTCTTGACCTTGGATCAGAAGGGTCCAAGACCCCTCCTTTACAGCATTGTCTCTTTTCTTTCACTGGAAAATACAGACAAGCATGAAGAAATTACTCAAGGAGAAGGAAGAGATCTTGGCCAACTAGTACCTTCTGTCTCCCTTTCTATAATTCTGTTATCAGGGAACATGATTAATGAGTCTTGCAAAATTCAATATTAAATTGAATGCATTTACTATAAAATAAATACAGTTTCCTCAAAAATTGAATGCATTTAGAAAAATTAGGAGACTGCCAACCCAAAGGAAAATAAGAATGCTAAGGGCATGGAAGAGACCTTTGTCCGGTGGTTAGAGTAATACGGGTCCAGATATCTGGTCAGGAGATGGAAATGAGGATACCACTTAGTCACAGAATTAATAATGGACTTACTGGGGCTTTGTTCAAATTTGAATGGTTCATCAATTTGGCAGCCAGAAGAGAATGCTGGATTTGGAACCAGGAAGATCTGAGTTTGAGTCCTGCCTCAGATACTTTGGATAAGTCACTCAAACTGTTCTTGGCCTCAGTTTCTTCATTTATAATGGCACGCACCTTACAGGGTTGTTGTGAATATCAGATGAGATAATTGTACTGCAAACTTTAAAGTGCCATATAAGTGCTATTTTATTATCATTGAAGCAGTATGCCTTTGTCCTCCATGTCTGGGCTTGTCTCCTTTCCCCTTCCATCTTCTGACCTGTAACTCAGAACCCTCTCCCTCTCCCATCTACCTGT
>CM053622.1:177194548-177210204 GCA_028646595.1 Phalanger gymnotis
ATTCAATAAAGGGGGATAGGTTAGGAAGAAGCAAAATATAGTTTGTCTTTCACAACATGAGTGTTGTCAAGGGTTATACATGATGATACACATGTGGCCCATGTTGAATTGCTTGACTTCTTAGGGACGTTGGGTGGGAAGGAAAGAGGGGAGAGAATTCGGAACTCAAAGTTTTAAAAAATAGATGTTCAAAAACAAAAACAAAAAAAGTTTTTGCATGCACCTAGAAAATTAAATACACAGGCAATAGGGCATAGAAATTTATCTATGAAAAAGGGGATGGGAGGGGAGTGGGGTGACAGAAGGGAGGTCTGACTGGGGAACAGGACAACCAGAATATATGCCATCTTGGAGTGCGGGGGAGGGTAGAAATGGGGAGAACATTTGTAATTCAAACTCCTGTGAAAATCAACACTGAAAACTAAATATATTAAATAATAAAAAAATTTTTTTAAAAAAACAGATCTACAGAAAGCTTGGCATGCAACCCAAATGAGCCCCAGGTAATTATAGAAATTAGCTTCTTATCTGAGACAATATCTCAAAAAAAATAGTTTGCTCAAATTATATAGAAACCTGAAAAACCCTCTCCGTAATTTAGTACTTATTCAATCCAAACCTAATGAAGAACCCTTGAGTAATAAAGTATAAATCACAATCATTTATAACCCAAAATCAATAAGGTCTAATCATACACAGGTAACATTCAGCATTTGGGAAAAGTGCCTGGGTAAGAATGTACAGGTGATGTCTGGGTATCAGCCAAGGGAGCCCCTGTCATAAAGCTACAGTTGCTGTAATTTATATAGTGCATATTGCACCAGGGGAGACATTACACCTGATGGCAACAACAAAAAAACCTTTTAGCCAATTTAAGAGCTTCACATTGGGCTGAAATACGCAGTTTACTTCAAAATTACAGTGAACACAAAAAAAGTTCAAATGATGATCATTATTCCACCACTGATTTCATGCTTGGTTCAGCCCTCCATCGAGCCAGGGATCCAGAAGCAAAGAATAAAGAAAAGTATTCATTTGAAGGAAATTATTAACTTATTTCATGAATCAGTCAGTATTTGAAGCCTCAGAGAGGTATAGTGCCTAGCACATAGTAGGCATTTAATGGATTCTTAAGTAAGTGAAAAGTTACTTAGAATACAATGTGATAAATGGTAAGCACCAAATGAGGGACAGATCACTATGGACTGAAGTGGCGGTAGAAAGGTTTATGGATGAGTGTTGACTGAACAATCCACTCTAAGGTAGAGTGGATTTTGAATAAGCACAGAGAATGGGGATTGGGCATGCCAGGAATAATGAGCAGAGAGTGGGGAAGCAAGAGGAATATTCAGGAACATTTCAGAGCTCAGCATGACAGATTGAAGTAAAAGAAAGAAAAAAGTTGAGAGGATTGGCTAAAGAAAAAAAAAAGTTTTATGTAAGAAAGTAGCAGAGTACAAGCTGGAAAGGTCCCATGGAACAAGATTGTGGAAAGCATTGAATGCCAGGCTATGGAGGTAAGCGATGGAAGAACACTGAATGTTTTTGAGCAGGGACATCCTTTAATGAAAGTGGTACTTTTGGAGGGTGGGGTTTAAAGATCAATTCAGCAGTAGCCTATAGGAATGACAATAGAGAGAAGCATCTATTAGACCCATTAGGAAAGAATTACAATATTATAGGTCATAGGATCATAGATTTACAATTGGAAGGGACCTTAGATGTGATCTAGTACAACTTTTCCAGAGGCCCAAGAGGTTAAGTAACATTCTCAAGATGGCATAGGTAATATGTAGCAGAGCTAGGATTCAAAAACGGATACTTTGAAAAATAAATATTTCTGACTCAGGACATTAGAAGTGCTTTTGTGACCAAAGACAAGCTTGATGTTTAATTTAATTTAAAGCAAATTTAATTTACTTTGGAAACTGATTGAGGATTTGTTTGTTTGGGGCAACAATTAGAGAGACAATGAAGATTAATGACTGATCTAGAATGCACAATGTTAGAGTTAGGGAATGGTTAAATGCTTTGTCCAAGGACAGCTAATATGTGGAAGATAAGGGCCTTGAACCCAGCTCTTTCTGATTCCAAGACTATCCTTCCATCCATTATATTACAACTAAGAGTCCAAAGTTAAAGCTGAGATTTGATATTTGCAATTTTGGAAGTTAATCTAATTTTCTGGGTAAGAAGACAAGACATAACTAGTTGTATATGAAAGAACTGGAAAGGATCTTGGAAGTAGACTAGTATGATATCTTTATTAATGGACAAGAAAAAGCAGAGTAAAAGAGGCATGATAACTTTCCTCTAATTATAATTCTAGTTAGCAGCAAAGTCAGATTTTAACCTACTGACCCCAAATCTACAGTTTTTCTCCTCCAACAAACTTGGAGACTAATTCTTGAAAAAAAATTAGTTCCTGCCTCTAATTAAGATTTTAGTGATTGGAGAAAGGATAAATGAACTTGTTGTTTCGAAGACTGCAAGTACAGTCTGACTAACTTAAGATTCCAACAATTTTATAAAACCTGTTATTTGCGAAGATGAATTTTGTTTCACCTTCTAGTAATATTTGAATTTATAAAAAATTCTCAAATTTGCACATCTGAGAATAAAGTGAAAATGGATGACAAGTCTTTATTAAATGTTCTCATTGTGATTATTTTCCTGTCATTTGTTCTCAAGTCTGTTGCAAATTTTTTCTTTAAATTATTTTCATAGGAATAGTAATAAAATCTCTGGAACTTTATGCCCTGCTATTTTTCACAGAGAGTTCAAAACAGATCTCTGTATGGGTCTGCTAAGCTGAAATTCAGCAAGGAAAAAAATACATCTACTTCCCACAGCTTCTCTGGAGTCAAAATTAAATGATAAGAGAATGGTTGTCAATCCAATGACTGCTCTCAGCCACTAGATTCAAATAGCTATGACCCATACAGTGGCTAATGCATAGCCAGTCATATTTTTTTTCTGATTATTAGCCTTAACTCATTGAAACCTTAAAAACCCATAAAGTTTGCATCTCAGATCACTAGATACTAGATCCACCCCATAACCCTCCGAACAGACACAAACACATACACACGCAGCCTACCTTAGAGTCCACGTAGGAGGAGAGATAGTAACCTCTGCAAACTAGTTCAGAATATCTTTGTCAATAGAAAGTATCATCACCATTTTGGTCACTGCACTTACTATTAACAGTCACAGAGCTCACTTCTCCCTTAACATCCCCTTCTAACCAAAAAAGTCAGAATCTAAGAGTTACAGAATTGGAAAGATCTTTAGATGCCATATAATCCAACCTCTACCTAAGTAGTATATGCCAAAATTGACATATAGTAGGAGCTTAATAAAAGATGAATGAGTGAATGGATAGTAATCCCCTTTTATTGTTGGAGATATTCCATGGACATTCTGCAAACAGTTTGATTTGCAACAGGAAGTTGGAAACCAGTAATTTATACATTTTTATGCACTAAACAGGAATATCCCAGAGGGGCGGAGTGGGGGGGGGGAGGAAAAGAGTGTCAGGTAAAGGAAATTTATCCTTTAAGGTATACTCACAATCCCCTCCCTTTCTACAAAGTTTTCTACCACCACTGTGTCCCCTCTATTATTATGGTAACAAATGTCCCACCTCGCAATTAAAGCTTGTTCCCAAGAAAGGGTAAAAATATTAGTAATGTAAATCTTATGAATTTAAACCAACGTGCAGAAGTATTGATATTTTAAGCCTCATTTCTAAAGTGGAGTCAAAGATTTTATCCTTTGGAGCATAGAGAAATTTCAAATTTCAGTAATGGTCTTGGAATGATATGTTGGGGACTAGAAAATTTGCTTACTGCTCCTAAGTTCACACAACTGCAGCGTTATGAAGTCTCATAAAGATGACATTGACTTTAACAGAAAGTCAATTCCTGTCTTCAACATCTAACACAAAATCTTGTATGTGGTAGCTGCTCAATAACTGTTCCTTTAATGAATCAATGAATAAATGGTATTGATTTCCAAAGTCATACAACATTCAAAAAGTGCCTCTGTCTGAGGCTGCATTGTACACTATAGTAATATTCTGTGTCATCCAACTTTAAAGGAAAATTATTACTTCAGTAAAAAAAATTGTTAGTCCTTTCAATTATTGACACCCAAGGTCCTTTTCTTTTGGCTCACTAATTTAAGCACCGGAAGATAATACTAAAGTTTACATAAACTTGAAGAATCATTGAATCAAGGTTGAAAAAAAAATTTGTGGTCATCCAGTCAAATTTTTTTGAAGAAATTCCTGGTATCATATCTCTCACATCAGAGCAGTCCTGTAGTCCATACTTGAAAACCTTCCCTCTGGTATTCCATTTTGCTATTGCTCCAGTTGTAAGAACATTATATTTTATTCTTAGCTGAAATTTGACTCTCTGTGGCTTTTGCCTATTAATCTAAGGCCTGTCCCTTAAAACTGCACAGGATAAGTATAACCCCTCTTCCTAATAATTCTTCAAATACTTGCTATCATATTTCCCCATTTCTTCTCTTTTCCATGACAAACATCCACATTTCTTCCAACTGCTCTTTATGTGATATATTTTCCATGTCACCTCAACATCTTTGTCTATCTTCTTCAAATGTTTTGCAATTAGTCATTGTTTCTTCTGCAATGGAAGGAACAGAACCGAACAAAATGCTCAAAGTATGGGCTGACCAGATCTATTCCCTTATTTCAGATATCATTCTTAATGAGGCCTAAAATTACATCAACTTTTTAATATTTTTTTTTCATTTCAATTACATTACAATCAACATCAGTTACATTTACAATTTACTAACACTGCAGTCTTGTTATCACAAACTGCCATTCAGCTAGTCCCCCCTTTCACCATCCTAAAATTGGGCAGTTGATTTTTTAGACCTAAGTGGAACATTTTTCCCCCACTGGGTACTCATTCAAACTTCCCCCATTCAGTTATTTGCCATTAGGAATACATCCTAGTGGATTGCTATAAAAATGCTATTACATATTTTTTTGTATAGACCTATGAGATCATCATTTTAAGGAGCTCCCTACCCCTGCCATTGAGGATGTCCTGCAACCAATGCAAATTGGCACCTGTTTTGCAACATGTCACACAATGAGAAGTAGGACTTAACCTCAAGTTGTCCCAGTAATTTTATAATGGTTTAATCTCTCTCTCTCTCTCTCTCTCTCTCTCTCTCTCTCTCTCTCTCTCTCTCTCTCTCCCCCTCTCTCTGTCTTTCCTCTCTCTCTTTTTCTCTCCCTTTTCCTCTCTCTCTGTCTCTCTCACCTTCTCTCCCTTTTCCCTCTCTGTATCTCTTTTTGCTATTTTACATAGTCATAGTACGAGAAAGCCATGTAGGAAAAGTGTGTGTGTGTGTGTGTGTGTGTGTGTGTGTGTGTGTGTGTATACGTATGCATATCAGATGGGGAACCTGTGGCCTCAAGGTCATATGTGTCCCCTAGGTCCTCACGTGCAGCCTTTGGACTGAATCCAAATTTCAGAAAACAAATCCCCTTAATAAAAAGATTTGTTCTATAAAATTTGGACTCAGTCAAAAGGACCACACCCAAGGACCTAGAAGACTATATGTGGCCTCAAGGCTTCAGGTTCCCCACTCTGGTGTACATGTATATGTATATAAAATTTTGTTTTTAAAGATGGGAAGTTTTAAACAGTGAGAAATAGAAAAGGAGGAAAAAGGAAGGAAACCTGGCGATGTGCTTTGACCCAGAGACTACACTATTAGATATGTTAAGTACATTCTCCAAGAGGTCATCGATGAAAAAAGAATTTTCCCATATGTACTAAAAATATTTGTAGCAATACTTTTTTAGAGGCAGCTGGGTGGTACCGTGGCTAAAGCATGGGACCTGAAATAAAGAAGACCCAAGTTTAAATCCAGTCTCACACATTTACTAGCTGCATGACCCTGATCAAGTCATTTAAGTTCTGTCTGTCATCAGTCAAATGGTTATAAATTGGCACCTGCCTCCCAGGATTGTTATAAAGATGAAATTAGATAATATTTACAAGGCACTATATTAAAGCTAGCTTATATGATTTTTGTGATAGCAAAGAACTGGGGAAAGGGCAGGCGACAGTCAGTTGAGAAAGAGATTACTAAATTGTTGTACATGAATGTAATGAAATATTACTATGGCATAATAACTGATCCCATAGTCCAAGGAGCTAAGAAAAGGGACTCTCAACTCATATAGACCCAGTTTCATTCTGGAAGTTCTGTCCCCATAAAAAGTCTGGTCCTTTCTCTCATGTTGCCTTTACCCTGGAACTTTACTATAAAACAAATTTTAGACATCGTTCATGTCTAGAATCCTCTCAAAAGTGGCTTTTAGAATTTTCTTCCTAATATTTATTCAATATACAATATGAATTAGGGAATAGCCTTTTTTTATTCCCTCCACAACAGAAAATACTGAAAAAGCAAAGTACTTGAAGACATCGTGAGCAAATGTAGGAAAGATAACATACTCAGTCCATTATATTCCTTAAAGTTTACCTACTATGGAAAAACACTTAATAGAACTGCTGAGGTGACATTTTACTTAACCTCAAACATACAGTCCAAGCAACTCACAGAAAATGTCATGGAGAGACAGCAAAAGACATGGTTTTATTTACTTTTCATTATTATTTTACTATTACTCCAGTTACCCAGTTTTCTCGACAGTGACCTACTTCTCAGAGAAGAATGATATTATGGAAATCTGTTAATCTGATGATGTCCAAATTCCAGACTCAGGAAGGCTTGACCCACAAGATAACCACTGAGACCAAAAATGCCCATTGCTCTGCATCATTATTTATTGACCTATGTTTACAAAATGAAATTGACAGGAAGAAGGCAAACAGGGACTTGAGCTCAAATGTCAGGCTCATTGTCAGCAAGCACATGTCATGTGCTTCTGCTACAAGTCACAGTCTTGTAGTATCATAGATTTAGAACTAGAAGGACCATAGAATTATAAATTCAGAGTTGAAAGGGATATTAGAGGTCATCAAATCCAAGACCTTCATTTTATAGAAGAATAAACTAAGAAGACTTGACCATTGCCATGCAGCTAGAAAGGATCTGAGGGTTTGAACTTGGGTCTTCCTTACTCCAATCCAGCACTCTATGCAATATGTCATTGTGCCTCTACATTGCCATTGCTGCTCCAAGGGCCTGAGGAGAAATTCACCACTACCACTAGCCCTCTGTTACACTTTAGGCTAGAATTACAGAGGAGAGAAAGAACTAGAAAAGAGTCCATAGGCAGATGGGTCATTTTCATTGATCGTAAAAGTGGCGGCCTGTCCCTACAAGAAAGCCCATTCCTATTCAGTTGAGAATTATCACCAATACAGTCCTAGTCTTTGGGAACTAATCAAGAACTCATTTTATCATTCCAGAAAGGACCTCCTAATCACCTCTGCTATAAAACAGAAGCCCATATTTTATACCAATGTTCTTCCAGTGATGTTGTAAGACTGCAATGGATAGCATATCATAAACTTAGAAGAACTATAAATGAGGATGCCACGAAGAGCAACAAAGAGGCACATAATTATTGTAAACAGCCTCCAATACATTACCTACCAGAATTGCACAAAAGGAAGTTGTTTATGTTGTGTCATCACAAAGATTCATGTCAAAAGAACTAGAGGAAGGTCCCAGCAAGATGGGTGAACTCCATGAGGATTCATGAAATGACATGGAAAAAAGATGTCCAGTGTGAAAGAGTTATAATTTCTATCATTTCAGGGAGCATCTACATTGATAACATGAAAGATACATCTAAGTACCAAAATATTAAAGATTATATATGTATATGTATATATATGTATTATCTTTCTATCTATATCCCTATTAAATCCAATCCTGATTCAGTCATCCACTATAACTAGCTCTCTCTCTCTCTCTCTCTCTCTCTCTCTCTCTCTCTCTGCTTTTCTGGCAGTTTAGTAAGCATTACTTCACTGAAATTATTCATAAACATGACTATTTGCATGGTGGGGTTAAAAGAATAGGATACATTTGTTCTCCTATGCCTAAGGCTTTTTGGATGTAGGTGTGTCTGAAGGCAGTAGAAGATACTAAATGACTTCATGGGATCTCTTTCATTCAAACAACTCAGCAGAAATGTGTTCAAGTGGTCCTGCTATGACCTACAAGTACAGGATATCTTCCACTGAGAATTCATTTGGAATTTCCTTCTCCAGTTTGTTGCCCTTAGAAATATATCCCTGTGGGTTGCTAAAAAGATGCTGCTACTACTATTTTTATAATCATTTAATTATAAATAGAGAACAATTATTCTTATTTAAAAAATAATATCCCTAGCCACAGAATGGAGTTTTTATAAGAAAATATAGAGTAGTTTTTTTAAAGGTAAACAATTCAAATAGACAATAAAATTTCCTCATTAGAGTTCACCTTTTTTCCCTCTGCTTCTCCATTTATACCATAATATTAATTGATTCAACAAGCATTAAATAAATACCTAGTATACGGTTGGCATACAAAGACAACAAAGGATAAGGTTGACCCTTCATTAGGGTCCCAGGCAAAGCACAATAAATTCCAGACATGTGGCATCAAATATTTTGTCCTAGTGTAGTGAGTGACTCCAGTGTTATTCTCCAAGACCAAGGTTGGCTACATCTCCCCCCAAGGGTTCTATTGGTAGCCCTGAGTGGTTGGATGTATCTTTAATACTGTTGCCTCAAGTCCTCTTTCTGTTGTGCCCTCCCTATTGTTAACCACCATTTCAATGTAATCAATTAACATCAATTAGCTTTTGCAAAGGAATATTTGCTTTGAAGTTAGAACAATCATAGAAATAAACATTTTCTGCCAACTTATAGAAGGCACACTCTTCCTTATTCCACATTGTTCCCTAGGGAGAGTGGACTGAGACAATATAGTTTCTACATAGCATTGGTCCCACCTTGTTCACTTTCAAATGAGTCATATCCATTAGATTAGTCCACATCTGAGTTACCAGTGGTCTGGTCCCAATCATTGCACCTCAAAGCCTTAATGCTAGACATCTCTAAACCCAGCATGAACATTGTTCCCAGACTTCCTGGTGCCTCTCTCTCTTGGCCTTTCAAAGCTCACCAGGTTGTAGCTGTCTCCAATGTTCTTCATCTAAAATAAGAAATAAGAAATACAAAGAGTCAATGAGCAGAGGTTTGTTTTTTTTTTTTTCTGGACTACACGTTGAGCTCATCTGAGGAATGTCGGTTGGAGACTTTTCCCTTTAGAGAATTGCCTATAACCAGAATGCAGCCAGACAAGAGAGATTCAGACCAAAAGAAATGGCTATGGCTCACCAGTCCCTTTGGAATGCACCCCATTCCAGCTACATAGCCAATCAAAAAATTTCCTCTTCATCACATTACTAATAGGCCAGACTCAGTTACAAAATTTCTATATGCACTCCAAATGTCTCTGTTACATGTATCTTTGCTATCTGTAAGCAGGCATCCCAGCCTCCTCCACAGTTGTTTCCTATTAGTTGGACTAGATGACTTCTAAGTTCCCTTCTAGCTACTGATTATTCTTGGTTCTAGCACAACAGTCTTTGTAACTTTAGGCATCATTTCACTTTCCTTGGACTCAGCTCCTCATCCTGGGATACCTGTCTCAAATTGAGAATAAAAAATATGATAAACAATGCAATGACTCTTTGAAAGGCATGATATGCTATATGATATTATATCATGTATATGTGATAAATATATATAATATATGATAAAATATTAATATATGTATACTAACTTCCACCTTACTGTATTGATAAATACTAATTTCTCTTTGGATCAGTTACTCATTCATACAGAGTGAGATGTTAGGAATGTGAAGCAGTCTATTTCAAATCTGCTTAACAAAATGCTAACTCGTAAGATCAAAAATTTAGAGCTAGAAGAGACCTGAGAGATCATCTAAATGCTTTACAGATAAGCACACTGAAACCCAGAGAGATTGATTCTTATTCTCTGGCAAGGAGCAGAACTGAGATTTGAACCCAGATCCCCTTAAATCACATTTTATTGTGCATTGCATTGTTGCTTCTTAGGGATGCAAAGGGTCACTGTGCAAGTTGTTAGCTGTTAAACATTTAGCTCTACAACTAGACATGAAAATTGTGACTTACTAAAGGTGTCAATCTGTCTTCTAAAACCGTGTAATGACAAGTGAGGAATAAAATCAAGTTTTGAGTACAAAATGGACAAATGAACTGCACACAGCAGCAAATTAATAACATCACAATTGATTTTTCAACTCCGAAAACAGGCACTCAAGTTATGGCTGCTACCATTGACAAGACTGAACAGATTTTACAGTCAGAAAATAGAGGGAATAAAAATATGTCATCAAAGCAGAGAATCTAAAAGCCTATCAAACACTTGTGGGATCATTTACATTTATAACTCCAAGCATAGAATTGCCTAGAAAACTGGAAATGAAACATGATTCAGCATGAAATTTAAGAAAGGCTTCTGGCTACCTAAATAGTAAGAGATCAGAGTATTTAGCAGTTTCAACACACACACACACACACACACACAAGAATCACAACGAATATTCCCATTGTCACAGATATTACAGTTGAGGACTTTAGATTCGCCCCATGCCTTGATCACTCTGCTTTTGTCCCTTTAACCCTCAGACATTTTTTGATTCATCTCTTGCTTTTATGACTTTAGGACTTTAATGACTTCTTTTATGACATTCTTTAGAAATCAAGGCAAGCACAAGACAATTTGGTGACTTTGAGACTTTATTAGGTTCTTTTGAGAGTTTAGGAGATCCATTTTTGGGATGGCCACTGAGACCAATCCAAAGTTGAGGGTTCTTCCAAGGAGAGGTCTGATAAACCAGCCCTGATATATAGTCACACTAGGAGGGAAACTTTGGATTTGAACTGGCCAGTAGTACTCTGAGTGAATAGATTTTCCAATAAGCTGGTTATGTTGTTCAAATGCCAAACGTACATTTGCCAAAAAGGTTATTTTACAGAGAACTCACACAAAGCAAGAGCTCCTGCAAAAGTCAGAAGAAGCGATACAAGGACACTCTTGAGGTCTCGCTGAAGAACTTTGGAATTGATTGTATGACATTAGAGATACTGGCAAAGGACCACCCAGAATAGCATGTCCAAACCAAAGGAGGTGATGTGCTCTATGAATGAAACAGAATTTTATTAGTTCAAAAGAAACACAAAATGTGTAAATTTAGAGACATCTGCACTCCAGATGTTCATGTGGACTATTTGTGCCCAACCTGTGGGAGAGCCTTCCAAGCTTGTAATGATCTAATCAGCCACAATCAGATACATTGTACCTTGACTGCAACATGGTGATGTAATTTTGGTCCTCAATCAACCAACTAGATTTCCCTAAGAAAATTCTGAATCAATCACAGGAGCTTTCGGGATGTCTCAATTTGGCATGACTCAGCTTGAACTCTCATTTGCAATGGAACACCTGAGGGTCTTTCTGTTGTTCAGAGTTTCATCTGATTTCTAAGTCCATAGCAATAGGAATAGGACTAAGGACTTAAACTGTTATTTCATTGATATTTGGAGATCTCATTGACGAAAATTCCTCTACCACTATAGGTAGGATCCTTCTCTGCAATTTATAATCTTAGAGAATTGCCTATAGCAACCAAAATGTCCCAAAGGCAGTATCTATCAGAGGTATATTCTGAACCTAGGTCTTCCTGGCTCTGAGGAAACTCCCTATCCACTACCAGCGTCAAACTCCCTATCCACTGCATCAGATACAGAGCTAGCCAGACTCTTGAGTGTATCTTAAACCAGATTAAAATGCAATTGGGAACTATTTAACAAAATCAAGAAAAATGCAATAAAACATAGATAACATTACATTTTAAAATAAAGTTAATATGCAGCCCACAGGGAGCCTTACACAGGATGTGCTGGTCCCTGTTCTATTTGAGATTGACACCACTGTACTGTACCACATTGCATCTCAGATGTCTATAAAAGAAGAATTAAGTATCTTTGAGAGTTGGCAATATAAAAAAGAAATCCTTTTACCTAGGTGTTTACCAGGTCCTGAAGATGCTTAAGCACTGTCATCCAGACTATGGTTCAGGAAATGTATGGTTTCAACTCAATAAAGCCTCATGCCTGTTACACATTCATGGCACTCAGTTCCAAAAGATCTGGTAACTGTCCAGGAAACTGGTTCCATGAAGGATGTTTGTGGTGGTAGACCAGCATCTCTGCCTGCACTGTTAGCACCTGATATTGGCATTCAAGGCCTTCTACAATCTGAACCAAACCCAATTTTCCAGTCTGACTGAGACTCCATCCCCTCATACATTCTGCATTTAGTTTAACAGTTGTAATCCATCCCTTTTTTCCTTCCTGCTCAACTTCAGCCCTGTGCCTCAAGCTGTCTCCCAAATCTGCTCCTTCTTTGCTTTGTCTGTTGACATAACTCTCTTTATTAAGGCTCAGCTCTGCTGCCACCTCACCTACAAAGCTTTCTCTAAGACGAGCTCCCAGACAAAGGTGATCCTCAATATTTTCATACCTGGACTTCTCCTTAGCATTTCCTTCACTTACCAATATATTATTGCTATCTGTACATTGACGCTTTTCACTTCTAAACTCCTTCTCCAGCCCCAGTAGATGCTAAGGTCCTTGAAAGCAGGGTCTGTCTTATAGCACCTACATTTTTGTCTTTTACCCCTAGAATAATGCTTTACAAATGGCAGGTGATTAATAAGTATTTATTTAATGAATATATTGAATTCATGATTATTTTATAGTAAATTTCTTTTTATTTTTTACATTTTTTCAACAAATACAAACATTTCAAGATGAGAACAAAAAGAGTAAGCCTATGAACTTTTTTACATTGATTTTATAAAAATAATATAGAGACATCTAATTTAACAAAGTAGTAGCAAAATTATTCTATTTGGTTAGATACCTTTTGCAGCTCTTTTTTGTTTTCTTCTGTGCATGTAAAATGTTATTGATGCTTCTTGCGTATTATACAGATGTGTGTGTACACATATGTATATTTGTTTAACCTGACTATATCTATATCTCTACCTGTAGGCAGATAGGTAGAGATAGAGATATATACAGACATATATTTGTTAAAAAGGAAAGGGTCTATTTGGAGGGGATGGTGACTTAGTAGGTAGTGACAGACATGAAAAGAAAGCATGAGGCACAATTCATCACAAATGTGATTGACTACTTGCCATCAGATATAACTGCCCTTGGTGAATGCCAGTGTCCACTAGCCTAATGCTCATAAATTACCTTTTAGGAATCACATTTCCACCGGTAGTTTTTAGTGATTAATACTCAAATAACAAGGAATTCTGTTGAGCAAATAATTTCTACAACCACCTCCAAGGTACTTTTATTATTCCTTATTATAATCATCAAACATATATTGGATTTGTTTTGTTTGCACAATACAGTCCCTAAAGGAAACAACCCAAAATTACCTTTGCCCTTTACTCTTTTAGTCCTCCAGTTACTGCCAGAGACTTAAACAAATATGTTTGTTCTCCACCGGATAATATTCAATATGAGCACATTTAAATGCTTTCAATAAACCATAGGAAGAACAGGAAATGGACATTAGATGTGTGCTGAGCAGATTGAAAATACACACTAGGAATGAGTTACATAAGGCTACTAACTGGCTTTCAAACTATCATGTTTTCAGAAACAGCTAAAATTAGCCTATGATGTGATGTTCAAGAATTTAAAAAATAAAATCTGATTATCCCTTTAAAAAAATCTGCTATGGGGAAAATTAGCTCTGAAATGTTGAAGACCTTTCACAAATGTAAAGATACTGTCAGAAAAATGGAGAGGTGGGCATTGGGAACAGGTCAGACTGGAGAGAATGCTGGATAAATTGATCTGAGGACAAAACTCAAGTCTTTGATGCACTCTGCTTCGGAAACGTTGCTGTCTTTAAACTGGAGGCAGGCGGAAGCTATCAGGCTGATGCCCCACACTGCTTTAGCCATGTTCACTTCTTTACATAGAAGGATTTGAATATGATCAAGTTTCTAAAGCTAAAATGAAGTGAAATATAATAAGAGTTCATATTTATATAGCATTTTCGCCCAGACAACCCCAGAAGTTAGTAGAAGAGGCAATGTGGTTTAGTAGAAAGAATTCTGATGTTGAAGATAGGAGATCTGGGATGGAATTCTAATTTTTATGAATGCTGGCCATGTGATTTTGGGCTGGTCATTTAATCCTCTAAACCTCAGTTTCCCTGTCTATATAATGAAAGCATAATTACTTGCATTGCCTGACTCACAAGATTGCTATGAAAAAGGACTTTATAAACCTTCAGTGCTACATAGCTGAACATTTTTATTACCCATATGATATGAATGATGAAGAGGTCACATGACTTGCTCACAACTACACAGCTAACAAGTAGGAGAAATGCAAATGGCACCAAGGCCCTTTCTCCAGGTCTAATGTCTTTTCTGCCATAAAAACTTCCCTCTTTGTGGCAAATACATCAACAATTTGGCTACTTGTTGGAAAAAAATGAGGTCAGGATAAGCAGTCAGTAGAATAACTCAAGTCAAAACTCTGGCACTTTCCTAAACTACCATCCCTTTTAATGCCACTTTATGCTTTTCAACATGCTTTCAGAACCATTAAAGTGCTTTTGAAGTATCTTGGCAATTCAGGACCTCATTACCTCTGTCTAGAATATTACAAGAGCCTCCAAATGGGCATCCAGGCTTCAATCTTCTCCTATTTCTCACTCATTGCCACCAAAATTATTTTACTCAGCCTAAACTAGGATTTTTTCAGTCATTTCTCTGCCATAATTTTTTTAAATCTTCTACTTGCTTGTCATTAATTAATCATTAAGCAAATATGTAGTGCATGTCTGCTTGTACCGAGTAACTGCATTAGGTGAGATGGAAAATAAAATGACATACAGGACTCCATTTGCCCCTTTAAAGAGAGATTGCAAAACTGCAAATGTAGAACCTGGGAAGCATCTCAGAGACCATCCAGTCCAGCCCTCCCTCATTTTACAGAGGAAAAAATTGAGGCCAAGGAAAGATAAATAATTTGCCCAGGATTACATAGGTATCATTAGAGGAAGATTTGAATCCAGGTTTTGAGATACCAGAGCCAATACTTTTTCCACTGTCATGCTAGATGCCAAACTTATTCTTTTTTTTATAAAACATGAATGAAAAGTTGAATACACACAACTTTCAATGCAAAATAATAATAATTATAATAATTATGCAACACTTTAGTTTTGCACAGCATTTTAACATACATTAACTCACTTGACCTCACAGTAACCAAGTGATTTACATACCCCTAGCATTTTATTATCATTTCATAGATAAGAAAATTTAGGTTGAGAGATTAAATGACTTGTCTGTGATTACCCAGCTACTAACGTGAGATGCAGATCTGGAACCTCATCTTCCTGAATCCAGATCCAGCATCCATAATGCCATGCTGCCTATAAGATGTGGTCAGGTACCCAGTGAATGGTATGGTCAATAAGTGCTACAGAAATTGAAAAAAAAAGAGACAAATAGAGACAGGAGAAAATTGGAAAGGTTTG
>CM053622.1:177210704-177232444 GCA_028646595.1 Phalanger gymnotis
CACCAATTGGGGAATAGTTGAACAAGCTGTGGTATATGAAGGTAATGGAATACTATTTTACTATAAGAAATGGGGATGATATGGACTTCATAACAACCTGGAAGAACCTACACGACATAATGCTGAGTGAGCGGAGCAGAGCCAAGAGAACATTATACGCAACCATAGATATATGGATTCTGTGATGACTAACCGTGACAGACCTTGCTCTTCTCAGCAACACAATATGCAGAGACAGCTCCAAAGGATTCACAACGGAGAGCGCTATCTACATCCAGAGAAAGAACTATGAAGTATGAGTGCAGATCGAGGCACACTTCATGCTCACCTTTTTCTTCTCCCTTTTTTTCTCTCTTTCGTATTTATTGTTGGGTTGTGTTTTTGTTTTATTTTTTTTTGGGGGGGGGGGTTCTGTTTCTTCTTTCTCATGATTCATTCCATTGGTCATAATTCTTCTCCACAACTTGACTAGTGTGTAGATTAATTCAATGCCAAGTTATACATGGAAGTTATATGGGATTCCATCCCATCTTGGGGAGGGAGGGAAGAAAATCTGGAACTCAAAATTATGTAGAACCATGTGTTGCAAACTAAAAAAAAAAAAAGGTATGTACATATTTTAGACATAATACTACTTCACATTTAATAGACTGCAGCATAATGTAAACATAACTTTTATATGCATTGGAAAGCCAAAAAATTTGTTTGACTCACTTCACTGCAATATTATTACAGGGGTTGCGATGGAAGCAAACCCATAGTATCTCTGAGGTATGCTACAGTCTGCAGGCCATGGAGCTGCTACAATAGCTTTAAATTGATGAGAATGACTGTTAGATTAATCAAAGTTCTCTAAAAAATAGGTAATGATCGAAGTTACAAGAGTGGAGGTACCCACTCAAGTGACCCAAGTAATCTAAGGTTACCTGAGTGAATTTGCAAGAGCAAAGAATTTAGCTACATACAGCAAAGGAGAATACTAAATCCATGCTAACTTGTTTAAGTCTTAACAAAATAGGATTAAAATCAATTTTCAATTTCACAGAAATGAACAGTAGATACTTTCTTAGTTAACAGAGGAAAAAAAATCACATCAAAGATCTCTAGGGATTTTTTTTTCAGCTCTAAACCTCAATAATACTAATGTACACTTTTAGAAATTATCTGGCTTTGGCCCAGAGTGTTTTCAATGCTAATCTTTTAGCATTTTCATATACAAAACTTAATTTCTAGCATAAATATAAATCTTAACAAATTATGCATTTGGTAGGAGACATTTCAGCTTTTTAGCTTGTTGGGCAATTATTTCAGGCCATGCATCCTGTGATTTGCATACATGTAGTCTACATTCTTTATGTTTCTATAATCTTCCTTTTTAGATGGAGATTTCTAAGACACATGCATTCAACCTAAATGTATGGTAGAGGAACAATAAAGATAATTTATATAAAAAGAAATTCACCAGGATCTGTCCATGATATAAATGCTAAAATTAAGTTGGACTCTAGAGAGGAGAGTATAATTTTTTGCATTAACACTTTGACAAAGTATCTCCAAGCATTTTATTTGGTTTCTGTGGGCAACCACATCTTCACAGATCCCTAGACTTCAAAATCCTCAAATCATAGTTCACACATTTGCATAAAAGAATACATAAAGCAATCAGCATGCAAATTTTTGACTTCTAAAAATAAGTCCTCCCAAACAGAAGATAATACCTGGGAGATAAAGAGTAGGCAATGTGATTTTAGGGGAACAGAATGGTTCTGCTGACCTTCAACTCCACCCACTCCACTTGGAATTCTCTCTCCTTTCTTTTCTCCTGAATTCTAACCAATCTAGTCATTAATGGTTTTGACTACAGACATGAAGCCATTATTTCCAGGAGGCATTGTTAAAATATACATAGATTACTTTCTCTTTTCTTATCACATCAGCATGGCTCAAATTAGCTAACTGTTTCCTTTAAGGTTTCTGAAGCCTTAAGCACAATGATATTTAGGACACAAAAATGTTTTCGTTTCTCCCCCCTACAATCCCCCATAATTAAAAGAAAGAGGTTAGAAGCTGGAAAGAAAAGACCCGAATGATAGCAAGGAATCCTAAATGTCCAGGGGCACTGACCCAGGAGGCAGATCTGATTAGTTCACCCATTAGGGAACAGCCACCAAAGGGAATCAAGACTGAGAGGAAGCTTATTTTGTTTCCAGTGTGAAAATCTTATCAATGGTGCATATAGATTAGAAAGAAAGAAGGAAAAAGCAGCAATCCATGAACTTATAATAAAATGACTTTCCTATTAGATGTTTAGCAAATACTGAGTCTGGCTTTCGGCTTCAAAATTATTTCCAATTTAAAGTATAAACTTGCTTTTATCAATTTCAAAATAAATCACTGTTTTACTGTGAGTTCCATTATAGATTATTAGGTTTTTTTCCCAAAAAAATCTTAGGAAAAGTGGGATCACCTCTTAAAACAGTTCCACTCAGAATTATCAAAGAATATGGAGTTGAAAGACATGGTAGAGGTCACTTTGTCTAACTCATTCTACACATCAACCTCCTCTACCACATTGCTAATTAAATAATCTGTCTAATCCTTCTTATTATACATGACAGGCCTTCAAATATAGAGTGCCCCAAAAGTCTTAATGAAGTTGTCTTTTGGGATACTCTGCATTTAAAGACAGTAGGCTTCCCTAAATCTTTTCTGGACTAAAGTTTCCAAGTTTCTTCAACTTACCATCATATATCATGGCTTTAAATCTCCCTAGCATGCAGATCACTCTCCTGTGGTTGTGCTCCAATTAGTAAGTGGCCCTCTTAAAATGTGGTAAACAGAACTCGTGTGAAACTATGATGTTCTTCGTACTAAGTATTATATTTTTATGAATCCAGCTAAAGATTGAATTCAGCTTCTAGGATGTAACATCAGGCAAAACTCACTCTCTTCAAGTCTTTTTTTGCTATGTGACCTTCTTTCTAGACACATTTTTCCGTAATGTATTTATTTAATTGATATGGGGAACCTAAGTGTAAAACTTAGACGATTTGAGGTAGCCAGCATAGAGCAGACCTAAGAAACAGGAAACACTGGGCTCACATCCTACCTCTCTATGCAGTTCTACTAACTATATGACCAAGGGCAATATATTTCACCCCATTAGCTTCCTAAAATAAGTTGCAAATGAGTTAGAGATGTTGGCAGAGGGAATTTCAACATGGACAATTTTCAAACCAATTAAATTATTGGTCTGGACAAAAAGGGTATGGAGGTGGAGGAGGGAGCACTTAGCAAGGCCTTGTGGATCTAGAGCTAGGCTTGGATTCAAGATCGGGATCTAAATCCCACTACTGCTTACTAGCAAAGTGGCCCCAGCAAGTCACTTAACTTCTATGCGTCTCAAGCACTCTGTGGGACTTGTCAAATAAATCAAAAATGGGTTATAGCCATCATGGGAGGAGAGAGATCCTCAAGGCTAAGAAAGCCACAGATCCTTCCCATACTCATATAGGTACATGATCCAACTGTAATTCTTATTAAATTTGTTTTCATCAAGTTCAACCCAATTTTCTAGTCTGAGAAATCTTTGGATCCTAATTATAGCAACTATCCAACTTCACAGTTTTGAAGCATATAGTTTCTCACCTTTGAAGAAACAAAAAGTCTCAATAATTATTCTAAAATTTTTAATGATTCTTAAGCAGTGTCGTGTTAATAAAATGCTCCCCTCCTCCCTTGGATACTGGCAATTTGAACTTGAATAGGAAAACACCTCTGCCTTATGAAGATTGTGCTTAAATTGATTCAAAGCCTTTATAAGGTCAATCTATGTCAACTTCGGAAAGCCTAGAGTTGTGTTTATATCAGATGAAAAAAATGAAGGAGGGGGAGGGTGAAATCATTTCACCAAAGACAGTTTTATAGACATTATAACACATACTTGATTTGAATTGTTTCACTGAATCAATTTAATTTGAGGCTGAACTAATTATATATTAGCACTAGGCAAAGATTGTCTTTTTCCAAAAAAGAAAAAACATTTCATTCAACTCCTTTGGACACCTTATTTTCAAGAGGCCAAACCACCAAAATGACACTTCTAGTCTGTATATTTTGACACCATCTTGACACAATCTAAAGTGGAAGAGATAGAAATTTGTGGGCATAGTAGATCATGTACTGCTAGCTTATAGGTTCTCAACTAATAAAGGTAGTAGTGGGGCACAATGCAATTCAATAAGTAAAAATTGAGCATCTACTCTATGCCAACACAATATATTTTGTAGGAAGTTTACTCTTGTTGATTTGGGGGAGAATTATCATATTAGGACACACTAAGAAACAGGTTCTTTTTTTATTTTTCAATGAATTACAATTATGTGCAATATCACATGATAAAGATCTATTGGGAACCATGCAGAACACAGTGGTACAATAATTTAGAATAACTGAGTGCACCCCAGGTTGACTAAATATAGACCCATAATTTGAGCTGCTTTTCGATGAATTTATGTGCATGCTACAGTTAGATCTGTACAGAAAAGTTCCATTACCAGGTCTTTAGATAATGTGTAAATGTTATCAGGTATAAATATAACCATGCTCAGCAGTTATACACAAAGTATAGACTAAACAAATTTGTAGTTTAAAAACATAATAGATATAGATTTTCTCCATAATTCACATAATTTATGCCTATAGGAAATATTTCTTTATTGAAAAAGACATTTAGGACAGTGTGAATAGTACTTATCTCTCAGAGATAATAAAGTTGTTTCACTTTAAAGCTGAACTATACAAGACAAAAAAAATTCAAACATCACAAAAGACATGCACACATTCAAATTAAACAGCATTTAAAATTACATGTAACAGATTTTGAATACCTTTTCCTTAATACTTCTTTTAAAAATAGAAAAAAAATACAAGTGAACTTTCATTTTTCAATCTACAGCTTAAATTTTTTCATAGGTCTCCCTATTTTTTTGAGGTGATGAACATGGCTACACTGGCTACAGCGGCCCAGGGCAAGATCGAATATTACCATGAAAGCTGCTCCCAAGCAGGTAAACAAAATCTTAGTGGCATCCATTGGGTAAAGATCAAACTTCAGTCTCTTGACAGTATGAGTATATACAATTAGCATTTATTCAAAGCTTCCATTGCCAAGAGATAAAGGTTAGGGAAGGAAATGGAATAAGATAATCACAAAGTAAATGGTCACTTTTTATTTTACAAAAGTATGTGTGTTACCTCCATAATTTTGTAACTCCAAAACATGGAAAGATTTTGCTTACTAATATAAAGACTAAATGTTTCTCTGACAATGATCAAGGTTTCCCTTTCACCTTTAGTGAGAATCATTTTTTCAGATACTTTATCTCCTTACTCTTCCCCTAGGGCAATTATTTTTAAATTTTGTCAAGGAAATCCTTTTGCAAAAAGGCCTATCTAAATCCCTCAGGAACTTCATTTGTCCAGTACACCAAAGCAAACCCAATATAAAGGATTTGCCACTGTGTCCAAGCCTGAAACATTGAGGACAGGTAGGTGACAAGAATCAGGGGTGGGGAACTTATGAGGCCCCATGTGGCCTTCTAGGTCCTCAAGTGTGGCCCTTCGCCTGAATCCAAACTTCACAGAACAAATAACCTTATCCACTAGAGATACCCTTCTGCCCCATACCCTAAGAGTCTAGCTGCCCCAAAAAGCAGAGAAACTAGACAAGATCTTGTTAGGACTAGTGCTGGGAAACGTTCATAATCATTTTGAGAAATGTTCATGATCATCACGCATTTCTTCCCCATTATTTGTCATCCTTTTGTCTCCTCCATGGGAAAGAAAAATCTCTTGCTCAAAATATTCCTTTTTCCTTTTCATCTTTAACCATCTCCCATCAGCCCCTATTTCTTTACTACTATTCCAGTTCTTTTCTCCTTCTCCACGCACTGATTGTAAATGCCTTCAATATAGAGAGGTTAATTTGTTCACTAAAATTTTATATGTAAGATGTAATTTTAAAGGGAAAATACAAATAGAATAAGTACAATATACTCTTGTATTAGAATTTATAAGATCATCTCAAGTAGGAATTGCTTCATTCTTTGTACTTACATGCCCAAAGTCTAGCACAGTGCATGGTGCAAAGTAAGTGGTTAATAAATACTTGCTGATTGATAGGCCCAGGAACAAATTAGATTTTATAACAATTTCAAATGTATAATGGATTTTCCTTACAACAACCCTTTGAGGTAGGTAGCATGCATATTTTTGTTTGCATTTTGTGAATGATGAACTTGAGGCTCAGAAAAAAGGATATGAGCTGTCCATAATCCCCTACCTTATAATTGTCCAAGTCATAATTTAGTGTTGACCTTCTGACTACACATGGTCTCATAGTCTTTCTGCTATGACATGGTGCCTCTAACATAGGTGTCCTTAAGCTCCCCTCATAGACTTCCCCTCAAAAAGGAGTATTTGGGTCAATTTCAAGAAACTTGGATGAAGAAAAAATATATATGTTTATTTTCACTAGCCTCTAACTTAAATTTAACATTTCCTTCAATTATCTAAAAACATCATCATGAGAAGAAGGGTAAAAGTTTTGCCAGACTGACAAGGGATCTACAACACAAAAAAGGTTAATTGCTCCTGATCTAAAATATAGTATTTTCATTTTACCATGTCATACATATATGTACGAATATGTTCACACATATTCTTAGCTTTGGTTTTGTTTTATTTCTTTTTACACTGGAATGGGAGAAGAGATAGAAAATTCAACCCATTGGAATATATGGGAAAGGGTCAGTTTCTAGCCATCAGCAAACCCTTTCAAAGATGGTGATGACAAGTGTAATTAATCTTAACAAAAATAGCAGAGAATGCATACATGGAGTACATATACATATATATAAATATATATAATCTTATAGATGTTTGATAGTAAGCTACTACAGAAATCAATTCAGTTTATCGAATTCTTTCACAGTGCTAAAAAAAAAAAAGGAAATTCCCATATGAGCTAATAAATACTTCCTGTGATGGATAATATTGACAAAGATATAGAATGTTACTTAATAAAGTGTACCTAAAATTGATGTTTAAAAAATGTAAATCATATTATTCTAGGGAAAAGGAAATAGAAAATTAGCTAAATGACCACCTTTTACACAAAAAGTGACCTGACCCAAGAAGGCAGTGGATTTGCTACAATTAACATTGTTCTCTTCTCTTTGCTTTTGAAGGAATTCAGCAAACATGATTTTCTACAATATTATAGCATAAAACTGCAAAGAAGTTTTTCTGTTGAATGTTCCATGAACCCCTGACTCATGTAATTTGAAAATGTACTTTCCTCTTTCATATATATAAATATGTATATGTGTGAGAGAGCAAGATTTGCCCCTGGTTTGAAGATGAAAATTTAAGGTTAGTGTATATCTGTAATGAAAAACAATTTGCACTGCAAAAAGAGAAGAATTTGAATGCTCAAATCAAAATAGAAAAGAGGATAAATGTAAGTAAGCCCAATACCATTTGCAATGTGAAGAATGCAGCTAATCCAGGAAAAAGGTAGATATGTTAACTAAATTATCTGGAAAATATCCCAACTCCTCCCCTCTGTTTTGGTTCTAGAAACCTAGCCAGAAGTAGATGAAAAGGACAGCTCTAAGACATCTCTTGGGTATCTAGTTGTGGGAAAGTCCATCCTACCTAGCCATTATATTCATCAGTGGGAAGTTGTAAAAGTTTATTTTCACACACGAAAAAGCATTTTAGGGTTATTTTAAATGCTTCAGATTCTATATCCCTCAATGAAAGTTTCTCAGGAAACCAGACGTTAAAGGCAAATACTATATTTCTCTTTCAGATTTGCTGGAAGAAAAGGAGTGTATTTGGGATTGGAGGTTTATTTAATGCCTGATGAACAAGTGCTTCAACATTTATCAGATTAATTCTAGTTTAGAAATTAATCAGAAAATACCTGATAGGGAAAGACCAAGGAAACGTTCTGAGGGGGAAAAAAAGATGCTCCTTCATACCTTAAATCTACAACCTTCCTCTAGCTCTCTATTTCATTAGTTCATTATTAGTTCATTATTTATTCATTAGTATCTGGAAATTTTCATCTTAACTACAAATCTAGGGTTGAATGATAAATCATTAGAGAAGATCCTTCATATTACATTGGAAGCCCAGCACGTATGTGTCAAGCTCCCTGCCCCCTTTAACAAACCTTTGGACTCTCCTGCTTGGAGACTGATAGGCTCTGAACAAAAAACAGGAAACATTACATTAACCTAGCTGGTTCTTAGGAATGAGGGGTGCGGGAGTGGCTCCCCTCTCTGGGGGGAAAAACTTTCTTTGTTCAGGGTCCTATAAAAATCACCAAGTGGGTGAATCACGTTGGATCTCACCCATGGAGAGAGGACACTTTGCCTGGACTATCTTCCCTAACGGGGCCATGATCGAGCTGTGTAAACCAGGATCCCCTCAGCTTTGAAAGCTGATTTACCCCACCCCACCCCCAGAGGTGATGCATCTATGTCCTCTGTGTCTTTGTCTCTGTTGCTGTGTTTGTTAGGAATTGTTGATTAATGTGGTTGTGGGTTCAATGTAGCATTACCCTGTCTTTCAATAAAAACTATTCTGTTGGGAGTGTATCTTATTGCCAGCGCAAATCAGAATCCGAACCTAACCTAGCTGAATCAAACAAGGGTCTAAGACTAAGGATTACTATTATCTTTTAAAAGGATTTATTATAAGTATGATATACCATAAAACACTGAGAAGAAAAACTGCCAAGACAAAGTAGATACAGATAAGGATATTCTCTCTAGCTATAACATGAGATTATTTGAATTGGTATTTGAACATAAAGCAGCTAGTCAAGGGTTCAGAGCTTTATAAATGTCATTTATGATTTTTTATATTAAGATATTACATTTAGGCTACAGCTCATCCCACAGCAAAGCATCTAGGTAGGAATATGGAAGTGGAAAGGAATAAAGAACTAAAACTAATGCTCAGCATACTCTTAGCAAACAACAGCTCTGAGAATAACAATCACCATGCTCTTTCCACTACAGCTTGACAGAAGGAGAGAATGCTTAAGGGTCCCAACTGACCAGCAAAAGTCTGTATGCCTACCCAGGAGCCACTCCACCTCACTGTCAAAATTTACTCACAAATACATATATAAGATAAAGCTGCTTTGACATTTTGAAAGATTTTTAAGCCCTGGAAAGTATTCTCAGTGTTACTTTCAGGGTAACATAGTTTTTATGGCATGTCTAATAAATACACAAAATTACCATGCAAAAGACTCATCCCATACTTGGAACACACACACACACATATATAACACTTCTATCTTGGGCCCATGAATGTATCCAAACTCACACTTTATCAGCCTTGCTAACAATGAATGTATACTGCACAGAGACATAATTCATGGTGTTTCATAAAGAAACACTCTTTGCTATCAGAATAGCTAAGGAAGAAACCAGTTCAATCCATTAATTGAAAATAAGTCATTGAAAAGAAGCTAATCAATTGTTGAAGCATGTGATAAGGCAAAAATGTCAGAAGGTTTAAGATTAATTCATATTTATATGCTGCTATTTTTGGGACAGTTATGATTTGATTGACTTGGATAATGAACAAAAATACTTCAAAGGAAAAAAGATTCATCTGGTCTTAAATCTCCTGTGCCCATAGTATACTGGATTCTCACAGTCTAGAAGTAATTTTATATCTTTTCATGCTATTTTCTAGTGTAAATGTTAATATTTAAATTGCCGTGAAAATTATATTTCAAACACTAACATCCATGCTTTAAATCCAACTGAAAGTTGCAAAAAGGAGATCATTTGGAGAGATCATCATAATGAAATGCTAATACATTTCTGTTCAGGCTTGGACAGTACAGGACAAAGATGAATTCATTCCAAAGATTAATCCTTGTCCAAACCAATGTAACCTGAGCCAGATTTTTAGTGAGCTTTAAAAAGCATTATCTCTTCTAGGAACAAATATTATTGCATAGGACTATGTTTCACCCAATTCTTTGCCACATAGCTATATCTCCACACAATACATCAGCAAAGTACCTGGACAAAGCCCTAAATCACCAATTTAGCTCTCCAGATTCATGTATACTTTCTATTAACAACAAGGTGAACATGATTTGTGGTCCTACATTGAGATTTGACCTATTCTGCTTCATTGACTTAATTGACAAAAATCACAAATTATGAGGCACTGATTAATTTAAAGTGCCTACTGCTGCCAAGTCCTTTAGATTATTCACAAGCTAAAGCTTAACATTTTACTTGGCCTGTTGAAATCACATCAATTTTCTGCATCACTGTAGAATAAGGGCAAGAACTCTCATACCATGTATAATGCAGATGCTCCAGCAGTCATGTAAAGCACATGGTATATTGTATAAATCTGACCACTGGAGAAAAAGTTAAAATTCCTTAGTCTCACTCAAGTGAAGGTACCAAGTTGGCTCTTAAAAGTCAAGACAATCATAAGTTCAAATCAAAACTTGATAGCATATCCAACATCAAGAAAGGTTCATAGAATTTAGGGCTTAGAACATTCTCTTGTCCACCATCACCTTCATTAAGTAAATGGCTATAATGTGATCTTAGATGCAATCTCTCCAGATCTACCGTTCTTTCCACTATGATGAAATGTCTTGATGCATAATCTCTGAAAAGTAAGTACTTCTCTTGAAGTCAAAGAAATTAAACATTGTTTCTGTGACACAGTTTTGTTCTCAAATCTACATCATAAGCATCTGATTTTATGATGGTAGAACTGGCAAGTAAGTTGATAGAAAATTGAAAAAATCCATTGGAGTGCTATTTAATTTTCCTTATAGAGAAAAACAGCAAAAACCACTTCTTTTCTCATTTCCATGGGATGTCTTTTTAGAAGAGAAAGAAGTTGCTTGCCTTAAATTGAATCTTCCAAAAGGTTTTCTAAATGGCCTAAGAAACCTTATGAATGGAAGGTAATAGTATTTACAAATTAGTACACACAGAATTTCAGTATCTAAACCAATTTTTAGATCAAGATTTAGTTGCAGATTTCTCCGAGAGGTGATTGTGCTTTCTTTTCTGTAATTCCGATCCACTTTCATGAAATCCAACAATACCTGAATACATCATTTGTTTGACTCATACATGGGTAGAGTTGGTTGATGGTGGGGTCTCTATCCGACTTTTGTTTTCTTTGGCATCATTCTGAGGTGATTCGCTGCCAATCTGACACTTAAAAACTTGCTTGTAAGCCTTTCTAAAATTTTCAGAGAGAAACCCATATATTATAGGATTAACAGAAGAATTGCTGTAAGCCAGGCAGTGTGCTGTGATTCTGAATAAGAAGGAGGCTGTAGTCAATGGAAAGACTCCAAATTCAGCCCAGAGGTGAATCACATGATGTGGCAACCAGGATATGCCAAATACGACTACTACCACGAGCACTGTCTGTGCTGTCTAGAGTAAGAAAGAAAAAAATATGTCAGTTGCATCAATGGGAAAATAATTTATTCACTTAAACTATTAACTTTCAGGGTTTTAAGATATGAGTAGAATAGAGAAGACATGAAAAATTGTGTTGACTTAATTATCTTCTTTCCTGCTACTTTTATTCGTTATCTTGAGATGTATTTACTATGCTTCCTGATAATCATTTACATGGGATGTTAACAAGTAATGCATCTAGATTGCAACAACTCAGAATCATAAAATATCAGAGATGGGTGAGATCTCAGAAGGCATCTGGTCCAACCTATATGAAAACAAGCATACCCACCTCAATATTCCTAACAAGTGGTCATCTAGACTTTGCTTGAAGGCCTCCAGAGACAGAGCATTCCACTTTGGGATATCTTTAAATGTCAAGAAGTTTTCTTTTTTTTCTTTGACTCATTTATTTTTGTATTTATATCCCCATCACCTAGTATCATGCTTGGTAAATAGTAGGCACTTAATAAATATTTGTTGATTGCCAAGCTTAAATTTCTCTCTCTACAACTTCCGTCTATTGCTCCTAGTTTCTCCCTCTCAAACCAAGGTGAGAATAAAATACTTAATCCTTCTTATAGCCCTCCAGATACCCAAAGACAGCTATCATGTCCCCAATAAGTATTCTTTTCTGTAGGCTAATTATTCATAGGTACTTTAATCAATTCTCATATGATCTGATCTCAGGATCCTTCACTGTCCTAATTGCTTTCCTCTGGAAGAGCAAAGTAGAATTGCAGTAGATCAAAAGAAATGTTAAGATGCACAAATTTAGAGCCATCTCCATTCCAAATATTGATAGGAACTGTTTGTGCCCAACCCAGGGTAAAGTCTTCTGAACTCCTGTTAGTCTGATCAGCCACAGTCAGACATACACAGACCCCAACACAGTGATGTCATTTTTTTCCTTTTCAAGAATGAAGGACAAGAACCAACAACTAACTTTATCAATTCCCTTCATAAAATATGGCATTCAAGACTGAACACAATTTTGCTGATGTGGTCTAATTAGGCCATTATACTACGAAAGTATCATCTCCATGGTTTAGGACACTGTGACTCAATGCAGCCTAAGATACCACTGCCTTTTGGGTGTAATAGCACACTGATAACTCATATTGACCTTGCAGTACACTAAGATTCCTAGATCTTTTCCAGGTAAACCACTTCCTAGCCATGCCTCCATACTGCATTTGTGAAATCTATTTTTTTCAACCAAAATATCTTTGCAAGGGTGGTGAAAATTTGATATTCAATTTTGCTTAATTGCATAAAGATCTTTATTTACCTTGCATGTTGCCCATGTTTTGTTCCTTTTTTAAACAGATTTCTGATGACATGGGTCCTATTGCTCACCCTTTTCTTGGATTTTGTCTTCTATGAATTTTTGTATATCTCTGCTGCTAGTCTTCTTAGACTGTGCCTTTGAATATTTGACATTTTCCAAACACATCCTGCATATTCCCACCTCAATTAACAAATATTTACTAAGCACTTACAATCTGAAAGATACTGGGAGTGCAAGGATTTAAAAAATGATCCAGTTCCTATCCTCCAAGTCTTTACATTCTCATGAGACCAGACGGATCCCAACAGCTCCAGGGGCTCCTTTTCACTTTGACTTCCCTCCTCAGTCCCTCCTTTAGTCCAGCCCACTCAAAGCCTATGGAGGCTGCTTTTCTACTCGCACAGTTTGGATTAGATGGGAGTCACCAAAAATATTCCTCTCTATAACACAAAGAACAACTAGGCCTCGCATCATGATGATGATGATGATGATGATGATGATGATGATGATGACAGCTAGCATTTTATATAGTGCTTTAAGGTTCAAAATGGACCTTATAAATATTATCTCATTTGTCATTACAACTACCCTGGGAAGGAAGGTGGTATTATTATCCCCACTTGACAAACAAAGACACTGAGGCAGACAGAGGTTAAGTGACCAGCTCAGGGTCACACAGGGTAAGTATCTGAGTCAGGATTTTCACTCCGATCTTCTGACTCTAGGTTCGGTACTCTCTCCACTGCACCACCTAGCTTCCTACAATGTCGCTTACTCCTAAAGTTCCTCAAGTCCCACCATCTACCCTGCTTCTATGCCCTGTAGATCTCTGGCATTGTATTCTGACCTACTAGTGTAATCCTAAGGACCTGTAGTTGTTGCCATCAGCCCCTGCTACTTTACCTTTAGTATTTTTAGACCTTTCTATCTTCCAAGAAGCTAAATCTTCCTTTATTTGTTGTCTCGCCCAATTAGGGTATGAGCTCCTTGAGCACAGGGACTATCTCACTTCTTCTATTTGTATCCCCAGTGATTACCATGTTAATTGGCAGATGGTAAGCATTTACTATGGGTAGCTACTTGTGTAGTAAAATATTGGACATAAGAGTCAGGAAGACCTGAGTTCAAAACCTGAGTCAGTTTCTTTCTAGTTGTGTGATTCTGGACAAATCACTTATCCTCTCTCAGTCTCCATTTCCTAATACACAAAATGGGGATAATAATAGTATATACTTCAAAGAGTTGTTGTAGGGGCAGCTAGGTGGTGCAGCGAGTAGAGCACAGGCCCTGGAGTCAGGAGTTCAAATCTGGCCTCAGACACTTGACATACTAGCTGTGTGACCTTGGGTAAGTCACTTAACCCCAATTGCCTTGCCTTCCCCACTCCAAAAAAAAAAAAACCAAAGAGTTGTTGTAAGGATCAAGTGAATAACATATATAAAGTTCTTTGCAAACTTTAAAATGCTATAAAATAGCTATTTCTTATTATTGATAAATGTTTCTATTCATTCATCCACAAGTATGGTAAGTCAAGTGGTGATGAGGACAAAGCAGGGATCCAAGGAAAACATTTCTTCTCCCTCCTTCCCATGACTCTTGTGGAATTTTTAATTTTACCTATCTTTGGCCACATATCTCTTTCAAAACTTCTGTAATTTGTGTATATATTTTATCTCTGCTACTAAATGACAAGTTGTTTTGTAGACATCATATTTTATTTTTCCATTCTCAACAGCACCTACCACACTGCCTTGCATAGAGTAGTAAATCAATCTTTGTCTTATTAAAATGAGCAAAACAATGGAATGACCTAACTTAAAAGTAAGTAAGATAAATTACTACCCCAGTACACATGGAGATTTTATCATGAAAGCTTTCAGTATCAGTGATGAGTTTTTGGGACACTTTCTTAAATGTCAACCCTGTTTATTAAACCATCGTTGTAAAGGATGTTAGACAAATGTATAACCAGAAAAAAGATGGACCAATAAATAGCATAATGATAGGAAAGGATGGCCAATGAACAGCCCATTTTCTCCATGACTATCTTTGCAATTTCAAGGGAATGTGAAGAAAGTCTCTTGGACATTGGGTGGACTGCCTGTTGTTACTTCATAGGTGGATGTGGATAAGTTTCACATACACTAGGAAGACATGAATAATGTGCAATCTTAATCATTGGAGAGAATACCAATATAGAGGAGATCATGGAGTACTGGAATGTCATCAGAGAACCAGTTCTGCTCAATATTTTCATAACATTTTAATAAAACAAAAACCCAAAGTCATTGATACAGGTTTTCCTACTTTTGGCCATTATTATCAGAGTGACTTTTCAAATTGAATTCCTGTACAGTATTTAAGGAAGTAGAACTAGAAATCAGAATCAGGAGATCTAGGATGGGGATAAGAATGAAGTGTAGATTAATTTTTGGAACCAAGTATCTTTGGCCAAAGTTACAGAACAGAAGGTCAGAGACATACACAGTGAGAAAGTTATAGAACAGAAGGTCAGAGACATATACAATGAGAAAAGCAAAAGCAAATGTGACTCACTAGAGACAAAAAAAAAACCTTAACAAGCCTACTCTCATACTTCTCCAGTTAGGAAAGGAACCAATGGCTTGTGTCACTTTGTTCATGTCAGGCTAGGAATCATTATTATTATTATTGATACAAGAATCTACACCAAGTATGGTTTCTGACTATTAGGTCAAATCCTATTTTCTTATAAAAGGTGAGTAAAATTATAAGGTATTTTAACTTGCTGACTTATAAATCCTCAATACTGCAATGCACAGTTATTGCAGTGTCTCCCTGCCTTCCCTATGGATGATAGTTGGGGAGCTAGCAGGGTTGGTCCAAGGTTGAGACAAGGCTCAGCATGAAGTGGAGACAAAGCATCATAGAACATATTTTGCATGTCCTACATAATAGTTAATATTTGTATAGTGCTTACCATGTTCCAGGCACTATAATAAGCACTTTTCAAGAATTACCTCATTTGATCCCTACAACAACCTTGCCCAGAGTCACACAGCTAGTAGGCATCTAAGGGCTTGATTTGAACTCAGGTCTTCCTGACTTCAGGCCCAGCACTCTATCCACTGCACCAGCTAGATGCCATGGCAGCTTGTAGGTAGCATTCCTGACTTTGGATTTATTCATAATTAATAGAAAAATCTAAGCCTAACGGTGGAAAAGTTGCTGACTTATAGCAGGTTATTACGACTGGCACATTCTGACCCACTGGCATCTAAGGCACAGCCAACCAACCCAGGGATTGAATTCTATGAAGGTTCTGCAATGTGACCATACACAATAGCTAGCCAACGTAGGCAGTAGTTTCATAGGACCATAGATTTAAAAGCTATAGAATGGCATTTAGCTAAGGAAATTAAGGCCCAAAGAGATGAAGTAATTTCATCAAGCTCAGACAGAGAATAAGAAGCAGAGCTAGTGTGTAAATTCAAGTTCTCTTACTCCAGGTTGAGAAATTTTTTTTATATTTTATCACTGTAATAATTGAAAAAAAGGCTCAATCTAGCTACACATATAGCAACAAGATCATTACTTATAGATATAAGTCCTTTATCAATCCAGTTATCTTACTTGCTTACAATGGATTTAGCCAAAAAGGCAAAACTAGGAATTATATTTTCCCAATACATCAATGAATATTTCTTTGCAAAACAAATGTTTCCTTCTACATGTTCAATCCTACTCTTTGGGAAATTTTTTAGCTATCTTTCTACAGATTTTACAAAGAATTAAACACATCAGTTTATTGACAATTAGATAATCAACAAGATTCAACTATAGCCACAAATATTTCAAAAAGATTCTCTGCAAAGAACATGCTTCTTTGAGAAAACAAAGGTTTCTGGAGTTGTTTGGCAGTGGCAAGACTCATCAACAGGTGGACTCTCCCCATTCACCATCCCTTCACCCCTTCCCCAACCCCTACGTTGCCAGGTCCAATAAAAGCTGCCAATTAGGAAGTGCAATAAAACTGCTCATACTTCTTGGATGAGATGGAAGTAAACAGCTCTAATCCTTCCAGTAAGATGGAGGAACACCATGCCCTGCCATCTGCCCTGTTACTGCATCCTAAGGTATTTTGGGTCATACCATTTGCCCTTTCTCCATACCCTACAGATCTCTAGGCACTATTGTCTAGCATAATAACACACTTAAGGACTCCTGGCCCTTGCTATCCATTTGAATGCTGCATCATTATGATTTCTGGGCCTTTTTACCCTCCTTGTGTTTGATTTCTTTTATGTATTGTCTCCCCCAACTATTGCTTTCCTTGAGAGCAAGAACTATCTTTTTCAATTTGTATCCCCGGTGATTAGCATATAGTAAGTACTGAGTAAATATTTTTCCCTTCATTCACTTATTCATTAAAGAGAATCTTTTAACTTTTAACCTCTTTTAACCCCACATTTTTAAAATTCTACCAGAGACCTCAGAACCATGGACAAGACCCAGACCTATGCCTATCAGTTACTCTGAAGTATGACTAGTCTCCTTTGATTTATTACTAATGATTTATGTGACCCAGATAGACAACACAAAAGCATTTTTGATATCACCATCATTTTATATGTGACAGCTTACCAAAGTGATATAGGACCTGTACATTCTGTCAAATACTCATAGCTAGACATATCCTAAGGGTTGAAAAAATATTCATTTGTTTATTGCCTATACTGCTCATCTAAAGCTTTCAGACATCATATTTTTCTGACCAGAATGTGAGTCAGATTCATATATCCACTCTGTCCGTTTAGTACTTTCCACAGCTTCCTATGGTCTATGTGAAATAGCCCTGGGATAAACTTGAACTGTCTCAAACAGCATTAACAAAATTAATAAATGTTAACGTAGTAACATAGGCCATTGGGAAACACCAAGTTTTCTATTATTTTTCTATTATTCTCTGCCAAACTTTGCTTCCAGGGATCAAGAATCTGATGGTGCATAGGAGAAATGTTAGGAAAATGGCAAGTAGGAGAAAGTCAACAGTCAAAGGTATTTATGTGGTCTCTTTCACTCAGCTGACTGTCAGAAAAAAACAATCAATAGCAAGGTCACCTGATACTGTTGAATGCTTTTCCCTGACAGAAATATTCATTGATGTATTGGGAAAATATAATTCCTAGTTTTGCCTTTTTGGCTAAATCCATTGTAAGCAAGATAATTGGATTGATGAAGGACTTATATCTATAAGTAATGATCTTGTTGCTATATGTGTAGCTAGATTGAGCCTTTTTTTCAATTATCACAGTGATAAAATATAAAAAATTTCTTAAGCAAGAAATTTCTAATAGAAAAAGAGCAGCAATAGAAGTGATTGTTTTCACCCAAGGTCCAGGTAATAGAAAACCTATACACAGATTTCTTTTAGTTTATCAGTGCTTCTTGGCTGTCAGATTCAGGGAGAAAAAAAGATATTTACAATCCAGCTAAGGTTCAAGAGATTTCTTGACACACTAAGTTGATAACATACTCACTGTAATGCATTTTTTTTCCAATTCAACAAATAGGTGCCTACTCGGTGCAATATTTATTAAGCATCTACTACATTTTGCTCCTGGAAATGATTAATTATTATCTCAAACTTAAGAAATAAGTGGAAGTTCACACAAAAGCTACAACATGTAAGTTATTCAAAAGATACTTCACTTAATCCTAATGGTAACCTCTAATTATGAATTGTTTTCCATAGAATAGACAGGAAATTTTACCTTCTGTCTTCCTGTGCTTTTTTCTCCTTCAAAATAGCAGAATGTGACTTAGAAAGCTCACTTCTGGTAGAGAAGAAGCTTGTTTTCTTTGATGATTTTTTTTTTGCTACTTCTTACAGGGTTTTTTTTGGCTGTATTAGAGCCATAGTTATACCTGTTATGTTTGCTCCTCACTTATGCCATTTTTTCCATTCAGGGTTTTAGAGAAAATCGTTTGATGGAGGAAAATGTTGATATGATAACTGCATTAAATCTCTGTATGGATTCTTATTAAACTTGGTAGTGGACTGTTTCTACTGTTGTCTCTTTTCTCCTTTTTATTTCTTTACTGTAAATGTCTAATGCATTAAATTCTATTACTTTTCTTCTTTGGAGATGAGCTTTCTTCAAGGCATGTGAAGAATATGATTCTCCTTCAAAAAACATTGCTAGCAAAATATCTGATGGAACTTTGCTCAAAAGATAAGCCGATATTCAAAGATCTATCTGACAAATGGGAATAATTAAATTTTTCTGGAATTTTGTAACAAGCAAAATAATTTATCAAGTAACTTAGACCAAAAGAATTAATGACTGTTATAGTATACACTTGGAAGGACTTTAAGAAGCCACCTTGTCTATCCCTAGCCCAACTTTCTTGCTTCAACAAAAGCTCATTTTCTTTTATTTGGTCCTGTGGGAGGTTATAGAATTGTTAAACATCCTCTTCCTCAGGGTAAGCCCAATTTTCCATCTTCTAGAACTCAGAGCAGGATATTATAAAGAGAAATTGAAAATTTTTATAGATATATACATCATGATGTGGGGGCAGAAGGAAGGGCAAGAAAATTATGTTTACACAAAGCATACAAGCCAATTTCAAAGTATTGCAATGAGAAAAAAAATGAGGAATAAACTCAGCTCATGATTCGGTCTTTTTAAACTGTACTCTTTCATGGCAGGAGGGAGAAAGATGAGGTCAGAAAGGAAAATGAAGTTCAAAATAGCTAGAAGGACTGATATATCCATGCACAAAGTCCCTGAGAACAAAAGCAAAGAGTGCTTACCTTATATTCATGAATTTGCAAAAGGCTTAAGCTCCTTCTTCAGTTTAAAAATCAAACAACTACTGTACCTATCCAGGTACAATTCAAGACAATAATATCAGAGAATTAGAGCTGGAAAGGAGCTCAGAGGCCACCTAGTTCAACTGCATCATTTTAAAATGAAGAAACTTGGGACCACAGAGACTCAGTGGTTTGTCAAAGTTCACACACACAATAATCATCAGAGGGGGCATTTGAATTCATGTCTTTTGACCATAGCCAGGGTCAGTACAGCCTAATTCCCCCAGAGCCAGCCCTAAGGTTGATGGTGAAGTGGAAGTACATGTTTTCTTGCATGATTTTTTACATGATTGAGTGTGTTCCATTAATGTTTTCTTTATTGATAATAAACCCTGTACTTCTCTTATGATACATATGGCTGTTCCTCAAAATCCTGGGCCTAACTTCTAGAACAGCTAAATATAAGTTCAGTCGATCAATCAATAAGCACTTATTAAGTGCCTGATGTGTCCAACCATTCTTCAAGCACACTGCAGCCTCATGTATCACACGTGTTATCCGTCAAAGTTACTTCATTGTCAATAGGAGTGTAAATATGATGTTAGAAGAAAAAAGTCAAGAGACATCAGGCATATAAAACTAGCAACTTAAATTTTTTTAATTATTGGTGAATCTAAAGAGAGTACATTCAGTGGAGTTACAGGAAAGGAAAGGAGATTACAGTAGGTTGAGGAATGAATAGCTGGTGAGAGAGAAAAGACAAGTAGAATAGACTAATCTTTCTCAAAGCAACAGCTAGCATTTATACAGCAACTGAACAACATTTGTATAGTACCTTAAGGTTTGCAAAGAGTTTTACAAATATTGTCTGTTTTGATCCTCATAACAATTCTGGGAGATAGGTACTACTATTATTCCCATTTCACAAATGAGGGCAGGCAGAGATTAAGTGTCTTGGCCAGGGTCACATTTATCATAAATTTAGGTCTTTTTCACTCTGTTCACTGTGCCACCTACCTGACATTATGATAATAATGAGGGGTTGGCAAGATCAAGGGTTGATACATCTCTTGACTCTATGCTCATAGACATTTCCCATTTCTCTTCATTTCCACCTTACAAAACATCTAGATTCCTTCAAAACAAAGCTCAGTTGCTACTTTCTGCTTAAGACTTCTTACAACCCCTCCAGTTGTTAGAATTGTCTCTCTTGAAATAACTTCGTATATACTTTGTATTTGCTTACTTTATCTATGCATATGTTACATGCCACAAAAAGAATGCAAATTCCCCGAGATTTGTACTGAGTTTTTTTTTTTATTTGTTTTGATTATTCTTTGACTTCCTGGTACCTTGTGCAGTGCCTTACATATAGCAAATATTCAATGTGTTTGATTTAATTTGAATTGTATCAAATATGAACATGAGAAATGTTCACCTCTGTCTGGTAGCCACTGGAATTCTTTTTACATTCCTCCTCTTTTCTCCTTCACTCTGTCATACCTATAGATCTTGCTACTGCCAAGAGCTGTCTACCTCCTTAATTCTATCTCTATTTCTTATGTCATACAAATGCTAGTCTAGGGATAGGATCTTAAAGGTATGATCATTAGTGGTAGCTAGAAGGGGAAGGGGAAGGGATAAGCATTTATATAGTACTTACTACATATCAGGTACTATGCTAATTACTTTACGAATGTCTAATTTAAAGCTCATAACAAACCTATGAGGTAGGTGCTGTTATTACCCCCCCCAATCCAGTTTCTCAAATTGAATACCCAGAACACTCATTGAGATTGGAGGTTCCTTTAAAATACAAACTGATCTTACAAATGTCCTTTGTGTAACCAAAGACTCACCATTTTGATTTATGTGCTAATTGGTTCACATATAAATTCATATTATCTAACTGCCACTTGGCCCTTGCCATTGAAAAACAATTCAATTATCTACACAAGTATTTTCAGAATCTCTAAATTCTTCATTGTCATCAGTTCTAATGATAAAATAACAATCTATTTCATACACCACAGTTTTGCCAAGCATTCCCATTAGATGGGCATCTATATTTTTCTAGTTCTTTGCTAACACAAAAAGTTCTACTAGA
>CM053622.1:177232944-177253719 GCA_028646595.1 Phalanger gymnotis
CCCCAATTGATAAATAATCAAAGGATATGAACAGACATTTTTAGAAGAAGAAATCAAAGTTCTCAACAGTCATATTAAAAATGCTCTAAATTACTATTGATTACAGAAATGCAAATTAAAACAACTCGAGGTACCACCTCACACCTATCAGATTGACTAATACGACAGAAAAAGAAAATTATATATGTTGGAGGGGGTGTGGGAAAATTGGGACACTAATGCATTGTTGATAGAGTTGTGAATTAATCCAACCATTCTGGAAAGCAATTTGGAACTATGCCTAAAAAGCCATAAAACTGTGCGTGCCCTTTGACCCAGTAATACCACTGCTAGGTCTATATCCCAGGGATTTTTTTTTTAAGGGAAAAGGACTTATTTGTACAAATATATTTATAGCAGCTCTTTTTGTGGTGGCTAGGAATTGGAAATTGAGGGGAGATGCCCATCAATTGAGGAATGGCTGAAAAAGTTGTGGTATATGAATATGAAGGAATAATATTGTGCTACAAGAAATGACGAGGAGGATGATTTCAGAAAAACCTGCAAAGTACATGAACTGATGGAGAGTAAAATGAGCAGAACCAGGAGAACATTGTACACAGTACCAGCAGTAATATACAATGAACAACTGTGAATGACTTAGCTATTCTTAGTAATATAATCATCCAAGACAATCTCAAAAGACTCATAATGAAAAATGCTATCCACCTCCAGAGAAAAAACTGATGGAGTCTAAATGCAGCTCAAAGCATCCTATTTTTCATTTCTTCCTTTCTTTCATTCTTTCTTTCTTTACTTCTTTCTTTTTTGGTTGAAGTTTTTCTTCCATAAAATAACTAATATGCAAATATGTTTTATATGATTGCACATGTATAGCCTATATCAGATTGCTTACCATCTCAGGGAGTGGGGAAAGGAGGGAAATAGAGAGAAAATTTGGAACTCAAAAAAGAAACATAATGTTACAAATTGTTTTTACATGTAACTGAGGAGAAAAATAAAATATTATAAAAATTTGAAATGAGTTTTATTCATTTCAAATTCATTAATTTTAAATACTTGTACAGGAAAAAATCATTTAGAGTTGTTGTAATTCTTAGGCACTGGAATAATTCCCATATATGCCATTGTTTTTCAGGAATTAAAGACTATATTGCCCTGGACAGTGTTTTACATGTATAAAAATGTGTCTAAAAAAATTAATGTCCACACATAATCTCCGTCATTTATTTAGCATTATATAAAATGTTTCATGCATATTATCTCACTGGATCCTTATACCTTCCCAGTAAGTAGGCATTGCTATCCTCTTCACTTTACAGAGAATGAAATTAAAATAAAAGAGATTAAGCCACTTGCCCAAGATCACACAACTAATTAGTATCACAACTCTTTTGTTATTGTTATTCAGCTGTTTCAATCGTGTCTGACTATTTGTGATCCCATTTGGGGTTTTCTTGGCAAAGATACTGGAGTAGTTTACCATTTCCTTCTCTAGTTCATTTTACAGATGTGGGAGTGGAGGCAAACAGGGTTGAGTGACTTGCCCAGAGTCACACAGCTAGTAAGTGTCTGAGGCCAGATTTGAACTCAGAATGATGAGTCTTCCTGACTCCAGGCCCAGCATTCTATCCACTGCCCACCTAGCTGCCACATGTTATAATATTTCTGCTCACCAAAAAAGTCATGCTTTTTTTTAAAGGGTATATATTATTAAATTTTATTTTACTATTCCAAAGTTGTCATCATTACAAAGAGTAATCATTATCTTTAATTACATTATTGTCTTAACTTTTTCACAAAGGAGATACCATTTATTGTATAGTTCATGGTCTTTTGGACATGTTCTAAGCAATGCATTAGTTAACACTGTGGCTTCACTCCGACAAAATTTGTTACCAATAAATTTTGTGCTTAGTTTGTCAAGCATTTCCTATGTAATACTTCAGTCTTCAATTCTTCTATTTTTTTACATCTACATGTATTTTCATTTAGAATATGATAGTTCACTTAAATTAAGAGATTTACACTAAACTTGGGTATTTTTCCATATATTCATTCCCAATTTTGTAGTTCTTCCACTTCTCTATTTATCCTGGGAACATTGTCTCATGTGTTAGACTTATTAGGATAATGTTGCTATCAATTTGATGATAAGAAGCATACTCTGCCACAATAGATCCCATCAATACCTCACAAGTTAAAGTGTCATCATTTTCCACAAGATTTTTCACCAAGGAAAGTACGCTAGGAGTAGCATTCTCTTAATCCCCTAGTGGTCACGCTTGTCTGGACACCATGTCCGAAGTGTAGTAGTCATTTAATAAATTCTTGCCAGTTGATTTGATCTATATCCTATTGTTGCATGCCAGGTTAGTCTATCTACTGCTATTGTTTTCTCGGTATTCCACAATAACACTATTAAATTGCTGAAATTGTGCTTCCCTGTTTCTTCTGTGCACTTTGCTTATGACTATCCTAACAAGTCACCATACAGCATATTACTGTACATTTTGATGCTAGTTATTTTCTGCACATGTTCTTCCTGTTTTAAGTATATTTTAAGAAATTGCACTTAGAATGATAGATATGTAGGTAGATAGATGGACAGATAGAATTAGATGAAATCATCTTACGGCATCGTCTACTTGAACACCTAACCAAAGTAGAAAGTCCTCTATAAAATATCTCTGACAGGTGATCATCTAATCCCTGCTTAAATACTTCAAGTAGGAATGAGCTCACTACCTTACAAGTTAGCTTGCTCCATTTTGGGACAGCTTGAATGGTTAAAAAATTATTCCTTCTACTGAGCTAAAATTTGACTCTATAAAACATGCAGTCATTGGTGCAAACTCCTTTCTGTAGCCCTAACATAAATCTCATTGCCACTTCTTGGCTCATGAATAAAATCTGTTCTGGGAAGTGTCATTGTTAATTGATGAGATGTTGATGCCTATCTCAGTTAAATTCCTAGATACTTAGAGTTGGATGGTTACCTCATCCTATCTCAAACCAGGTCATTAATCATTTCTACAACAAAACCAAGGAGGACTCATTTTATATCCTCACCTCCAGTGAGATATAATTCACCACTCCTCTGAGCCAACCATTCTGTTTTTGTCCAGCTCTAACTATTAGGATCACTGGGTTTGTTTGTTTTTGTTGTTTCATGCTGAGCACAGATTTACTTCTCTGTAACTTCCACCCATCGATCCTAGTTTGTACCCTTTGGATTGAAGCAGGACATGTTTAATCACTCTTCTGCATGATGACTTCTCAAATATTTGAGGACTATTCTCCTATCACCCTGTCTCCTCTTTTTCAGATTGTGTCCCTAGTTTCTTCATCCAATCCTCATAAGGAATGATTTTAAGTCCTTTCATCATTCTGCTCACCTTGCTCCAAATATATTCTGCTCGAGTGTATCTCTCCTGGTCTACTAAGCTTCTAAAATTTGGCACCTAGAATTAGATGTACTATGTCAGAGGTGGTTTGATCAGGGCAGGGAACAGTGGAGACAATCACCTTCTTTTCTCTGGACACTGTGTTCTCTTCATGAAGGCTAACATCATATTAACTCTTTTGGCTACCATATTACACTGCTGACTCGTATTGAGTTTGTTGTTCGTAAAAATCGCTAGGTATTTTTCACGTGAAGTACTTTCACTTACTTGCTCAATTCATGACTTTGTTACTTTTTTTCTACCAACATTTCATTGATGCCCAGGAGTATAATTCAGTTCTGTGTTGCCTATGAAAGTGTTTGGCTATAGATATAATAATCTCCAAAATGAACCAAGTTTTATAATGATGTTGGCCCTGCAAAAAATTATCTATCATTGCTTTCCAGTCCTCCAGCTGGGTAGAAGTCCAGAGGAAAATTATCAGGCTTCAGACAATATTTGCAACCTGCTGATTAAAATAATGGCATCAGAATCCATTTATAATACCGATGTTCAACTTCTGTGTTTTACCCTTAACCACTGCAACAGGAAATTGATGGAATTAGACTGGGCTAATTATATTCCTTCTGTCACAAAGAATAGATTAGAAAAAATACATTGGCTTTGAGAAAAGAAATTATTCTCCAATAGAATAACCACAAAACATTTTAAGTTCTTTTGAGCAACGAACATTCATCAATTTACAGGACCTGTCCTATGAGAATAGTCACCTTGTTTGTAATGTGTGTGGCATTCAGAATTGTCTGCCTAACTAAAAATGGCTCTCCCATAGACCTACTGCAAATTTACTTTGGATCATCGTCTATAATATTATTACTCAAATGCATCCTGGATAGTGAATGAATTAGCAGTCATTATTAACCTGGCATTACTATATCAATTAGCTAGACAAGACTGTCCAAGCTTATACCAATCCTGCCACAGCTGAGTAGGGAGAGAATATAGTGATCCTACCTACAACCACAGAAGTAGTTCAGCACAAAGCAGAGGCACGGAATTCGAAGAGATCGTAAGTGGCCAAAATTTTATAGAAATATGTCATCAAGGCTTTATTTTTCTGTTTTTGTTTTCTTAATTTGTTCAATAAGAAGCTAGGGGAAAGGACAGATTATTTTTAAGTTTGTTCATTAATAATAATAATAATAATAATAAACTATTTTGAAAAAAATAAATTTGATTTATATAAATAGCTCACCAACCCACCCTCTGGCAAGCCTATACTAAACCTGCCTCTTTCCATAAGGTGGGGTGGGGTGGTGAAGAGACAAGGATTTATTAAGTGCCTACTTTGACCTAGACATTGTACTAAGCACTTTACAACTGTTATCTAATTTGGGATTTCACCCCACCACCCCAAGCTCTGATGATTGTAAGACTGTCCCACTCTGATCCCTATGGGTCTTACAGCAGAGATAAAGGCCCTAAGGAAAAAAATAAAAACATAAAATAAAAATAAAATTCAATGAAGTAATGGGGACAAATCCCAAATATTGAATTCTTTGAACAGAGTATTACAAGAGAAATTAGTTTCATAGGAACCACGTTTCAAGTGGACGATTGGCTTCTAATGTCATTCTAGGGGGGTTTCACAACTTTACTGCGGGCTTTTGTTTGTAATGTATTAGCAATGAGATCCTTTCTACCTCTAAATCTATGATCCTATTCCAAAACAGTAATCCAGGACTGGGGCACTTAAGCAATTTTAGTGTCATGTATCTCATTGACAGTCTGAAGGTGAAGTCTTTAAACTTCTTACAATAATCTTTTTAAATAATTGAAGAAAATGTTAAATATCAGTGAGACAGTGAGAATAAAGATGTGTGGGTTTTTTTCCAATCCAAGTTCAGGAATCACCCAAAATCTATCCATAGAATCCTTAGGTAAAGAACCCCTGATCGAGGACAATGTATGCCTATACTATTGATGGAATGGGAAAGTTCCATGAATGGGGAAGGGCTAGAGAGAGGACAAACATGGGTATTCTAGAAAGCAATCCGGGAGAGTCACATGAGAACAATGAGCATTGTCAAGGGGTGAAGTGATGCTGAGGAAGGAATGCAGAAAGTTTTTGTTATTCAGTTGTGTTCAATTCTTCCTAACTCCATAGACCATTGTATCCGAGGCCCTTCTGTCCTCCACTATCTCTTGAAGTCTGTCCAAGTTCATGTTCACTGTTTCTATGACATTTCCTATCCATCTCATCTTCTGCTATTCCCTTTTCCTTTTACCTTCAATCTTTCTCAACATGAGTCTTTTCCAATGAGTCTTGTCTTCTCATTGTGTGACCAAAGTATTTAGGCTTCATTTGCTTTTTCTTTGTATCTTCAGATCTCAGTACAATGCCTGGCACATAATTAGTACTTGATATATGCTTAGTGATTGATCAATAGGTTAATATGCTTGTGTCTTACTGATACTAAGCTCAAGCCTGATCTGCTTGATCTGCCCAACTATCAAGCCTCACTCTCTCAATGACCAGTACAGAGTACAAAGGAAAACAGGTGGAGGTATCCAGGGATGAGGTTCAAAATAAAATAAGTTGGGTGCAATGTACTTGAGGCTTACAGAAGATATGATGAAAGCTTAGCAATAATTACGAGTGGCAGATTTGGATACTAAATCTATCTGAATAGGATGCATAAGAGTAGGGTAAAGGCTTTAAAAAGAGCTAACCAAGAAGGTGGGAACATAGCAAGACTTTGCTGAAGATCCTGTTGCTTGCTATCCCCTGAAAGGGATAGCCCTCACCAGGTTGACCTCAGGTCTGATTTATGGCTATTGGTTAGTATATGGACATATTATATTAATGAGAGAGAGAGAGAGAGAGAGAGAGAGAGAGAGAGAGAGAGAGAGAGAGAGAGAGAGAGGAGAGAGTGTATGAAAGAGAAAAGAGAAAGAGAGAAGCAAACATTGCCCAAGATAAAATACTATTATAACAACAAAACCCATAAAAGCTATAAAAGGTCAATTTGTAATTCCCATGCCAAAATGTAGTCTATAGTAAGGTCCTTATAAGTTTTCCTCAAACCACTTCCACTGTAAATTAGGTTAGTACTTGAAGAATATACCTAAGTACTCTGTAATCATATTTTTGTAAGTTTCTAACATATCTATGCAGAGAATAACTAAATGTTTTGAGACTCAAAAGATTAAAATAGAAACAGATATCTTAAGCAAAAATCATTCTTACCATGGAAAAGTCATGAGTGTAAATAATATCTATGTGTATTGAAATTTGGAAAATGTGTGTGTGTGTGCCTGTGTCTGTGCATGCATGTATAAGTTGTCCCAAAAGTCTTAGGGCTATTAAAGCTTAAATATTCCCTAAGACTTTTGGGAAATTCTGTGTATATGTGTGTGTGTATATGTGTGTGTGTGCGTGTGTGTATGGATGACATATATAGATATTGATATACAGATAGATATATAGATTAGAGGTAGATATAAATATAGATGTAGATATAGGAGATGCAGGTGTAAATGTAGATATCTATACCTATGTAGATATCTATATCTGTACCCGTATCTATCTATTATATATGTATAAGTATGTATGTAGGTGTGTTTATACACAGAGAGAGAGATCTGTATTGAGGAAAGAGAATGGCACCTAAAACAATACACTAGGGGGTTTGATTTATAGTCCTAGCAAATCTCTAGAACATATTTATAAAGAGGACAGTCGGTGAATATCTAGAAAAGGAATTATTGGTCATAGAAATCAAGAACAGGCCATGACAAAATAGCCTCTTTCCCCCCCCACCCCACCCCCAGTGTCACCAGTGTGGTAGATATATACAGTGATGTAAATAGAGTTAACTAGATTGTAGCAAAGCATTTTATAAACAGTTATCATAATCTTGTGGACAAGATGGTCTAGATGACAGTGCAAATAAGTAAATTCAGAACTGATTAACTAGTCAGACCCAAAGGGCAATCACTAACAATTTGATGTCAACTCAGAAAGAGATCTCACGGAAAGCTCCAGTGATCTATGTTTGACTCTGTGCCATTTAATATTTTTATCAGTGGCTTGGATGATGTTGTAGATAGTTTGGTAATAAAATTTTCAAGTGACACAATCTGGGAGGGATATATAAAACATTAATTGGCAAAGTCAGTATTCAGAAAATCTTATCAGCATAGATCACTGGGGCAAATCCAATAAGATGTAATTTATTACAGATAAATTTAGTCTCATACTGGGGTTTAAAAAATCATGTTCACAAATAAAGAAAGGGGAGAAATGGACATGGCTGTATAGTGGTTCATGGATAAAACATCTCTAGGTTTTGTGAATCCTGGCTTGTAATACATAAACAAAGCAAATCAATACCTTGATTGCACCTGGATGAATGTGGCTCATTCTATACCTGTAGACATCTCTCACAACAATCAATAAACATTTATTAAATATTTACTATTTTCCAGACACTGTCTCAGGTACTGTGGAGAGAAAGACAAAAATGAACCAGTCCTTATCATCACGGAGCTTACTTTTTAGAATAGGAAACAGCATGTAGATATATAAGTAAACCATAAATATATACTGTCATTTCAAGAGGATCAATAAAGATTGAAGAAAGAAAGGCTTAAGTTCATGAATAGCACTTGAGTTTAGATTTTAAGGAAACTAAGAACTGTTAAGAGGTTGAGGCAAGAAAGCATAAAATTCCAAGCACAGATCACAGCTTATATAACTACACAAAGGTGGAGAATGATATATCATATGTGAGGATTCAAGTGGGTCAGTTTGGTTGGTCAGAAGCATGTATAAAGGGGAATAATATGTAACAATCATGGAAAGGTATGCTAGACTGAAAAGATTTAAAAGCCAAACAGAGGAGTTTGTATTTTATACTAGAGAAAATAGAATCCCAATAGTCTTCTGAGCAGTAAAGTAAAAGTCAAACTGCCCATCATGATGGTGGTTGTCTATTCTCAAAGAGGACCAAAATGACATCACCATGTGAGAGTCAAATTACAGTGTGTCTAACTGTGGCTGATCAGACCACTACAAGCTTCAAATGTTCTACCATAGGTCAGGCACAAATACTCCATGTGAACATTTGGAGTGGCTACTCTAAATTTGCACATCTCATGTTTCTTTAGAGCTATTTCAATTCTACTTTGCTCATAGGGCACAGAAGCTTCTCTGATGAGGGCATGCCACGCTGAGTGGTCCTGTGCCAGTGTCTTCCATGTCACACAATCAATTCCATAGTTCTTAAGAGAGACCTTGAGGGTGTCCTTGTATTACTTCTTCTAACCATCATGTGAGCACTTGCCCTGTGTGAATTCTCCATTAAATAGGCTTTTTGGCAAGCGTACATTTTGCATTCCCCCATCACCTTGGTAGCTACATGAAGGATGGACTAGAGAGTGGAGACACTGTATTCATGGAGAATAATCAGAAAGATTTTGTTGTAAGTGATGGGGGAATGAACTAGAGTCGTAGTTATGAGTAGAAAAAGGGATGGATGCTAGAGATGTTTGGGAGATATAATCAATTAGTGTTGAGAACTGATTACATATGGATAGTGGATCATGGAATTTGAAAGCTGGAAGGGATTCTAATGGGCCATCTAGTTCAAACTATACACTAAAGGAATCCCCATTATAACATATCGAACAAGTGGTGGTGCAACTTCTGCTTGAAGTCCTCCAAAGAGGGAAAACCTCCTTAGGCAGCACTTTTTATTTTGCATAGTTAAGAAGCCTGAATTTGCCTTTCTAAAAATTCAACTCATTTCTTATGGTTCTATATGGCCTATGAGGCCAAACAGAACAAATCCAAAGCATCTTATATGTGACAGCCATCCAAATAAATGAGGACAGCTATCATATTATCCCATCCCAAATCATTTCTTATCCAGGTTAAACATCCCCAATCCTTCAACCACCCCTTTTATTACTTAGATTCAATGCCCTTCCCTGCCCTCCTTTGTACACTTTCCAGATAATCAATTTAATTAAAGAGAATGTAGTCAGACCTGTGCTTTAGGAAAATCATTTTGGTACTGACATAGTGGAAAGATTGGACTCTGAGGCAGGAAGACTAATTAGGAGATGTCACAATAATTCAGATGAGAGGTGGCAAGGGCTTGACTTAGGGTGATAATTTTTTGAGTCTGTACTCACAATGAAGTCATAAGCATGACATGTAGAGAAAGAAACAAGACTTAATTGATTGGATATGTGGGGTGGGAGTGAGAAGCTGAATTAACACTAGGATTTCAGATCTCCTGACTGGAAGCATGATAGATAACTCACTCAATAGAAATAGGGAAATTTAGAAGAGGTGAGGATTTGGGGAAAGAGAATGAGTTTTGTTTTAGATATGGTGGATTTGAAATGCCTACTCAATTCTCTAGACTGCCAAAATCTTTTGATGGTCAGCTATACTTCCCAGTTTTGTTCCATCTGCAAATTCTGTGGATAAAAATGTTAAACAGTATAGGACCAAGTATAGATAACTGGGGCACTCCACTGGAAACCTTCTGTCATGTTGTCATTGTACCATCAATGCAGGGTATAACTAGGTGGCACAGTGTATGGAGTGCTGGCTCAGACCCTTACTGGTTATGTGACCCTGGGCAAATTATCAAACCACTATTTACCTCAGTTTCCTCAGCTGTAAAATAAGGATGATAACAGCACCAACTCATAGGGCTGTTGTGAGGATCAAATAAGATAATGTTTGTACAATACCTGGGACATAGTAGGCACTATATAAATGTTTATTTCCTTCTCTTCCCCTTCCCCCATCAACAAATACTTGTTTAGTCAGCCCAGCCAATCAGTTCCAAATCTAATTACATTATCATACAGTCCATATTCCTCCATCTCCTCCAAAAGAATAAATATGGGAGACTTTATCAAAAAGCTTTGTTAAAATCTAGATAAACTATGTCTACAACATTTCCTCATCTGCTACTTTATAGTAACCCTGTCAAAAAATAAGATTAATCTAGCATGACTTGTTCATGAAGAAATCATTTTCACTCTTTTTAATCAATGATAACCTCTTTAAAATTTGTCAATTATGTCTAAAATGATCCATTCTAGAATTTTTCAGTAATCAAAACCAAGCTCACTGGTCTATAATTTACAGATTCTGTTTTCTTTCCTTTTTTGAAAACTTGTGTGAATAAGATTTAGAACAGAATTTTCCCTTGTTTCCTCCACCTTTGGAAGAATGAAATTATTGTTAAGGCAAGTTATATTCTGCTCTTGTCAGGGAGAGAGTTACAGCAGATATCTGGATAATTCAAGTCCCCAAGCATTGCTATATCATGCATGCTCTTGGCTTGTGACACGTTTTCCAAACTCCTCGTCAATTTTCTTTTTGTCCAGGTGGTTTGTAGTATACTACAAAGATAAAAATCACTTCTGTTCCCCCCTCTGCTGATCTATATACACGAATGCTCTCTGCCATGCTGGCCATTTCCGGTTCCCAGATTCCCTCACATTATATATTTCTAATATATAATGCTACCCTATCCTTTTTTGACCCATTGCTATTCAGAGCCATGGCCCGGTCATAAGTTTCATTATACCAAGTCTCAGGGATATACCTATGAGAACAAACTTGTCTTCTTATATTGGAATTTCAAATTCCTCATTTGTCACCTAAACTTTGAGCATTTGTGTGAAGATATTTGAGGCAGTGATTTACACTTTTGGCTTTTTTCTTGGATTTTTTTTCTGGATGTCTCAATTGCTAATCTTCTTTCTTTATAGCTTCTCTCTGAGGGATCTAACTTGGGAGGTAAACATTAACTAGTCTTTTTTCCCTATCCTTTTTTACTTTATAGACTTTTTTAAATAGATTTGCAACACATCTGACAAATAAATTCTTACTAGACTTTGTTAGATGTACTCCCTCTCTGACCAGGAATCTGTCATATCCATATTTTAATCTCTGTTGCAGAAAATTAATTCCCATTCTCAGATACCATCTTTTTTAGCCAGCTGTTCATGTGCCAAATTAATTTTGATTATGTGATTCTATATAGCTTCTCACTGAATATAAAAGTGCCACACATCCTTTTTCTGCCTTACACCTGTGATTTCATTATTGTAGCGAACTATTGCCTTGAGCATTAAGTTAAATGACTTGACCAAGGATGCACAGCCAGTATATGACAGATAAAGGTCCTCTAAGGTCCCTTCTATCTCTAAAGTTATGATCCTGTGATCCATATATTTTAGATTCTGCAGCTAGCTCCCTATCCACTACCCTCTGCTCCCTAACTGATCCTCAGTTTAGTCATCTTTCAGTAAAAGGTCCAGTGTTCCCAGTCTGGAAAGGTTTTGAGTAAACTTGAAGTATTAAAAAAAAAACCAACTTCTTCATGTAGTCATTTTGGGGAAAGTGCTTTCCACATTGTAAAGCACTAGATAGATGAATAAATAGATACATAGATATAGATATGCTTATATTCACATACACATATTATATATAAGTTGTTGCTGCCGTTATTCCCCATTTTGCATTTTAAAAGTTTGTATTCTTCCTTCCTTTTTATTGACTCCTCACATTCCTAAAAGTGGGGTTTTTTTTTAGATGCACCATGTCTGCTCATCCAAAATAAAACAAAAAGCCACCTACTTGGTACCTGAAATGGATCCCTGTGCTGTACAAATCTGGCCTGGATACTTATACTGAAAAGTTTATCTAATATTACCAACTCATGAAGGCTACATTTACATAGGTACAATTATCAGAGTAATCTAGGTTGTTTTTTTTTTAGTGCTCCTTCTTTTGTCCAAACAATTAAGTGAAAAGAAACCTTACAGACCAGAATTATCCAGATAAATTATTTAAACTATATTAAAGAACCATTTAATTCCTAATTCTCCTCTTTTCATTGTGCTTTTTAGATTTGCCTTTCCCTCCATTATAACACCTTTCTAAACCTCTGGACTTTTTCAACGAGTGCAGTGATTGTGGTTCAATTTTCATTCCTTAATAGAATTTAGTACAACAAAACCATCCATTATGTGGAACTAATAATTTGGAAAATACATATCTTTATGGCAGCACTCTTTTGTTCAGATCATCCTTCCAGGTAATGTCAAAATATATCCTCATAGAAATCACACACACACACACACACACACACACACACACACACACACACACAAACTTTGCAGGAATATTATGATGTCCTCCCTTATAAATACTGAGAGGATTATTTTTTTCTGAGAATAAAGCTACTTTGTAAGTGTAACAATAAATAACCAACACCAACTCTACTATTATCAAGTAACTTTCTGTTTGCTTACACTAGTGACTATCTCCTATATAAATTCTAAACAATATGATAGAAATTTTTAGAAACTAGTGGCAGGCTATGATTATAATGAATAAATGGCATTCTGATTTGAAAATAAGCATATTACAATATGAAATAATTCATCCTATGAACTTAATCTGAAGTATAATCTTATTTGCTCAAATTTTAAAAAGTTGTATTAAAAGATTAAAAATTGGTAAACAAAGATCAGCTAGGACAGCTAGGTGGCACAGTGGATAAACGTCAAACCTGGAGTCAGGAAGATATCTACTTGAGTTCAAATCTGGCCTCTGACACTTTCTAGCTGTGTGACCCAGTCACACAGGGCAAGTCGCTTAACCCTGTTTGCCTCAGCTTTCTTCATCTATAAAGTGAGCTGGGGAGACTAATGGCAAACTACTCCAATATCTTGCCAAGAAAACCCCAAATGGGATCAGGAAGAGTCTGACTTGACTGAAAAGCAACTGAACAACAAAGGTGGAAGATAGTGAAATCTTACAAAAGCAACAAGGCAGTAGTAGACAACTGCTAAGACCTGGCTATTTGGTAAGACAATAAACATCTATAGACAAAAGATGTATGTAGCCTCAAAGTCTAAGAGAAATCTCAGATCTGTACTCTTCCCCTAGCCAGGCCTTTTAGGCTGTTGAGTGCTCAGAGTATGGATTACGGGAGGGCAAAGGAGGAGTAGCACATAAGGGGTTCACTAATCGGATCAACGAGTAATTGATTGAGAGCTGGAATGACCCTTAGAGATCAGAGTTCTCTAGAATCTCTGACTCTGTTTAGAGTTCTGAAGAGAAACACTTTACGTTCTCGATTTTTATTCTCAATCTGTGAATAAAATGAAGCCTATAAACTCTCCTAGTTCCCTTGGCTTCTTTCGATCTAGAAACTCAAGGGAATCTAGATCCAACCCCCGTCAGGGAGGATGATGGGCTGGGGACTAACACAATCATGCACCCTTTCTATAGATCTACTGCTTCCCAAGGGGCCACATTCTTTTTTCAATGAATCCTCTCACAGCTCGCAGTAGGGGAGCGAGGGAGCAAGCAGGGAAAGTCGGGATTTTCAGGTGACTCAAGAGACATTTCCATCCTGTTAACAGAGATCAGTCTCGTCCTACCACTTGCTTTGATTATTCAGTTACGTCTGCTCTTTATGGTTATGGTTTTTTCAGCAGCAAAAGGAGTAGTTTTCATTATGGCCACACGAATTGGGCCCTTGCTCTGGGACAAGCACTCTGAGACTGTAAAAGAAACAAAACAAAGGAAAACAAAGAAGACTCGGACCCTGCCTTCAAAGACCTCTGCAGCTGGCACTTTTAACGTTTCGGATGTCTATGTTTGCATTTGCTTGGAAATAGTTTTAACTCTCCAAATTGTTTAATATATATCTCACACCACACACGTTCCCTCAACGAGAAAAGCTAGTGGTAATCAGACACTGAAACGAGGGGAAAGAGCATTTTAAAGCATTATAAAAGGCGAAGAAGTTTAGAATGTGAGGCAACGGGAGGAAGGAGAGCTGCATGTTGAACACATTTGAGACTTCTTTTGCACCGCTCACTTTTCAAAGAAAAGAAAGGTTTTATAGAATAGAAACCTTCGTAGTGGCAGAAAGCAAACTTTTGTAGGACTTTGGTGTAGTTTACGAGATTAAGTGCTAAAATATTCACCAAACCTCATACAAAGGCGGTACCTCTAGCCTAGTGAATCCTCGGGCAAGCAAAAGAACCATCAAGTGGAACAGAGATGAGAGGCTGGCAGGATTTATGGACAAATGGAAAATGAGAAAACACAAAATAAAAGCAAACCCATGGGATCCAGTCAAGCTTCCCAGCCGTCTCATCTACCCCCCAGCTTCCTCTTCTCTCTTTTCCCATACCTCCCTTCACCCATTCGGTTCCTAGCCCCGCCACGCTCCACCTCCCACCTTAGCGTAGCAGAAGGAGATCAGCAGCAAGGGGAGCAGGTACCCAAAGACGAAAGTGCAGACCACGTAGATTTTCTTGTGCTGCTTGTTGGGCCACTGCTCCCAACAGAAGGTCTGGTTGCTGATTTCTCGGTGGAAAAGGCGCTGGTGGTAAGCCACCGGAGAGGCCATAACGATCGAGAGCGCCCAGATGACCCCCATGCCCACCAGAGCATTACGGGAGACCCTCAGGGAGGAAGAGCGCCTCGAGTGGACAATAGCAACGTAGCGGTCCACGGACATGGCAGAAAGGGTGAAGATGCTGACCAGCATGGACACGGTGAAGAAGTAGTGGGTGAACTTGCAGATGAAGGCGCCCAGCACCCAGGTGGGCAGCGCGTACACGGTGGCCTGGAAAGGGATACAGAACAGCAGATACGCCAGGTCAGCTACGCTCAGGTTAAGGATGAATAGGTTTGTGGTGCTGCGGGGTTTTCCTGGCTTACTACGCGCCAAAACTGTGATCACCAGAGTGTTGCCCAACACGCCCATGGCGAAGATCAGCCCGAACACCACCAGCGTGATGAAATTCTCGATGCCGAGACCGAAGAGGGGTTTGAGATCCGGATCTGTCAGCTCCGGTTGAGTTCCATTCCAGCCCTCCTCAGCTCCTTCACTTTGGTTTTCCATAACGAGGTCGGGGTCCATGGTCTAAGTTTGAGCCCAGAGAGCAGAAGCGGGCACCGCAGCTGGAAACCGGGAGAAGAAGCCCGGGATGGAGAAGACGGTGAAGGGCGTGGAGGGGCTTGGCTAAGCCTCAGAAAGAGTGTGAAGTTCTTTCTGGGAAGGTTAACTTCTTCCAACGTGGAGAGAACAGAGGGCAGCGTCTAGGCTGTATTTGCTTTTCTTTGTATCCCTAGAGATCAGCCCAGTGCCAACCACATATTGAGGGCTCAAGAAATGCTTGTCAACTGCCTGACTGAGTACGCAGCGGCAGGTTAACGGCACACCATTTTCCCTACTGACCAACTCTTCACAGAAACAGCGATAGTTTCAGTACTTCTAAAAATAAGAACTTTGCCCCTAATAGAGATGAATCGGTCTAAAAGCTAGATGTAGACCAGAATGGAAAGAGCCGGCAAAGGAGGAAGGACTCTGGGGACTGAGATGTATTCCTATTCGGTGTCTGGTGCTCGGGCAGCCACTTAGTCTGGAGTTGGAGGAATCTGATAGCAAGGAATCCCTCGAGGTGAACCCGTACGACGCTACCAGGACCGGCAGCTGAGGTCCGGGCGCTATCTTATGCTTTCTTCATGGTCCTGCAAAGCCCTGTCTTTTTCTCCTCCCTGAATAGAGTTCTGCGAGCGTGAACCTGTTGCTTCTGTTCGGCTTCCGCTTTGCCCTCAGGAGCGGCAGCAGCCGCAGGCGGAGGACAGAGAGGTGGCGCTGCTGGAGCAGGAGCTGCAGACAGACTCTTCAGAGCTACCCTGCTGCATCCCCCGGATTCCCGGGGCTCTCGAGATTAGCTTGCTGCTCCCCCAAAGTGGGCTCTTCTCTTTTTCCTCCTCCTAGTTTAAAAGAGACTAAAAGGAGGGTGAATAGAGTCAGCTGAGATGCACTCTCTGCGCCTTCCTTTTCTCCCTGCGAGTGAGGTGGGGGACATGGATGTCTCTCTGTTCCAGCCAGTGAAGGCAGCGAGTGAGCCCACTGTTCTCCCTCCCTCCCTTCCTGCCTTCCTTTCTTCCTTCCTTCCTTCCTTCCTCCCTTGCTCCCTCTCTCTCTTTATGCTTCCCACACCCAAGAAAAGTCAAATAGCACCAGCGGAGTCCTGGGCTCCCTCTAACCTTTCTGACCGCTGCCCTTTCTCCTTTTGGGTTCTCAGCTTCAATTTCCTCATCTGCAAAATGAAGATAATACCTGAGGCACTTACCTCACTTAGCTACTGAGAGGCTCAAATGAGATAATGTACTTCAAGAATCAATTTGCAAGCTTTATGGTACTATGCAAATACAGATTATCATTTAGGGGCAATGTTGGGAGTGGAACCTGGGTCTACTGATTTATAGTCTCTATATTATTCTCATTTGTATCACACTGTCTCTTCAGAGTTTAAAAAAAAAAACACTTTGTCCATGAAATTTTTTCCATTGCCGCAAAATTTGAATTGGTTCCTCCCACCCCCACCCCGGTATTCATGCATTACCACTTCATAGACAAGATAACTCCTTAACTGACTGTTAAAACATTCACAAATGTCCTTCGATTTCTTAAAAACAAAAAATTGAATGGAAGGAAGAAGCAAAATATAGAATTCCTTTCAGGACTCTTTTCTGGTTTTCTTTAGTACATACTGCTTTCTACTAAACCTCAGCACGTGGGTATGAGTGAATTCATATGACTATATTCATTGTTTTATTTTAAAATATTATCCTATATTTTAAAAATACAGGCTTTACTATTTCTTACATATGAACTTTAAACTAAAATGTAATTTAAGCCTGTATCTCCAAAGTGAAAGGAAATGTTGAAATATTAGAATTAAATTAGAGTTCATCTAGTTACAATCTATATCTGAAGTACAAATGCCAGCTATGACAATCCTAACAAGAGGTTCCCCATTTAAAGAGGTTCCCCATTTAAAGAGGTTCAGTGACATGGAATTCAGAAACTTCCAAGGCCTCGAATTCCATTTTGGACAGCTCTAATTATAGGGAGATCTTACTTATGAAAGTTAAAATATGCTTCCTTGCAGCTTTTACTCTTTAGTCAAGTAAACAAGATTTTATTAAGTACCTGCTTTATGCCAAGCACTGAGCTAAGTAAGCACTGGAGATAACAAAGAAAAAAAAACAGTTGCTTCTGTCAAGGAGTTGCCTAATAGGTGAAACAATATGTAAACTATGTACAAACAAGCTATGTATTGGAAAGATTGAAAATTATTTCAGAGGGAAGGCATAGGTAGGGTCTTGTCCCTTTTATTTAAAAACAGCTTTCATATTCCACCTATATCTCTTCTTCAGGCTAAATATGCCTAGTTCTTTCAGACAATCCTCTAATAACACATTTTATAGTAATCTCACTGCTTAGTCATCTTCCTTTCCAAAATGTTTTAAATTAATAGATAATAAGACAAGCTTACAATCATCTTCTATACAATTACTCAATTTCAGGCAAATATTTTTTTGGAAACTAATGTACTTTCTTTCAAAATTGATACATAAAGTAACTTCTTTAGTGCCTTAAAAAATAGGCATTAAACAATACCACGAATTCACACTACAAACTTCCCAGCCTCCCCCACCTTTCTACCTCTACCTCCAAAATCTTCCCTCCCCCATGCCTTAATAGACAGTCTTCTAGAGTTGCCATGGCCAAAAAGTGATTCACCTGGTGATGGACCTTCTATTGATCAGACTCTCAACCCCGTTGCACCTGTATCTGATGTTTTTACACCTTGTTTCAACTTGCTTGGGCAGTGAGGTGGTACAGTGGATGGAGCAAGAGGTTTGGAATCGGGAAGACTCATCTTCATGAGTTTAAATCTGGCCCCAGACTCTCACTAGCAGTTCACTTAACCATGTTTGCCTTAGTTCCTCATCTGTAAAATGAGCTGGAGAAGAAAATGGCAAACCATTCCAGTATCTCTGCCAAAAAAAAACCCTAAAGGGGTAATGAAGGCTCAGACACAACTGAGTAACAAAGGACCCTCTAAAGCTTGTCATTCACTGGCTCTATAGAAGGCTTTGGCTGAGGGGGCAAAGTATAACTTCTATAAATGATGTCTTCCAAAATAATTTCTAATAGAGCTGACCTTAGAGGCCATCTAAACAACTTTGTTTTAATAATAATAATAGCTAACACTTATATAGAGCTTATTATGTGCCAGGCATCAGTGCTAAGCACATTAGAATTTGATCCTCACAACAATCCTGTTAGGTAGGTTATATTCTTATTCTCATTTTAATGATGAGGAAACTGACACAAACAAGTTAAGTGATTTGCCCTGGGTCTCACAGCTATTAAGTATCAGAGGTCCATTATGAACTCAGGTCTTCCTGACTCCAGGCCAGGCACTCTATCTGTTCTACCATTTTACAGATGAGAAACGGAGCCCAAAGGATGTTAAGCAACTTGCCCACAGTCACAAAGGAATAAGCAGCAGAACTGAGATGTAAACTTAGTTCTTCTAGCTCCAAATCCAGTAGTCCTACCATTGCACTACAACCTATATTTAACAGATCTTTACCGTTTTTTCCTTTTTTTGTTCCATAAGATTCCGAACTGCCAGATATTTAGAAACATCCAGAGAACTGAATATCTCAATATTTGATATCATGTATGGACAACCTCTCTGTCCTTCTAAAATATTTAACTAGCCCAGAAGTTCTACTAGTTCAAATCTTGTGCTATTAACAGGTTTATTATTTTCTTTCCCAAATACTCATTTTTTTATTTTAAATTATTAGTTATTAAGTGACTCCTGTCGCACAGTATGAAAGCAGAAGTTATTATATTGAAAAAAATTTAATTGCTATAGAATATGGCCATGTGACCATGTTCTATGGTAATGAGGGTTATTAAAATTATGTAGATCTCAATGTATTCTAGCCTAACAAAGTTTTGGAGAAGATATATAGAGATCTATGAGATTTTAATTCATAGGTGTCTAAAATTAGTAAGGTTTTTCTCCTTTACATTCTTTTCCTTCTCTGTTCAAATAGGTAGTTCGCAAGCCATTCACTCTGCGTTAATATCTATTGAGTAGCTTATTTGGGGTATCAGTATTCCTAAAGTATTGATAAGGACCAGCTAACTGTCATGCTTGATCAAAAATTTAATACTTGCACAAAATCTTTTGTGATACTTGTCAATTCAGCTCGGTGATTAAATCTGTAAGAAGGGGGTCTAGGAGGCGCCCTACTGAGTGGAAATAATACTTATCCAGCATTTGATATTTCGCAGTGGTGTATTACTCTTCTTTGAAAGTGTAGCTTTGATAGTTTTTTTTTTTTAAGTAAAAGGAAGGATGAGAGCTAGGCCTTTGTGCTGGTCTGCATGGCTTCCCTGTACTTAAGACTATTCCTACATCCACCTTCCAGCCCAGAACCCACCTATGGTACCCCTTAATTCATTCACCTTTATGCTCATAGGCATATTCAGATATTTTTGAAATCTCTACAGCATATTTCCTTCACTTTTTTCTGGAGGGGGGAAGGCAGGGCAATTGGGGTTGTGACTTGCCCAAGGTCACACAGCTAATAAGTGTGTCAAGTGTCTGAGGTCGCATTTGAACTCGGGTCCTCCTGACTCCAGGGCCGGTGCTCTACTCACTGTGCCACCTAGCTACCCATTCCAAGGGGCTATTTAAGCACTATTCACTCAGAGATGGAATGTAGGAGAGGGGAAGAGAACAAGCATTTGTTAAACACCCACTCTGTGATAAGGACTATGCTAACCACTTTACGAATATTATCTCATTTGACCATCACAATGAAACTGTGAGATTGGTTATCTTGTCCCTATTTTACAGTTGAAGAAACTGAGGGAGATAGAGGTTAAGTGACTTGCCCAAGGTAGTAAGTATTGGAAACCAGATTTTAATTCACATCTTTATGACTCCAGGCCTAGTGCTCTATCCACTGTGCCACCTAGCTGCCATGTAGATAATAGACAGCTGATCTGTGGCCAGGTGTTGCAGGGACAATGATGTATGGGGGAGAGAGAGAGAGGATAAAGATCCTGACGATGGTAGATACAGGGCATAGTTGCTTGAGTTTGACCTGGGCCACTTCAGAGTCAGAGAGTAACATACTTGTTAAACAAGAATGAAAACTTAGAGACAGTATGATGGGGCTGGGGGCACAGAGGGCATGGGAGGGGGGGTGGAGATTGTCAGTAAAAATTTCACCACCACTCACATTGTTTCTGCCTCATCTTGTATGTGGTTCCATTCATCAGACTGTAGAAACAAAGATTTGAAGCTAAAAAATATCTTAGGGAGCCTCATGCGTGTCTTTCTAGAATCACAGAACCCGATAGCTAGAAGGGACCCAACACATTTATCTCATCTATAACCTAATTTCCAAAAACAT
>CM053622.1:177254219-177269647 GCA_028646595.1 Phalanger gymnotis
AGAAGAAGAAACAATTGCATTCAGGTTGAAACTCAACTAAGTCAGTGGCCTATACTGCCTAGGTGCATTACCTGGCTGAATAAATTATGATATGTCTATATAATACCATATGCCATAAGAAATGACAAGGATTAGATTCTGAGAAATGTAAGAATACTAGATTGAATGATAGAGCATGAAGAGAGCAGACACAAATGAACACATTATACAATAACAAAATTTTAAAGAAAAACCACTTTGAATAAACTAATAGTAAATGTGTGTGTGTGTGTGTGTGTGTGTGTGTGTGTGTGTGTGTGTGTGTGTGTGTAGATATGTGTGTTTGTCTATGTATGTATAACATATACCTACTATGTATCAGGTACTATGTTAAGTGCTCGGGATACAAATGTGAAAAAAGAAAGATTGTTGCAAGCAAGGAATTTATACTCCAATGGCGAAACAACACACAAAAGAAAGCTGAAAAGCAGGAGATAGAAGAGAAGGTATTAATGCAGGGGCATGGCAAAGAAGACAAAGAAGTCCAAAATAGTCCTGTCAGGTGAGAAATGAGGAAAAGTCTGAAAGATTTGAAGAACTCTGAAAGATTTAAGAATCTGAGCATGTAACAACAATGCTGCTTGCAGCTGCTGTGGGGGTATAAGACTAATAACATGAGCACACAGGAGGGCTGCTAGCACAGATTCTTTGATCTGCTTTTCTAAAGGAAAGCAACTTTTAAGGGGTCAACAATCTTACTTTAAGCAAACATATATATACATATACATACATATATATGTATATATGTCATTCACTTGGTTCAGGGGAAAAGTCAACACCCTGAACTTCAGAGGAAAAAACAAGTAGAAATTATATAATCAGCAAATAACACAAATCAACAGACAGGACTTCTAAATGTCTGACAAAAAAGCAATACATACAAAGTTACCAGAAAGAGAAGCAGCAACATCTAGTTTTTCAAAGCTGGGAGCTCCTTAACAGCTACCTAGAGTCTCACCTGGCTACATCACACAAACATCCTTCTCTTGTGTTCTTCACAGCCAGAGGGTATCACAACTCTTGTGACCCAGGCTCATGTGACTCAGACTTCCCTGTGACTCAGGTTACCCGGGCCTATTAATGGATAGGAAAGATCTTCCCATTAAGCAACTCCCATTAAGCAAAAATACATTAACAATACAGCTCAATGCAAAGTATCAAAAGGCTGGTGATGAATTCTGCTACCCACTTCTTGGCAGAAAAGTGAGAGACCGGAGGAGCAAAGTGCTGCATACATTTCCACCCCTATTCCAGGGTTCTCCAGTGTCCCTAGGAGGGAACTGTAGGGATTGAGTGAACCATACCTGCTTCCAACTTGTGACTCAATTCTGTAGCTAGTTCTCTTTCCATTCAATTATGGGGCTAGTCCAATTTATGTCTTATGCAAACACTTTATGCGATTATAGGAAGTATAAGAAAGTGTCTTATCTGAAAACTGGCCCCATGCTGGTGAATCAGTTACTGTTCCTGTTCACTCTCCCCACTCTCAACTCTCAAAACTCACTATCTCCCTCCCAACTTGGAAAGCCCCTAATCTTTCCTCCAATTAGAAATTAGATTACCTACTCCTGTATCCTGGTTTTTATGCTGTTAATTGCTTGCTTTTAATGCATAAAATTCTGTCTCCTCCTGTATTTGAGGTCCAGTGCCAAACTGAGAAGGCCTGGTCCCAATTCGTCATGCAATTGGCATGCATTGCTTAATAAATTGATATGCGTGGCATCTTGAGCCTTTCTTTCTCATTTATTTCAGATTTTACCTGCCACACCTGAAAAGGTTGGGTATCTATAATCTGCCATTGGCTCAAACTGCCATTGATAACGTTCCCCCAATTTTAGGGAGTTCCTTGCATTCCACTTATATCTAACAATTTCACAATCGGATTAACTTTTGCAAAGGCATGTTTATTTCAAGAACAGTCATTCAAACATTCCCCCTCTTCCTGCCCTCCCCACAAATACCTGGGAGTCATGATCCACCTTACTGCCACCTTAGTCTCTGGGGAGGTGAGAGAGGGATTAAAGTCACAATTTAACTCAATTAAGGACTATTTAACCTAGTCTCACCAAATTCTCAGTCTATAGTCCCCATTTGGCTCAAGTCTTGGGCAGCCTAGTCTCTCAGGTCTTCCTTACTGGTCTGGCAGAAACATCTTTTCTGGAATCTTGCCTCTAATGGTAATTGTCTCTAGGGTGGGGGGCGGGGGAGAAAAGAAATTTATATGATAATTTTGTTGTGTATTTGAAAGGAATAGCAAGTTGTGCATAATAGATTTGCAGCTTCTGTGCAATCATCTTTTTTATTGTGCTATGCTATAGAAATGCTTGTTTTATTTCACAAATTAATTTTTTTAATTAAAAAAACATTTTAAGAATTGAGACTAGGGCTTAGGTGCAGGTCCAGTCTGTACCTGGAATTGATAAAGACAAACAAAATTTTAAAAAAAAAGTACATTAGCCCAGAACCTAAAAGGGAGAGGGTAGAAGGTAGCCTTTTCCCCTCTGAACTCAGCCAACACATGGCTACCCAAGCTTTGGGTGAAGAGGACTTTACTATCCACCTCTCAGAAGCTACGAAAAAGAGAGAAAGACTGTCCCAATCTGTTAGCTCCAAAGATGCAAACTGTTCTGGCTACACAGCAAGGGGAAAGATGCTATTCCAGCCATGTGGAAAGGAAACGCAGAATGTCTTGTCCCAGAAGCAGGTCCCTGCTAACTTCCACATGGATTCCTCTGTGCTAAATGATCTGGGAATGGGCAGAACAAATGCCCATTATACCAGATCATCCCAAGAACATCTGCAGATGTAAGCAAAGTCCCTCTCCAATTTTCCTATTTTCAGGTTTTATTTGAGTATGGAAAAGCTAGAAATTAATTGAGTAAGCAGTTAGCAGAGATAAAGATCTTGCCTCTTGGGTGGTTTGCTTCTTTATCTTTTAAATACCCATCTATTTATATGAAGCTGTGAAAAAATTTAGAGGTAAAAATTTAAAGAATCTTGAACATCAAAAGTCATTTGTGGCTATTGGCAAATTAACCTGGTTTATGGCCTTATTGACAGATGTGCAAATTTGAAAAGTGTACTGAATAGACACCATAAGCTAAGGTGAAATCTAGGACCAGGACAACTCAATCCTGTATCAAGAAGATAGGTCTTTGGAAAAAAAAAAAAGATTAAGCCTGGGGACATTAGCTATGTGGGCCTCTGTTGCCCTTTGTTGTAAAGAGCTCTGTCTATTCTTGGGTCTTTAACCTCTGGAAGCTTAAGCTCCGAAGGAATAAAAAAAGAAGTGCTTTTCTGATGAAGGATTTTTCTTCTTTTGCTAAAGAGAGCTGGAAAAAGTCTGTGAAAGTCAACTCCAGATCGAATTAATTTTTATCCCTTACATATATTACGTACATAGGTGTTTATATTTTATTTTACCAACAACTTTCCAGATATTTCTGTCAAGTACAACATTGGGCAGAAGATAATAACAGGTCATAGCTAAAATGTCCAATCCTTCCTTAGCAATTGACACTCATTTCAGCATCTGTTGGAACAAATGGTTGTCTGCCAAATGGCTAATACTTAATGAATATTAGCAAATTAGCACAGTCAATATTGGTTATTAAATTTTCAACCTAATGAGAAAATTCTTTCTTTTTAATTCAACTGTTCGAAAACTTTTTTTTTTATTTCTTTCACATCTATATCATACTTTTTTTTCCCTAGATAAGGTGATGGACTTGGGACAGAATTGTGTGTGTGTGTGCATGCATGTGTGTGTGTGTGTGTGTGCGTGTGTAAAATGGACATGGCAAATAGCATGGCAAAATTTGTTTTGTTTAGCTATCCATATTTTTATAAGGAATTTTTTCTGTTAGTAAGGAGTGGAAAGGAAAGAAATAATTTCTGTTTATTAAAATATAAATTTTAATTTTAAAAACAAATGGAAAATGTTAAATATTCTCTATGATATGTTTTCTTTATAAACCAACATCACAAACCCAATGAGGAAGAGTCTTAAAAAGTTTTCCTAATAATTTGGGTCATCATCCTCATGGAAGAATAAGTGTTCCAATAGATAGGGGATCTGATCAATCTGTTTCAATGAGCATTTATTAAGTATCCACTGTGTGTAAGGCACCATGGGAACACCAGGGTTACAAAGATAAAGTGAAAAATAGTCACTGTCTCAAGGAGCTTGCACTCTAATGGGAATGTGAAAGTAATATGTCTTTCAATTAATTACCAAAACTTCTTGTTAAAACAATTATTTGACTTTCAAAAGGAAGGCCATATTCAACTCAAGGTGGATGATATATCTGATTTAGTAAAGGTACCTATGGCATAATCCTCAATTCAATTCTGTTCAACAATCATTTATTAAGTGCTTAATACATATTAAGCACTGTGCTAGGAATTCAAAGATGACAGGCCTTAACTTCCAGGAGCTTGCATGTTACTGGGAGGTGTGATACGACCCAATATTTATCCAGCTTCCTCTCACTCTCCTGCATCTTGGGTTAGCCTGAAATTGGGAGGAGTATAAGCAATGTTTAAACTAAGTCATAGCCTCTGGTTATGTTGACATGAAAAAAGCCCATTAATGTTTGAGTTGGTCCCGTTATATTTGGTGGATGTCTGTCCCAAGATTGTCCAAGTGACCACAGCCTGACTTGCTGACCAGACACATTTCCATACAGAAATAAGGGGAGCCAAATCAACTCAAGCTAAGTGCTAGAGTATCCTTGTTGAATATTCTTTCCATATCATGAAACCTCCCTATCAGAAAACTTCCTTTGCTTAATTGTTGGATGACTTATGACTGCCATATTTCATCTCCATATCAAACCTGAGGTACCAGCCTGAGTCAGACTTCCCCTAATAGGAGGATACAAAATGTTTACTGATAAATAAACACATAAAACAAATGCTAAGGTTAGAATTCAACCCAAGGAGAAGGAGAGAGAGCCAGAGACACGGAGAGAAAGAGAAAGAGAGAGAACTGCAAAGGCTCTGAGAACTGCAAGCTCTAGAACTGTGGCAAGAGAGGATGCAGGCAAGCAGACAGTTAGGATTCATGAGTGAGTGTTTATGAGAAGGCCCTAGGAGAGGGGAACATTGCAAGATGGCTAGACTTCTTGTTGCTATATTGTGTTTTAATTTCCTAGCTGTTACATTGAAGTAGGCTTACTGGTTTGGGGATAAGATTACTGCCATGTCACATTGGGGTTATTGGTGTGGGGATTTGATCCACTGGTGTCTTAATAAATGTTTTACTTCTTCCGCCTTCTACATAGAGAATCTCTTATATTTTGTGATTCCAAACTATATATACATATTCATGATTACCAACAATATCATGAAAATTGCCTTACCGATACAGTGCTGTGGAGTGCTTGGAGAGTTTGCCTGACCATCCATTCAATATTTATTTAACAAATATTTATTATATTCCTACTATGTGTAATAGAAACCTGATTATTGGCATCTGATATTGCATTAAGAGCTTAATTTCTCTAATTTAAGACTTTGATCTCCGTGAAAATACACATACCCCAAATATTTATAAAATTCTCAGCCAACTGAACGTTTTTATGTTTTAGTGTAAATGAGTTCCCAGCTCTCTATGGAGCCAATTTTTGATAGAATGTACAAGTACAATAAGTTCAGGAAATGGGTAAGAGGAAGGATTATTAAATATTTTTAAAGACAGAAGGAAAGAAAAGAGTACATAGATGGATAATACAGGTTGCCTTACACAATAACAGAATCTCAAAGGTACTATAAAAATAACTTCACCGTCCAAATAGTTCAACCCATACCTGAATAAGAATTCCTTATACAATATACAAAGAAGTCCTCAAGCTATTGATAGTAGATATCTAGCGAAGGGCATTTCACTATCTCTAAGAGTCAGTCCATTCTCCTTTTAGATAGCTCTAAATAGTGGGATTTTTTTTTCTTTAGACCAAGTTTAAGGTTGCTTCTTTGCATATGTCATCCAATGCCCTGAGTTCTGCCCTTGCGGCAAAGAAGAACAGTCTAATCTCTTTTCTGTGACAACCCTTCAAATACATAAAATAAAAGAACTATGTTCTCCTAAATGTTCTCTTTTACATGTGAAGTACTTAGAATTCTTCCAACCAAGACATATATGTTTTGAACTTAAGGCCTTCTGTCATCCTTGTTGCCCTTCTCTTGATGCCTTTCCCTAAAATTCAGTGTCCAGAAGTGAACCCAATAAACAATACTTCAGGTGCGATCTGATCAGAATTGTCACCTTCTTATTCTTGCACGCTCTGCTTCAATAAATGCAGCTTAGATTACATTATTTTACTTGGCTACTATATCTCACCTGTTTATTCCTTTTGAACCTGTGGTTCACTAAAACCCACAAAGTGTTTTCAGACAAGTTCCTGTCAGTTCACACTTGCTCTTTCTTGGACTTGTGAAGGTGATTTTTTTAAATTCAGGTTTGAGTTTGACAATTATCCTTATTAAGTTTCATCTCATTAGATAAGGCTCAGATTTCCAAAGAGATATTAAGGAATAGTCTGTCTTCCATCATAATCAGGGAGTGGAAAGGCATTCCTCAAGCCCCTTTACCTTCTCTTCTGGGAAAGAGGTCAATCTGCACGTTGAGCATAAATAATAGGCACTAGGCCATGATAGAAATAAATATTTCGCATTCAGTGAAGATCACTGTAAAAACCTCCCTGCTTTTCACATTTAATGGAAGCAAGAACCTCAGTCCTTGTCTTTAGAGATAATAGGTTCCCTACAGAAATGCTCTGGGAAAATATTTGTGGATGATTTCATACCAGAATTACCACAGCCATATAGTGTCTATAAGGTTAGAAGGTCCAGAATTCTGCCACCTAGGGAATCCTGCATCTCCCTCCCAAACAGTGGGACAAGTTTGATACCAAAGGTAGAGGCCAAGGAGCTCCAGCTTGATTACAGGTAGTAATGGATGGATCCCTGCCAAGATATTAGTCATCTCTAGTATGGAGCAGCAGCCAGACCAATCAGTGAATCCCCACCAAAGAACCCCAAAAATCCCCATGGTAATTATAGAAAACAGACAAAAGGAAGAAGAGCTACAGAGTGAATCACTACTGATTGGTGGATAGTTTGTGTACTGATCAAGTACCAGTCACGTGTGGGTTATCATATTCTTGTTATGGCTTTCATAGTTCATAGTATTTAAGTTTTGACTCAGTGTCTAAATTATGATTCGGTATCTAAGTTAACGATTTTTTAACAGGTCACCGTGTTCAGGCTTCCACATTTCACAGAGCTTAAGTTTTTATGGCTTTTCATTTATCACTGTATTTTATGGCTTTTCCCCAGTCAAGACCCCATGGTGTCACTAAGAGCATATTGGTTCTTTAAGACCTCCACATTACACCCATCGGATTGACTAAAATGGTAGAGGAAAATGACAAATGTTGGAGGTGGTGTGGAAAAATTGGGATACTAGTCATTGCTGGTGGCACTGTGAACTGATCCAACCATTTTGGAAAGCAATCTGGAATTATACCCAAACAGTTATAAAACTATACATACCCTTTGACCCAGCAATACTAATATTAGGTCTGCTTCCCAAGGTGATCAGGGGAAAAGGGAAAGAATGTTCTAAAATATTTATAACAGCCCTCTTTGTGGTAGCTAAGAAGTGGAAATTGAGGGGATGCCCATCTTAGAGGAATAGCTAAACAAGTTGTGGCCTTTGACTGTGGTGGAATACTACTGTGCTATATGAAATGATGAGCTGGCTGGCTTTAGAAAAACATAGAAAGACTTTCATGAAATAATGAAAAGTAAAATGAGCAGAACCAAGAGAACATTGTATCATTGAAAAAACTCTTGTGAACAACTAAGTTATTCTGAGTATTATAAATAGTCAAATCAGCTACAAAGGACCTATGAAGGAAAGTGCTATCCACATCCAGAGAAAGAACTGATAAATACAAGAATGCGTAGTATGGTGTGTGTGTGTGTGTGTGTGTATGTGTGTGTGTGTGTGTGTGTGTGTGTGTGTGTGTGTGTGTGTGGAGTAAGCTGTGATACTAAGTCTCATACTTTATCTTTTCTACCTCTTATGGCAAAAATCCTTGAGAAGGCCATCTATTATGGATGTCTCCACTTCCTCTCCTCTCATTCTCTTCTTAACCTCCTACAATCCAACTTCTAATCTTATCATAACACTAAAATAACTCTCTCCAAAGTTACCATTGATCTCTTAATTGCCAAATCCAATGCTCTTTTCTAAATCATCCTCCTGAACTTCTGTGTAGCCTTTAACACTTTGGATCATCCTCTTCTCTTAAATACTCTCTTTACTCTAGGTTTTTGGAACACCATGCTCCCTACCAACCTCCCACTCTCCATTTTCCTTTGTTGGAACCTTATCTAGGTCATGCCCTCTCATTGTAGGTTTCTCACAGGTCTATGATCTAGGCCTCTTCCTCTTCCTTCTATACTATTTCACTTGGTCAGTTCATTAGCTTCCCTGATTACCATCTTTATGATGATAATTTTCAAATCTACCTAACCAGCCCTAATCTATCTGCTGATCTCCTGTCTCACATCCACCTGTCTATTGCATATTTTGGACTAGACAGCTCACAGATATCTTCAACTCAACATGTCTAAAACTGAAATCATTATCTTTTCCCCAAACCTTCCCCTCTTGTAAATTTCCCATTACTGTCGAGGTAACCTAGACTGTCCCCTTCTCCTCCAAATTTCATTTTGTGTCTTCAGAATGTCATTCTTAAGATTTTCCTATTCTTCCTTAGCTGACTTCTCCTATAGAATTTTAAGCCACAGCATCTTACCTAACATTTCTCTGCAAGTTTTGAAGTCCTTTTCTTTAAATCTGTCAGGGTTTGTCTCTGCTTATCTATTGAAAATTCTTAGAAATATGGATTGCTTGTTCCCAAAGTTCTCATTATTTCCACTCTAGCCAAAAGTCCTCCTTGTTAGAATCAGATCCACAATATAATTTCTTCTCATTGGTTCCTCCACCTTCTGAAGTATGAGCCTATCATTTAAAAAGTTAAGAAAGTATTAGCTGCTCTGCTTTAGGCTGAGAGAGTGAGAGCTTTGACAAATATCCCAGTAATTGAAATCACTAATCACTATTGTGTTATGCCTTTATGTGAAGCTTTTAAGCTGCATCACAAATTCCTCATTTATTTCCTCTTTCTGTACAAGCAGACTGTACCATATTGCCATGACAATATTTTTTTTCTGTTTCTACTTCCATCGATCTTACACAAAAGCTGTCCACTTCTTCCTTCTGGCTTCTGGATTTCCCTGCGTGAGTATATTTTCTTGATATTCAGCATCTTAGTCTTTTCCTTTTACCTATCCTATTCCTTTTGAATAACTTATATCCTTCCATATTGAATCTTATCACACCATGTCCAAATAGCATCTGTAAGGCCAAATTTATCTCTGGATTATAATCTCTAGTGCACCTTTGTTGCTATATTTACATATAAAAACTGAGTCCATAGGTTTCATTTTTATTTTTTAAAATAATTTTCAATTTAATTTGATTTTCAATTCTGAATTTTCTCCTACCTACTTCTTCCCCATTCATTGATAAGGCAACTACAAGAAATGTTACAAATACATAGTCATGCAAAGCAAATTTCAACATTAGCCACGTTCTCCCCAAAAAAAGAAAGAAAAGAAACAAATGAGAATGTTTCCATTTACACCCTGAGCCCATCGGCCCTCTATATGAAAACACACAGCATGCTTTATTATCAGTGCTTTGGAATTGTAGTTGCTTATTGTGTTGATCAAAGTGCCAATAGTCCATAGGCTAACTTCTTCCTCCAGCTTTGTTTTCCATAACTCAAAGTACTTCATATTTTAAGCTGGAATTCACACTGTAGCCTAATATTCTTTTAACAATGATGATAGCAAGGGATATTTTGTGGAATGTCATTTTCCTTCAGAGAAAATCTGTATTCCATAGCATCTCAATTTTATTGTATAACCAATTATATCTCTGTCATCCCTGAGTATATCTAAACATTTTTAATATCTATTGATGTCTTTAATTTCTTATAGCTATAATAAGAAAGAAGCTAGATGGTACAGTGGATGGAGTACTGCACCCAGAGTCAGGGAGATCTGAGTTCAAATATGACTTCAGCCATTTATTAGCAATGTGACCTTGGGCAAGTCACTTAACCTCTAAGATCTCTCAGTTCCCTCATCTGTGAGATGAGACTGATAATAGAACTTAACTCCCAGGCTTGTTGGGAAGATAAAATTAGATAATCTTTGTAACTGCTTTACAAACCTTAAATTGCTATATAAATGCTAGTTAGTATAGTATTATATCAATGAGTTCATTTATAGCATAGATCTTTAAGGCTTATAAAATATCCTACATATGATACCTCATTTTAAGCTTATAGTAATACTGTGGGGTAGGTGGTATTATTATCCCCATTTTACAGATGTGGAAACTAAGACTCAGAGAGCTTAAATCACTAGCTAGGCAAGTGATTTGAAATGCCTGAGGCAAGATTTGAAATAAAATCTTCTTGATACCTAGTTCAGTGTTCTGCCTCACCTCATAATTTAGTACTTCCTTTTATTTTTCCGATATTTACTTCTCCTGACATTCAAGAGGCACCTCCATGGTACTATTATTATACACTTACCAGCTGTGTGATGCTTCGCAAGCTACTTCACCTTTGTCTGTCTCAGTTTCTTCATCTGTAAAATAGGCCTGAAAATAGCACCTACTTTCCTTTTCAAGGTAAAAAATGGATATTTAATGAAATAGAGAACTTTTAAGCATTTCTGATGAAAAAATCTGAGCTGAATTGAAAACCTGACTTTCAAATACAAAACTCAAGAGAAGCATAAACAGGTAAACATGAAAGAGAAACCATAAAAGGGACTCGATAAGGTTAAACTGACTTTCTATATGATGATATATCATCATAGATAATGATAAATGTAACTTCTATCATTGTTAGGGCAGTTAGAAGGATTCTCCATATAAAGTGGATGCAGAAGTGAGTCAATTTTGCTGGGATGATGTAAAAAAAATGGATAAGTGAGAAAGAGTAATGCCCTGGAAGAAGGGGGAAAGGAGAGGAAGAATAGGGAAGATTATCTCACATAAAAGAGGTTTACAAGGAAGAAATTTAAAGTGGTGGGGAAAATGGGGGCGGGGCAGGGCAGGCAATGCTTGAATATCTTACTCACATCTAAATTGGTTCAAAGGGGGAAAATACACACATCTACAAATACTCAATTGGTAGTAGAAATCTATCTTACCCAACAGAGAAGTATGAAGGGAACGGAATAAGAGAAACAGAAGTGATAAAAGGGAAGGTGGATAAAAGAAGGCAATGGTTAGAAGCAAAACAGACTTTGAAGGATGTGTGTGAGAGAGAGAGAGAGAGAGGAACAGAAGAAAATGGAATGGAGAGAAATACACAGTAATCATAATGGTGAATGAGAGTGGCATCAACTCAATCATAAAATGAAAGTAGGTAGCAGAATGGATTAGAAATCAGAATTGAACATTATGTTGTTTACAAGTGACACACTTGCAACAGACACACAGTCAAAATAAGAGTTGGAGCAGAATGTATTATGCTTCAGCTGAAGTTAAAAAAAAAGACAAGAGTAGCAATCATGATCTCAGACAAAGAAAAAGCAAAAATAGATCTAATTAAAGAGATAAACAGGGAAACTACATCTTACTAAAAGGTACCATGTACAATGAAGAAATCAAAGCTATCAATAGTCACATAAAAAAATGTTCTGAATTACCACTAATTAAAGAAATGCAAATTAAAACCTCACACCTATCAGATTGGCTTACATGACAGAAAAGAAAAATGACAAATGATGGAGGGGATGTGGAAAAATAGGACATTAAGGTACTATTGGTAGAGTCATGAGCTAGTCCAACCATTCTAAAGAATAATTTGGAACTTGTGCCAAAAGAGGTATAAAACTGTGCATACCCTTTGACCCAGCAATGTTGATACTAGGTCTGTATCCTAGTATTGAAGAGATCAAAGAAATGATATCTCAGTGCTTCCATTTGACTGATTCCTTGGTATTGCTGGCGTTCCCCCTCCCCCATATGTGTTTTCATCCATACAGATATCTTCCAGCAAAGAATATTTTCTACCAACTCAGATTCGTGTTTGTTCTGTAACTTGTTGTCTTAGAGAGTTCACCGTGTACTTTGAAGTAAAGTGATTCACCAAAGATCACATAACCAATTTGTAGAAGAGGCAAAACTTGAAATCAGATCTTCCTGACTCTAACCACTGTACTGACTCTCCAGAATTCATTACAGTTTTGGTGGAAGAGGTGTCTTGTTGTGGTAAATGGGACAAAGGATATTTGAAATATTTGAGTGCTATTTAAAGGAGTCCTCTAATGCAGAGTCAGTCTCAACTTATAAGGTACTAGTAAAATTTTTAAAAGTTAATTTTTTTCAAAATAAGCACTTTCAGACTGAGAATTTCAGATATTTCACAAACTCAAGGAACGATGATAGCTATTTTAAAGGAAGGCTGTTTCACAAGAGTCTGTAATCCTTTATGTGAGCAACCCTAATTGCTTTATTTTGTAGTACTTTTAAGTGAAGACTCAAGTTCCTTGCAGAAAGGAACTCTCTTTTTATGACATGGAATCAATGATAAAGCAAAAGGAATGAAAATGCTTAATTTCCAAAGTACACTTTAAATCATAGTCACATAATTCCTATTACATATAAGAAGTCTATAACTCTTAAAGCAGTCACTCAATAGTCAGGACCACATTTTTCCCTTTTACATACAAAAAGACTCTGGCCCCCTCCTCTCACATTATGGAAGGTAAGCCACCCATTAGTGAGTCTTCCTTGAAAAAACTGAGGCTGACAGAGGTTAAGTGACTTCCACAGGGTCACACAGCTAGTTGGGTGTCTGAGGCAGATTTTAACTCAGATCTTCCTTCCTGACTCCAAGTCCAGCACTCTTTCCGTTACATCCCCTAAAACACGCAAAGCAACAATGTTAGGTTCTTAGTATATGGTTATATTTATACCAAATTAACAGAAATGCCTACCAAAAACTGGGCAAGATTATGTAGAAGTAAATTTTCTCATTTGGAAGGCCAAAATTTAAGAGAGAACTTATCCTCCCTATGAAGTACTTCTTCTCTCACTCCTGTGTTTTATCTTGACTTGCCAATTATAAACATTAGTTGCTGGTTTACCTGGTTAGAGACAGAAATAAACTAAGACATAGGAATATTCTCCAGGGCCCCTTATTTCAGCATCCTACACTCATATGATTTCAGAGTTGAAGAGGACCTTGGAGGAATCCAGTCCAACTAGTACATACTTTAGCAAGAATCTCCTCTGGCAATACAGGTTTCTGTTTCAGTAATTGTTAGATGTGTGATCACCAGCAGTCTGCTGGAATGTGTATCTTGTCTAATGCATTTAGAGTTGACACATCTTTCCCAATAAGGCCCATATTTTTCTATAACAGCATTTATTGGAGATGAAGACAAATATATTACATAGATCTCTTTTCCCAAGAATAATTTTCCTCTGTATGGGAACAAAGATTTTCCTAAAGCTGGACAGCGGAGGCATTGGGACTGACTGGACAAGCCTACTGGACTGGGGAATAAGATAACCCAGATTGTGTATCCTACCAGTAAGGGCTTCCAGGGCGATCCCTACCTAGTGTTTTCACCCTCTCTGTTGTGTCTTTAGTTACATAATCAGGAAATAGTGGTACAGTAAAGCTCTCTTTGGGGCAGTTAGGTGGCACAGTGGATAGAGCGCTGGACCTAGAGTCAGGAAGACTCATCTTCCTGAGTTCAAATCTGGCCTCAGGCTAGTTAAGTGACCCTGGGCAAGTTACTTAACCCCATTTGCCTCCATTTCCTTATCCGTACAATGAGCTGGAGAAGAAAATGGCAAACCATTCCAGTATCTCTGCCAAAAAAACTAACCCAAATGGAGCACAACTGAAACAACTCAACAACTAGAAAGCTGAATGATGAACTGAGAGGCTACCATTTAACTGTATTGTTCTCAGAAGGGGTTAACCAGATACATTCTTTCTCTCTTCCTTTCCTAAACTACTGCAAAGAACCTCCCCCCATCACTCCCTAATCCAAAGATTGTCACTTGATTTATTTTCATGAAGACAGATCTACAACTCCTAAAGATCAAATTAGAAACAAAACTAAAATTTTTCTTTCAAAAATCAAATTTATGTTTCCAAGAGCTATTGGAAAATCTCCAGCACATCACATTAACAAACACTTATAAACCAATCGCTACCTATGTGTCAGACACTACAGTAAGTGCTGGGGATAAGAAAAGCAAAAACAGTATGTGCCCTACAGGAGCTCCCAGTCTAATCGGGAGACAACATGGAAACAATTAGATACACACAAGATACAGACAGAGTAAATTAGAAGTAATATCACAGGGAGGCACTTCTGCTTATGGGAAGTGGGAAAGGCATCTTGGAGAAGATGAGGAGTTAGTAGAAACCTGAAGGAATCTGGAGAAGCCAGGAGGTGGGGAGAGAGAGCATTTAAGGCCTGGGCAACATTGGGTGAAAATGAATAGAATCAGGAAATGGAGAGTCTTGTGTGAGTAACAGCAAGGAGGCCAGTGTCAATGGATTGTAGAGTAGTATGTGGAGGAGAGTAAGGTGTAAGAATATTGGACAGGCAGGGAGAAGTGAAGTTATAAATGGCTTTAAAAGACAAGCACAGCCTTTTATATTTGATTCTGGAGGTAATATGCCATCTAAATCATTGACTGAGTCTTGTCTGGCCATGTCTGCATTACCCTACCCTGGGGATTTTTTTTATAAATGCAAATGCCATTAGAGGTTTGGCCCGTGATGAGGTGAATGCCCAAAGGCATCTTACTCTGACATTTCTGAAGTCAACTCATTCCATTCTTCTCAAGGTATGTCTGCAACAGATGCTGGAGATTCTAACATCCCCCAAGATATCTCTGCCCTAGGCAAGTAAACGTCTTCATTGTCCTCTACACCACATGCTGCCTACAACATGCTTGCCTGTTAACCAGACCAGATCAAAATGCAATCGGGAAACATTTAACTAATACAGAAAACTATGATAAAACATAGATAACATTGTGTTGAAAATTATGTTGACTCAGTTACCCATTGTTCCCAGCCCTGCTTATCAACCGGTGTTGGGGGAAGATCTAGTGGGGAAGGAGACATCAAGTCTGCAGTTTTTGTACAACCGGCTCTTTGTCACTACCCCTACCTGCAAATTGTCACATTCTTGTTACCTTAGAGAGAAACAGATTCAAAAGCCCCACCTCTTTTGCTGAGCTGGACTGATCTGGA